>JAHWFO010057280.1:13442087-13527196 GCA_023313115.1 Rhysida immarginata | reverse complement strand
GTTTGGGCCTAATATTGATGATGTTTTCACCGTCTGTTGTAAGGCCTGTAGTTTAGAAGGTGATGGCTGGACGGCCGTCAACATCAAGAACCAACGACAACTTGCAACGTGTGCGTGAAGTGCTGAATTCAGACATCGGTTAACCGGGTGAGGCCATCCATTGCCAGAAATTGGAAATTGCATCACGACAATGAATCCAGCCACTCCTGCTCCAAGGCGATCGACTACCTGACGCAAAACAGTGTCGCGACGATTCCCACCCCCCTTACAGTCCCGACTTGGCCCCAGCAGACTTTTTACTATTCCCAAAAGTGAAATCCTCCCTCAAAGGACACCACCATGAGACCCTGAGTGCCGTCAAAGAAGCTTGCAGGCGCCTTAAGGACCTTCCGGAATCCGCCTACCAGGGAGCCTTCGAGTCATGGAAAAGCCGCTGGCTAAAGTGTCGACGCTCAAGGGATATACTTTGAGGAATTTTAAGGTTTTGTAGCAATATCTAAAATAAATCTATTTTTCCGAAACCTTTCCCGATAGTTTATATACTCACCCTGTACACTGCAAATTATAAACAACAGTCAGTCTTTAAGCCTAATTATTCCCCTGACTTAACTCCCATATAGCATGTTTGGTAAAAATTTTCAATCATTTCAGTCTGCAGCTAGAAATCTTCAAGAATTTACAAAACAAGTGTTTCAGATATGAAGAAAAATCATTCAAAATGACATTAATAGATTTTAGTGCTAACACTTCTTACTAATCTAACGTATACAACTTGGACGATTGTCGTAGATGCGTCGTTTCCGAATAAAGTGAAATTGTCACTTTATTCTTATGATCTTTGTTAGTTTGCAAAGAGTAACGTAGAGTTTGGTAACATACAAGAACTGCTTCATGATATTTCTCAGGAGACTCTTCTAAGTTCTGTTTATTTTTCTGAAGCGGTAGTATTAAGTTGTCGGGAAAGGAAGTTAGGATTATTAAAAATAATTTATGAAATCATTTTACCTATAGAGATATCAGTTATTCAAAGTTTTATCTTAAGAATCTTTTACGAGAGGGCATACAACAACAAAATTTACAATAACGCAAGAAAAGGAAACATATCAACCAGAAATGGTTTCCTTTATACTCAGTTAAATGAAAATTCATCTAATTCACTACTAGGCATAATTAAAAATTCATTTAACTCATAATGAAAGCATTGCAATCGATAAACCCCCTAAGAGGTTTGTTCGGATAGACGCTATGGAATTTGTGTGAATAGAAGTTTCATTAGTAACTTAAAAATTCAATTTAGCATTTTAACAAGCAACATTAGCGAGTTACATATTGAATCATCATAAAATCATCACAATCATCTAATTGCATGAAGAAACACAAACATAAGCAATTAAAGGGAGAGCCAAAGGGCATAAATTGCAGGATTCTCCACTTGAGCTGTCAAGATCATTATTGATGTCATAAAATCGGTTGTTGCTGGGCTATTAATGAAAGCCAGATACAACCACAAATTAATGAAAAGAGCCTTGTTTTTTTCCCCAGCGATATTCAAGTTCTAACCATCTGGATAATTATTTCTTGTATGTTTACATCCCTTTTAAGTGATCTTATCAGTGAGAATTATAGATGACAGGCAGCCTGTCTGTCGCCTCCTTCACTTGATAGATTTCTTGGCGGATAATCATTTATAAATTTGAAATGAACTTTCATTTTTACAATAATTTTTTAATTTTTGAAAAAATAATTCAATTTATATAAATAAACTACAAAGCATTATGGACTATTTCCTCTCATAGATTTAAATCTGTACGTTGTGTATATTTTACTTTAATAAAGAATATGTTAAAAAGAAAATACAAATTATGTGAAGTTACAACCATTATAGAGAGATGAGATACAATCAATGGGCGAACACAAGATCAGAAATGGATGACAGAATTTGGAAATATCAACGTTTGTCTGAGAATTTAGTAACAAATTTTGCGTGGAAAAGAATGTTTTATAGATTTCAATACTTTCTAAAATTTTGATTTTTAAAGGGATCGTTGGAATTATGCAAGATGATCATGGATTCTTCAATGGGTTGGATAGGGTGTCCTGCTGTTTCAAGAAGATGGTTCCCCATAGGTGGGTTTATTGTCTGTTCTTTTGAAAGTTGCACTGTGCTCTTTGTATCTTATTAAGAAATATCGAGAAAATCGCATATTCCGCAACTTTCGAATTTAGAGATAAATTGGGGAATTGGGTAGGGAGGTTGATTATGGTATGGCATGACTGGTTTAGATCTTTGAACGATTAGTATTTGGTTTACCCGATAAGTAATTACCGGTAAAGGTACGTACGATCCAATTTTTCGTTTGAGCGGTACTTTTCTGGTAATAGAGGAAAATGACCGTAAGCGGGCCCCCCTCAATTTCTGCTCTGTACGATGTTGCAGCAGAGCAATGAAAGATTGAGATAGTAGTTTATGCAACTGCCTACCGGAGTACTAACGCCCAAACTGTTTACTCAATCTGTCTTTTTTTTCTTGTTTTTTTGTGAATATCGGAACTGTTTATGATCCTGTTTTGTGCTAGGAGTTTGAATGTAAATGATGTACTTGTTATGTCTACTGATTCCTTATTATAATGGCTACGTATAATTAAGTTTGAAGTAGTTATTGAAAAATATTCAATTAACATACACAGTTATTGAAAACTATTAATTTCAAAAAAATGCATCAGGTGGACCTAACCCGGACCCCCACGCTGTTCCTAAAGCGAGCCCCCATATTTTTACGATTTTTTCTTCTCATCTTCTTGGAATTCTGTAGCAGAATCCAAGATTTACACTATAAAACTTTTAAGGAAGAATGAGGCTTTATTTCTTTTTTCTTTTTTTTTTTAATCTAAGATGCTTTTGAAGCAATTGAACACATGGAATTTCATTAAAAATTATGAATTTGCTATTTATGATTGTTTTTATAGGAATTAAATAGTTCTCTTTCATTCAATACTCGTTTTCTCCTTTTAATACCTAATTTCATGAAATGAAACGGCCCGGTTTAGTGGATCTAGTTTAGGAGCAGTTTTTTTTTTTGAAATGGTAAAAGTACAATGTCTTGGAAATATTTTTTAAAAGAATTGAACTATAGTTTTTAATAGTTAGGCCTATAAAGTAACTAGGTATGTGTTCCACATTTTTTACTGCATAGTTTGGCTTGTACATGTCAAAGAAAATGGGGGCCCGCTTTTGTCACTTTCCTCTACAATTTTTTTTTATTTTTTCTCAAATAATTGTTTATATATGAAAAATTGAATTTTTCTGTAACTGAGTTCTTAGTTGGAGAGAAACTAAGTCTGAACAAAATTCAAAAGTTAACACATGCTATATATGGAAGTTGTGTAGCTGATAGGAGCACCTCGTTTGTCGATGTATTAAAAGTTTCAAGAAGTTCAGGGTCGGAGCTGCATAATCGGACGCATTCTGGGCATCCTGCCATCATCTAAGATATATTGAACTACCGGTATATTAATTTCATGTTGAATCTCAGAATGCAGTAGAAAATTTACTCCACCACGGCATTGCACGTCTTCATACAAGTCTAAAAATGCGGGAAGCAATTGCCAAATTGGATTTCATTGCGCTTCATCTTATAGTACTATGCTGATCTAGGTCCAGCTCATATTCATCAATTTTCGTCCACTGAAATATCTGAAAATGAGTTGAATCATGCGACAAAAAATTTATGTGAACAAGGACTGCATTAATTTGTTTCGCTGATGTCAAATTCGTAGGAAAATAGTGAAAAACACAAGGACTAGGAGGATAATCGTGCTTTCTGGTTCAAGTCACGGATCATGATTTTCTATTTTTCTCTAGAAAATTTTAGGAGGCTATTCATAAAACCCTTTTGAATAAACAGTAGTTTATGTTTTTGAATAAAAAAAACAACTTGCGGCATTATTTTCTATGCAACCTTTGCAATTTTTAAAAGCCTAACCTATTATTCTTTCTTTGTAAAACAAATTTCTTTAACAGAGAATACGCTTTTATTCCGTGTCTCTTTCAACTTAAAACATTATATAATTTAATTCTAATTTAGGGTGCAATAAAGCAAAAACACTATGAATGTCATGAATAATTCTATCATTAATAAAAATCATGTTAAGTTTGTAAGTATTTTTCTTATTTCTTCTAACAAGAGCAAGTCGTAAGTGAACAAATTCTTCGCTGCAAAGAATGTTGCAATTTTACGACACGTAATAAATCTTGTTTCATTTCATCCATAAAAAAAAGAAACCTCTTCAGAGAGAGATCGTGATTTTCTCTCCGAGCAACAAAAATTTCATCACAAGAAGTTAAGCAAACTTTGGAAAGAAATGAATAATACGAAGTGGGGAAGGGTAATGATCCCTCCGTTGTATCAAACTTGAATTTTCATTTTATTTTTTTTAATTTCCGAAAAGGAGAAATTTTCTAAAGAACTATTTCTCCTTAATAAAAAAAAGACGTAAATCCTTTCGGAAAACAACATTGATTCTTCAGCTGATATAAAATTTGATTTCCACTCGCTACAATATTCCAAGGGTCTTTTCAAAAGAGAGGAACTTTGTGGTATAATTGCCGATTCACATTATAGAGCTTCCACCTGCAGAAATCCTTCAAATCTCCCTTTTGGTTATAAAACGAAAAAAAATGTTTCAGGGTGGCACACAAGCTCTTCTTGTGAGGCGTCGACACGCCAAAATTTATAGGAAAACTTTTTCTCGGTCGTTAATACTACGGGATCAAAGCAAAAAGAGCAACGAAGGCTTTAAAGAGACATCAAAAAGAGAGAAAGAAAAAAAAAGACAGAAGGGGATGGAAGAGAAACGTATACAAAAGCGAATGAATAGTTGAAAAAGACAGTGTGTGTGAGGGGAAAAAATTATTACCTCCTGAAAAGTGAAATGTTATATTCGGAGTTACCGATCATTGCGAAAACCTTCATGGCATTAAGTTGCATTGAAATAAAAGAGGCAACGTTCTGTTTTTGGGTTCGATCGTAAATCATTTCGAAGATTTCTCTCTTCTCTTCTCTCTTCTGCGGTTTTTACGACCATTTCTCAACTAACGGGGCAACTGTGTGTTCGATTGTGCCCCTACGCAATCACGTAGTGAAGAACGAACTCTTCAGGAATGCAAAAAAGGATTAGCGAGTTTTAAGAGGGGGGGGGAAGTTATATAAAAGAAAAAGCAAAACAAAGACACATTTCGAAAAGGGAGAGAAATGAAAAGAAAAAAAAACCCCTGCAAAATGACCCTTGGCAATCACTAAATCATGCGTGAAAAATTTACTGTAATAATTAGAAGAGATACAATTTAAAGAATCCGGCTGCAGACACGTTTGCAAAAGAATAAATTAGATGGAGAGAGAAAAAATTAAAAAAGATTAACTTTTAAGTCATTTTCAGGGGAGGAGACGAACGAGGAAAACAGATTATATTCCTATTAAATACGGAGAAGCACGCAATCGAATCTTTTTTCTTCAGGCCTGTTTACAAAGCAAATAGAAAATTAGCCATTCTTTACTCTGTTTATGAGGCAAATTATCTCAATATAAATGCCACTGTTTAAATTCTTCATTGAAAAAGATAAAATATTTTTATTTAACAATTAATTTAGATATAGATAAGTTTCCTCGAAATCTTAACGCAGTAGTCATAGCATTTTTAATTTTACATCCTAATGAAACACAATTCCTAAAAAAAGGATCCAAAAGCCAAAAATTCATCAAAAAATTAAATTTAAAAACAACCTGTATGTAACTTGCCGTTAGATAAAGAGCAATGATAATACATTGATAAAGCTTAAACTGTCTCAATGATACTTCTGAATTTGGGCGGAGCGATGTACAATAACGGGATGTATGAAAAGGCTTGATCAACAGTTTGATTAGTTAACAAATTCGATCGTGATGAAAGCATAGTAGTTCATATTAGAAACAGTTGACTAAGGTAGAAAAATCTGATTATGTCGTCAGAAGAAAACGACGTGCAAATCTTCATAATAATCATGACCAGAGAAAAGACAGCAATCCTATTATTTCATTATCCAATGTCAGAGCTATCCACTGCCGCTTTTACTTTTTCCATTTACTACCATTTATTCCCAATGGAAAAACTGGTATCTCTCAAAAATGAACAGATACTAAGTTAATTTGTTTACATGAATGGCTGGGCGAGTACCTGTCAAATGACAATTTTTTCTTCCTTAAAATGTCTATAATGCGTTATTGCCTGTGCTTGTAATAGATTTTCCATTGAAGAAAAAATTTCTGAACAGTGTCCAGCAGTTCTGCCTACGGTGACCAGCTGCTAAGCTGAACGAAACTTTTTGGACACATCTATAAATTTGAATGGTAATCGTATAGCATAAAAGTCAGACCCTGAAAACAGAAAACCAACATGACGATACTCAACAATTAAATTAAATACATCTCCATTTTAAATATTAATATCATAAATAATTATAAAATCATCAATTATAAGTTCTGATGAAGTTTTGTATGGAAATGAATTAGAACTGGGTTTGAAGAACTGGATTGAAGATATAGTTGATCTTGAAGTACTGGATGAATCTGGTTGTTGATGGATGATGTCCTCGATGTTGTGGAAGATTGTAGATTGATGCTTTGGAAATTACTATTTGTTGAATATTTTGGAGAAACTAATCTGAGATGATGTCTTGTAGTGATTGTGATGATTCAAAATTTTGATGATCCCATGTCGAGAATATATGTATAAGACTAGTTCCTCCAAAAATATTCACCAAACAGTAATTTCCAAAGCATCAATATACAATCTTCAACAGCATCGAGAACATCAGCCACCAATAACCACATTCATCCAGTACTTCAAGACCAACTATAGATTATCTTCAACCCAGTTTCATCCATTCCTTCAAGTTCTTCAATCCAGTTCTTCAAATCCAGTTCTAATTCAGTTCCATACAAAACTTCATCAGAATTTATAATTGGTGATTTTTTTTTACTTTATTATCGACATTAACAATTAAAAAGGAGATTTATTTAACTTAATTATTGATTATCATACCATTCCTGCTCTTATGTAATAATATGACGATACATTTTCTTTCGTTTTCTGTTATCCGTCGAAATACGCCTGTGAGAAAAGATATCAGAAATCGTCTTCATATGGGAAAAGGCGGAGTCGCCCTCAGCATTCGTGATGAAACACTTCCCAAATTTCTGCGTATGATAGATTTAAAAAAGCTCTTATATACACAATGCATTTTTCATAAAGCCATTTGACGACAATTAGATTACAGATACGGTTCCCTATGCCTCATTTACCTCAGTTTACTTTATACATGTCCCTATTACTAAGAACATCTGTTGCGATGTTGAAAATCGAGTTTTTTCATCAAATCGTCTTTTATGAGAAGCCCCGTCTGTCTACATGCAAATGATGGATTTACATCGCTTACGGCTTAGGATGACTCCAAACTTATGTTCAAGTTTAAAAAAACCTCCCGCAAACTCAGACGGTTTTGGGGATATCGTTAACTTTAGGCATTAACCTTGGTCTTTGTTCGTCTTAGCTATGTTCACATTCAATGGCTGCGGGAATGACGTTTTGGAAGCCATTCTCTCCCCTAGCCTTAATGCAAAGAGGATAAGTACAGTTCCGTATGAATTTTATCAACTTCATGACACCATCGCTGTACATGTTCTAGCAAGTCTGCGGGTATTCTTTTAATAGCAACAACTAGGTGTCTAGGTGCGTAATCTCCGAAGGCGTTCATATCCGTGAGAGATATTCTAACCCTGCGCATTTGCAAGAAAAATGGAGTCATCCCCTTTTCTGTCCGAGGGGGAGAGGCTCGAAAGCATCATAAATCTACATTAGGTGTGACATTATCATTATGGATCCTCTATATCTTAATCTGACCCATACACTCTAGGATTTCAATATGGCGTTGAAATCTTTTCTTGCATATATTTACGTTTTCAATAATGTAACATGGTTTTCAAGTTAAGTTTAAAAAGAATTTCCAAAATAAATTTTTGGGTTATGGGATTTTTTGAAAAGCTCCACTATACAGCAATTTTTTAATATCAAAGCTGAAAAAGATGTAAAACAAACTTGAAGGCAGTTAAATCGTCAACACTAGCCTCTCTTAAGGCTCAATAAAAATTTGCCATAAAATGTAAAAACGACATTCCACCACCAAATAGATGGCACAACAAAAACATTGCTTGCAACATTTTCATTATTAAGAATGTGCACTCATTAGACGCAATTTTCAAGCAGTGCTTTTACTACACCCCAACGAGACTGAAGAATCTCATTTCTTATTCTCGAATTCTATTCGTTATTTTAACGTTCCGTCTTCTTTTTTTTTTGTCGCTCCTTTTTAAACCTTCTCCCCAGTACCACAGAGTGAACCACCCGCGTAGATCATTCCATGATTCACTGTTTCTTGAAAATGAATTATTCAAGCAGGTGAGAGGAGGCGGAACGAAAAGTTACCATTTTTTCACCCCACCCACGTTTCATTATTTTTTTTCCCCTCCTGGACCTTCTCTCAATACTGAATCCTTAGCGACGAAGTAAAAGATCATGGTTTTAAAGAAACAGAGATGAAAGGAAATAGATATCCAAAAAAAGTTCTGAGTGAGGAATAATATTTGTCATGAAAAAAAAAAGAATTCAAAAAAAGAAAAATAAATTAAAAGAAATGGAAATGTGTGAGGAGCGAGAAAAGAAAAGTTGGGGGGAGAATAAGAGGGAAAGAACAAGGATTGAACATCTGAGATCGACGAGAGAGAAATGCAAATGAAGAAGGACGGGAACCAAGAAAAGCAAATGTGAAAGTAGTATGGCAAATGCAAGTTTTAGAAAAATTGTAAATCCGAAGGAATTAAAGAGCAGGAATTTGGAGAAGACTTTAACAGAAGACGGTTTAATTAATTAAATAAAGACGACGGAGAGAAAGAGGAGTTGGAGGCGGAAATGTTAAAAAAAACCACAATATACTAAAGAGTGTAATTAAGAAAGAACAAATGCGGGTAGAAAAAAGCCCTGAGTAGGTTATTTAGACCAGATCGAAATTTTCAGATAAAGGATTTGGGATGGCAAAAGCTTTAAGCGAAAAGAATTAATTGAAGCCTTTTAAAGTACGATGAGAGTGCTTGTTAAAAAATAATTTTATTTCAAAACTTTACAACTGAATGTTTTCATCTTCAAAGTTATCCTGATGTGAAAACGTTTCCAAGAGTTTTTCCACCCGTCGTAGCAGTGCTGGAAGTCTGTCTCTATAAGGTTGTTGAGAGTGTCACAGCTTCTTGGATGTTCTAAATTGTCCCATAATGATTCTCATTAAGGTCGGATTTGAATTTGGGGAACGAAAAGAAATCACACAGCTCAGGCCACGGCTGTAGGGAGCATGTGGGAGCGTTGCAATGTTTTTTGGGACAGACAAGGAAATGTGACAGGGAGCGTTTTCGTGATGGAGGATCCAAGAAGTGATGATCTGGGGGCGAACTCTCAAAACTCATTTCTGGCACAGGATTTACCGTGTTTAACTCAAAAGTTGATTGCATAACTTTTCAAAACACCTGCTTCTTTTAGCGGTTCGGATTCAGAACGGTTACCCGAGATTCCCTTTTCATTCATGAACCTGCTCAGCTGACTGTGGATACTTCCAGCGGGACTCAGTACTTTTACCAAAGTTCAGTATGAACAACTATGAAATAAATAAACATGTTTGGAAAACTATTTAAACTCCATTCAGATTACTGTATTTCCCAATCAAAAATCTCCCTACATCTTACCACTTAAAAATCAAGTTGTAGAGAGGAGCATGCAAGTACTGGAACTATTACTCATAATGTATATAATTCCATCTAGTTATATACGAAAAAAAGAAAGTTCATATTTTGCAGAGTTGATGAAGGTACGGGGAAATGTTTCCATCTATAACAATGCTTTTGGGAGTTTATTTAGTCCTGTTTAATTGAAGCTATCAAGTGTTAAAATTCATTTCGTAGTATCGTTTTTGGTGCCATTTTAAACATGGAGCAAAACAAAGCGTAAGATCTCACGTATTTTTGACGATTCGATAGAAATTACGGCAATTTGTTTGGGATGTTTTGCCACATGCATCTTGTTCTCTCGACATGGCACCTTCATATTTCCACTTGTGCAGGTCTCTCCAGAATTCCTTAAATGTGAAAGATTTCACTTTTTTGAAGGATTGCTAAGTGCATTTGGATCATCTTTTTTACCAAAAAAACTGGAAAGAGAATTTTTAATTTACCCCTTGATGTTTTATATATACACTGCTCAAAACATTTAAAGGAACACTTCTATTAGCAGCGTGCAGACGCAACTACGAATTATATGAACAAAATCGCAGTATGTGATCATTAAAAGACGGTTTATTCAACAATAGAATGCATTATTGAAACAATTGGTGAAGAAACATAAAGAAAAAACAGGAAACTGCAGGACCCCTGCCTAAAACAAAGTGAAACGTCCTTTGGACGTTGTGAGGAGAATGCCCTATTTCTTCCAGGGATCAGTTTTTGCACCACTCAGTTATGTGTATGCCTACGATGGGCTGCAGTAACCTCCATGCACCTTCGAGGCATGCTCCGTATCAGTCGACGGCTGTATATCTTGGGGAAGCCGGTCCCTTTCCTCAGTAAGTGCCTGGATGAGCTGTTGCAGTGTTTCTGGAGCTGAAGGGCGGTGTCGAATTCGCCTGTCAAGCATGTCCCAAAGATGTTCAAGGGGATTTAGGTCTGGACTCATTGCAGGCCACATCTTGGTCTGAATGCCATGCATCCGTAGGAAGTCTTGAGTGACAGCTGCAGTTTGTGGACGAGCATTATCCTGCATCAGAAGGAATTTAGGCCCCATGCCATGTGCAGCAACAATCACATGTTCTTCCAGAATGTCACGAATGTAAACGTCAGCGGCCATTTGCCCTCGGACGACCACAAGATCCGTTCGATGATATATTGAGATGCCAGCCCAAACCATAATGGAACAATATCCCATTCGGTCAGTTTCACAAACTGTTGCGTCGGCGTTTCGCTCACCACGTCGTCTCCAGACACGTACACGGCCATCACAGCGGGTCAGGCGGAATCTTGACTCGTCTGTGAAGAGAACAGAACGCCAGTGGCGAAGCTGCCAGGTGACATGTTGATGTGCAAACTCTAGTTGCGCCTGTACGTGCTGGCAGGTTAGCCTAGGCACTCAATTTGGTCGTCTGGCTCCCAAGCCAGTTTCACGTAATCTGTTCCGGATTGTTTGATCTGAAACAGCTACCCCAGTTGACATCTGCAGGTCATTTCTCAGGTCTCTGGCCGTTCAGGTTCTTCGGCGCAGGGCACAAGTCCGCACATAACGATCTTGATTGGCGGTTGTTGAGCGTCGGCGACCTTGCCAGCTCTTCGTGTGTACTGGCCAGTCGCCTGGAATCGTGTCCACAGTCGGAAAATGACGGAAGAGGACACATTGAGGGCATTTGCCACAGTCCGAAATGATTAACCCGTTTGGAGCAATGTTACGGCTCTCGCAACTTCTACTGCTTCAAGATGCCTTCGTGACATGTCAGAGCACTAACAACAACGTTCCAGGAATGCCTGCACCTTCTAATGTTCGACCGTTATCTCCAAGCAAAGAGTGTACTGGCATGTAACCACTTTGTTTTCCGGGGGGTTATATTGCTATGAAAATTTCTCAGAACATCTGGCAGCAAAATGTATTGGCTTCAACCATTTCCTATGAGGGAGATAGTAGGTTTCATGTTGCAGAAGATGAAACTGCTAAAAAGTATTATTTACGCCCTCTGTAGGGGATTCTACGAGTGTTCCTTTAATTATTTTGAGCAGTGTAATTGAATAAAATCTACATTACAAAAGTTTATGTGCCTAATTTATCTGAAAATACAATCAAATATCTCCTTAGTATCGTATCAAATAACGTATATTAGTTATTGATATATTTAGTATATCTATATTTAATGCCCTGCAACGATAGCGTATGGTCCCAAACGCATTGTCGATTTCCGCAGGTGATGGATATCATCGATACCATCGCAGCCAAAGAAGCAAATAAAGAAAAAAGTTTGCAAAACTAGGTAAATCTACTTCCGGTATTTACTAAAAATATTTAAAACAGTATAAAAATGTGGAAATTTGCTGTGGCAGAGGGATAAAACGACATTGTTTCGCAGAGTCCGCTACTTGCATTTGCTATGTATAATCCTAAAATTTTTACTTTATTTACTTTCCATACAGGCCCTGGATGGACGTATTGGATTCCGATTCATAAAATTAAATTAAATTAAATTAAATTAATTACGTAAATACAGGCTTTTTGTGTTACATCGGATGCTTTTTATTAAATATGTATTCAATATAATTAAATGCCCTTAAACCCTATAATAAAAATAATTGCTGACTAATATTTTCATAGAACAATGTTATTTAACGCCAAGCCAAAAAATAGTAAATTAGTTTCATCACAAAATAAACATTCTTTACTCTTAATCAAGGCTGCTGCCTTTCAATTTTAATTATAAAATTTTTATATAGTGTTTCGGTCTTTCTTTCATTTTAAATTGAAAAGCAAGCCGGCGGCAAAGATCACAAAAGAAACGAAAATCCTGGTGATGTCTTTTCTTCGTGTCGTTATTATTATTTTATAAAAGCAAACGGAATAAATCATTAAGGCAGCAATCGGGAACAGAATCTCAGATGCCCCATAAGCTATAGGCAAGTATTGTAGATAAATAAAATAAATAAATACTGCGTAAGTTAATTGAAAAAAATTCCAAATTATTTCAACACACAACCAAACAGTTATATAAAAAAATCAGTGTATTTAAAGCAAAAAAATCGAAAGTCGATATTATTACCTGAACTTTAACAAAATTACTGTATATCAAAAATTTTCAACATTAAATTTTCAACATTAAATGCAATGCGATTGAAATACAATATGTTGTCAACTGCTTTTCGATATTCAATACTAGTAAATGCATGCAACTTTGTGGCCAGTCTTGACGATGTATATTCGCATGCGAAGAAAAGACCTCATCCGTGTTGGATAATTGATACATAACGTAAGGCCTTTTCAGGGCAGTTTCGATTTTTCAGAAATTAAAATTCAGACAACGAATTCCAGACTTAAGACCTAAATTGGAGCCAGGTGGTTATGGGAGAAAAATAAGCCAATGTATTTTTAATGAGTTTTTCAAATATCCTTTTAAAGTGGAATCAGCGATGGCTTACAATCTAAAATTTGAGAATATAATGCTCGTTTGATTCTATTGCGTTGTTATTTTTGTAAATCTCATTTAAGCGTGAGAATGAAGTCAGTTTTTGAATATACATCTTTTTCTTCTTTGCATTATGAGTTTTCCTTATTTTATTTCTAGTTTTTTCAATTCTGCAATTTTTCTTTCTTATTTCGGGTACTAAAAGCATTTTTTGTTTGTTTCTTCTAATCTGAAATTCTCCCGCCATATATTAAAATTAATTTTTAATACACTTGACTATAAAATTAACAACCCAACAGAATGTAATGCAAACATTAGTGTTATACAAATGTAGTGTAGTGAATACATCAGGTGTAACAAGCAGTGAAGCGAATCCATATAAAATACTGCTTAGAAAGTTTTTCATTAATTTTATCAGTTCATGTTATTGTGTATCTATATTCCAGCAATGAAAGTAATTCAAACTATTGCCGATCGATTAGTATTGTACTGAGATTTCACTGATTCTCTAAATTCTTACCGGGTGAAGAAACTTCATTGTCGTATAATAAGCGAAGTTATTGTTCAAACCGCTTGTTATGCCTGACTGAATCTTAAAATTTCACTATCGAGAATGCAAGAAGGGTAATCAAAACCTTTTCAAAGGATTTCTATTTTTATGCAACCATTTCCTTTCATGTTAGCTTCATAGAGACACCAAAGAATACCGACGTGCAAATGATGTGTGAGGATTGTAATTACTTAAAGTTATTATATTACAAAGCATAGCCGAACATCAAAATTGGACTCAATTGTCAAAAGTAAAAAGAGACCAGTTCTATTCAATCAAAGAGATTTATGCCTAAATAACTTATTCTTTTACCAAGTCAATTCGTCTTGTAATTTTTAATCGATAAGAAGATTACGTAGATTCGAATATAAAGAAATAGATGCTGTATATGTGGCGGCTAACTGGTTTTCAAGGAGATAAAGCTTTCAGCATGTCATCTGTAACAAACAATCGTCGATAGACCTTTTATTCTTTAATATGAAAACAGGTTTATATCTGGAACTTTCAGTACACTTATTCATATTGCATGTGCCCAGAAATGCGCTTCGATTGCGATATTAAATTAAATTGTACTCATTCCTAAGTGATAATTTAGAAGAATGTTTATTACAAATAGAAATCCCTAAATAGTAAAATCAAATAAAGAAAAAGAACTCCAGCGATCATTTGATGGACTTAATTCTGAAAGCACAAGTCGGCAGAAACAGAAATAACCAAGGATCTAAAATTAGATTATTTTTATATAAACTTTTCAATTTCCATTCGATGAGTTTGCTAATTCATAGAAATTACTGAAAGAGGATTATAATCGTTTAATATTACTATTCTTTAATATCGTAACAGGCGATTGTATTTTATTCAAATGTTGGATCTTATGTCTCATTTTCAAAAGTTGAACAACATGGTCTATTTACAATGATCCCATTTTCTATAAAGAGATTACTTATTGACTGAATGAAATGAACGCATACATTTTATGTTCTTAATGCTCCTTTTAGTTAGTCATTTGAAGTTGACCACAACTCATTTATTGGAAATGAACGAAGCAACGATTTGTCCGAGAAGAGTTCTAAGCATCTAATCCAATTTAATACGAATTAACGATTTAAAATTAGCCGAACCTTCACATCCATCATTGTCGAGGTGCCAAAAGTAATTTTGTGCGACAGTTTACAGTCTGGCATTTCAGGAACGATTTTTCTCTAAGCATAAATCGCACCTTCAAAGACTCACTTATTAAATTACTAATTCTATATACAGAGTGGTCGAAAAATGTATACTACTCAAATTACTTGATAACTATTATAGAATTTAAAAATCTATTAATGCCAACAAACAGGAAGTTGTTGGTGTAGGAAGGGTCTGGCGAATTTTAGATGTCTTGATTAAAAAAATTAAGACAAATCCAAAATGTATCTCATAAACCGTAACAGACAGGGACCAATTTCGAATTACAAACTTGTTCCGCATTCAATTATGAACAAATTTATAAAACGCAACGTCAATATCAAGGGTCAAAGGGCTTAAAGAGGAGAGCATGCATAACTGATCGGTATCAATTCAATTACGCGAAATAACCGACCAGTGGATTGCAGAAGATAATTTTGGAACGCTTTATATGCCATCATTGTCGGCTGTAATGACCGGTGGCTGCGTATCATGCCTTTCAGCATAAACTAAAAATTCTAAAGTAATGATATGATATTTTTCATGTAATAAAATGTACAGATAGAATGTAACTTAAGTTCGATGAAATGAGAGATTGTTTACCATCTATGAAGAGACTCCAACGTTTGGCACCTACTAAACAGTCATCTTACCATTTTCAACTACGACTGTGTTATCATCGAATGTTAACGTCTACGCGGAATTACTTCTAGAAAAGCCTCCAACGTCTGGATCTACAGGAAGTCATCGCAAGTTTTGAGTGGTCAAATTTAGTTTCACCGAACTTAAGTACATTCCACCTGTGCGTTTTATTACATGGAGAATATATCATTAGTTTAGAATTTCTACTTCCAATTTTAAACTTATATATAAACTAAAAATATAGCTGCCAAGGAGCGCTAATAAACATCTGCACTGAACTATCGCCGATTGGATAAACAATGCATGGTCCGATCAATCACGCTGTCTCTTTCACCACGTTGAAGAAAAATTGCAGAT
Organism: Rhysida immarginata; assembly: GCA_023313115.1. Lineage (NCBI taxonomy): Eukaryota > Metazoa > Arthropoda > Chilopoda > Scolopendromorpha > Scolopendridae > Rhysida > Rhysida immarginata. The sequence goes on along the minus strand of JAHWFO010057280.1, from coordinate 13,511,199 downwards.
ATGGTCAGAACAGCATCAGACATGGTCCTTATTATGTGAGAACAACCTTACAAGCTGAAGACGATTCTGTCATGGTCTGGAAAAGATTTTCATGGGAGACATGAGATCTAACACAAGATCATATCATATCATATACATGATGGCCATATTTTGGCTCCAGGATACGGTCTTATTTTTTACGAAAATAGACCATATCCTGGAGTCGAATACTTCCATGGCCTATGTAATCTTCAAATCTTAATTCCATGTAATAAAATGTACAGATGGAATGTATGGAATTGAATAGACTGATCAGTTTGTATTAGTTTGTGGATGTTATAGCGGAGAACAGGTTGGGGTTTCAACTCGATATTAAAATGTATATATGAAATAACTACAGTTTATGTGATATTAATTAATTAATATGCCGAAAATAAAATTGTAAAGCAATAAAATAAAAGTCAATATTAGCGATAATCTGCTGAAAAGGCCTTTCAAATGTCAATGCTTAAAGTAGCTAAGATCATTGCAATTTTAATTTTTAAAGAAAAAATTGGCAATGGCTTCAAGCAGATGAATTTTTGTTTTTGATATTTTTCGTAAAAAGTGAAATTTATAAATAAAATCATTAACCTTTATTTAAGCTGCCAGAATATGAATTTATTAGCTTTATATTCGTTTGAAATATACGCGTTATTAGTTACATTTTATGCGCACTTGTGGAATATAAATTCGAAACTCCCCATAAAAAAAACGCCCAGCCATTTAAAATTAAAGGTTACCCATTTCAAAGTCGAGGACGTTATGAATGAAAAAAAAACCCGCAAATATTTAATATTCTCGTCTGAAGTTTCAATCCATTCAAATATTTTAAGCAGACTAACAACGACCATTCATGCAGAATTGAAGATTTCTTCCACATCGGTGTATCATAATAAATAGAGTGAAAAAAAAAATTGATCTTAACTTGGAGAAAAATCACTGAAACGAAATACCACCGTAAAAACTTTTACTTCCTTAAAACGATTTAAATATTAAAAAAAGAAGAAAATATTCAGCAATCCTTTCTAAAAAGTTCAGAGAAGTTTTTAATGCAGGGAAATTTAAAATGCAAAGTGAATTGTCTTCCAGAAGGCCAAACCTTTTTACTCCCATTCCCTTTCTCTCTCTCTCCGTTTCCTTTTCTTTTTACGCTTATTATCTGAGCTTCCATTTCTATTGCATTTAATCCCATTCCGAGAGCGATGTTCAACCGTATTTCTTCGCCTGTTTCTATGGAAACAAACAAGATTTAATTAGATTTGTCGCTCCATCATCATCGGCTTTTCTTAGGCCTTATTATTTGGAAAATCGTCGATATTCAGACAGCGGAGAAAGAAAAACTTAAGGAAAGCAAAGAAGGTGGGGGGGGGGGGAGAAAAGAAAAAAAAGGAGAAAAAAAAAGGGGGGGGCGGGGGCCCCCCCTCCCCATGCCTTTCTCCACTGCTCTTTTTTTTTTAATAAAAAAAAACTCAGAGCCTCGTTATAAGGGAGCTAGGTTTGATTAAAGACTTGAATTCCCACCAACCGGATAGCCGCGAGAAAAGTTTATGAGTCCGATCGAAATGAAAAGCAATGGCCGGGAAAGAAAGTCGGTTATGTGGTTGCTATATAAAAAATAAAAAAAAACTTAAAAAAAAGAGAAAAGAAAGAAAAATACAATTCGAGCATAAATCAAACCAAATAAAGCTAATCAAGAAATAAATGTGGCTTTGATTCATTAGTTCTTCAGAAGATTCCAGTATTTTTTCTTCCATTCAATAGAAAGAAAAGTCATTAGCGCTAATTCCGAGGCAACTGAAAAGTTAGCTGAAAGTTTTGCAGCTTATTAAACAAATATTCAACAGTAACAAATATGACGCCACCATAGCCGGGTTATCCAGTGAGCCAAATAAATACTGTAATCAATATTCTTAGTAAAGAAATTATTTGCTTTGTCTTTTTTTCACTTTTACGCGAAAACAAACAAATCCTTATTGGAAGCGATGCGAAACACTGAGACGCGTAAGCAACTGAGATTTCATAGGAACGCTTGTGTCCAAGCGGCGAAATTGTGCATTTTTCCAGTTGGAGTCCTACAATGCATTATCATGCTTCGGTGCTTCCTTGCTTTGCTTGAATATGCAAAATAAACAACCGATGCAAAACACCCACAATTTTTAGGTAAAAGTTGCAGAGTTACAAATGCTTTAGTTACTTCGTAATTTTTTCAGTATTAGAATGTTTCCCGAACTTTTTCTTTTTGTTCCTTTTTTTCCTTTAGTGTAACAGGGCAAGATATGAGCCGATTGGACCCAACAGGGGCCTGCGCTTTATGACAATAGAAACGGTCAACTTCAAATTCTATTAAATCTCACAATTCTAAAATAAAATATGTTAATTAAAAAATATCTATATTTACGTTTCTCTATGAAAATTATCTACATATACTCTATGTAAATGAAAAGCACTGTAGTGGACCCGCGTAGGCAACTAGAAGGGCCCGTGCAAGCTATTGGAGGGGTCCCGCGAAAAAAGTTCAAATCGAGCCCCCACTGACTAGATTGAGTGTATTCCAGTACATGCATATTCTATTACTGCTTCAATTTCGTCAAGTCACGGCTGGACGGAAACGAGTAAAACTGTTATTTTCTGGACAAACTATTGTGGTTTTGCATTTATTTTAACAATTGGTCTTGATGAATTACGAGTAATTTTTTTAAACACATCAATCTTAAACTGGGCAAATTGTGGAATAGCATTTACAACTGATTCTATATATTTACGTTGGCACCGGACTCCGCATAGTGTCAGTTGCTATAACTGTCCACTCATAGACCCATGTGATTTAAACACAATGGGGTTTTATTTGTTAATTTTTTCCTCTTTCCTTCCGCGGTACCATTCTTTTTCCGTTTAGTCATGTTATAAATTTTACTTATTTTAATCAATCATCAATTCTATGCATTTTATTAGCTGAAAGTGTTTCTCTACTTTAGAGGAATGATAACTTCTCTTCATCTGAATAAATTTGTTTGCTCTAAAACATCTAAAAAATTCAAAAGAGAAGTTAATAAAATAACTGATCTAACTCTTCAAACACATTTGTGGCTTTATGGAAGTCCATATGGACAGCTTGGCGATTTATGTAGCGGTAGCTCAATTGGTCCCTGGCATTACCAGCGAAAGGCATGGTCCCTGGTTCGAATCCAGGTTGGGGAATTTTTTCTTCCCTTTTCAGAATTATCCAAATAAAGTGTTTACAAATGATTTTTGCGACCTCATTGAGTTGACAGTATACTTCTCATATCTTAATAAAAATTGACACGACAAGATAGAGTCGCCACAAATTAGTCGACGCTTGCATAGTAACGTTCAGTTCCAGGTAATTGGTTTCTAAATTGATTACAGTAAATTAAGACTTGGGAAACTCGATAATTTTTTCAATAAGCAGCAAACTCTCGTAAACATGACATGTACGCCGATTTTAAAAACTAATACGGCAAAGTTTAGGAGTTAATAGCCGAACAACGTTTATATTTTATAATAAGATTACTATTGGATTCTCATATAGGTTTAAATTGCCTCGACGTTTTAAACCAAATAAAGATGAATAAGATTAATAAACAAACGCACCAGATACTTATGGCCATATCACTAGCAACTTTCTTGAATGAAGTCTTCCTTCAGGAATAATAAGCTTATATTGTTGCAGCCAAGTGTTCCTTGTCTCAACAATATCAGTTTATTATTGCTGAAGGAAGACTTCAGTTAGGAAACTTGTTAGAGATATGGCCATTAGTTTCGCTTTGAACAATGCTAGAAAGTAAACGTATTCTTCAATAGCCTTATTGAATAATATACTCAATGTGACAAAAGCTGGATTAACCCATAGCTAGATGTGATAAGAATAATAGTAGCAGTGGCATGAATAGAATTTTTTCTCATTTTATAGCCATAATCTTTCCTTATAACACGGTAAATTGAGAGCTGTTTATTATAACTCTTACATTGCATTATATGAGGATTGCCCAAATGAAAAATGGACGCGTCCCATAGCGTCATAATTACAGCAGCGATAACAGCACTCTAATGAAGAGGTATGCTAGTAGATTCCAGACGTATACCGAAGTGCATAAACTACGACTTCACCGAATCGTGTGTATACAACGAACGTTAGAAGGAGGGGGTTAAAAATAGATGCGTCCAGGACGGTGATGTTAACTTTTTTCGACGACCGTGGACCACTGCTGATTGATTTTTCTCCTAAAAATTCCACCGTCAATTCTGCACAGCACTGCAGTACTCTCACAAAACTTCGGCAATCAATCAAAAACAAACGCCCAGGTGATCCTTGTGTACGACAATGCGTGCCCCCACGTCTCCCGTGAAACCATCATGATTTTACAGAAATTCCGGTGGGAAGTCTTGGAACATCTTGCCTACAGTCCAGACTTGTTACCATGCCTACAGTCCAGACTTGTCACCACAATCCTTCTACGCCAAGGGAATTGACTTGCTGTGTAAACGATGGGACCAATGCCTCAACAAACATGTAAGTTTCTAGTAAAGTTAGTACTTGTGAGTTTCTACTAAAAGTATACATATCTAGACCGTGTCCACTTTTCATTTGGGCAATCATTATATCTATAACTTTATATACTTTCTCCACCTAATAGTATATCTTTTCTGGCAACTACTTCAAACGACCATATCTGCTCGAACACTTTCAACATTCCTTCGGATGTTAAAAGTCTCAGTAGAATCGAGTGTTTTAATATTTTTGAAAGCATTTTGTGAAAACATTAGCATTTGTAAATCTTTTGACATGAATTTGTTGCGCAATGCCTTTTTTCGAAGTTTTTATAGTTATCATTATTTGCTGAAATAATATGAATATATGCATATTCTAACACATTAAATATTATCGACATATAACGCCACTTAATGTAAAATGAGGTTTTCAGCCGTAAACTCGCTTATTCTGCAATGGATCATACAAAGCTATGGAAATCACTCACTTTTAAACAAAAAAAATTTTGAATGCTTTATATTTTAATTTTCCTGTTTCAAAAATATTTAGGTTTCCTAGGTTTAAATTATGAAAAAGCATATTAAAATGTAAAACAATAACGGCTTCATTCCAGCTACTAAAACCATATTGCGACGGAAATCCGCATTTAAGTTTTAAGTTTAAACACGCTTGTAGCCAAGTTTAAGTTCAGATTTCCAATACATAGATTCTAGTACACGTAATTTTTCTAGCACTGTGTTGAATTGATAATGATGCGGTAGAATTGAACTCGAAGAAGATCTTGGAAAAAAGCAAATTTAATATGGATAACAAAATGCCCAGGAGCCTTAGTTAGACGAATAATCAATTATTTTTTTCTGAAAGGACATAATTAATTTAGCTGAGCTATAGCGGCAGCATACAAACGTTCAAAAAAGAATTTGATATAAAAAGCCTTCTTGTTGAAAAATAACATTTGAACATTACTCGTTGACTCATGTTCCTCTATTGCAAATGAACGCAACCAATAGATTGCCAAGTTCGTTCGCAGCGTTTCTTTGGGAAATAAGTTATCGGTTAAAGGATTCTCAAGAAACCGTCGGCTTCATACATAAAAAAACAGATTTGCGTTTAACTTACCTTTTCCTTTGACTATCCCATTGAAGATGATGTGCATGTGGATAGCGCTGGCTGTCGTGCTCCATGTCGAAATGATGGCAAGTCCTCCGGCGCCTTCGACAGACGGGAAACCAGGAGGAGTCCGGAGAAGAGCGCTGAACGATTCTGTCGGAAAAATAGCAAGGCTATAAGATGCACATATTGTTATTAAATCAGAAGGGAAATGTGATAATTATTATTTAAATGACATAAACTATGTAATCACTATAAATGTAAATCACTATAAATGTAAATCACTATAAATGCAATCACTATAAATTATAAATTTTAATAATAAAACATTTGACATCTAGTAAAGGTTAAGCAATGTTAAATATAGCGATGCTACCTTTTGTACTATGAATTTCCATATCACGAATTTAAGTCAATTTCATTAACATTGATATCGTCCGAAAGATATATTCTACGGTATAAATCCTGTATATCCTTCCTTGTAAGTTTTTCAAGAAAAAGAAAGGCAACTACGTTGAGCACGTATTTAAGCCGTTTTAAGCTGTTAAAGAAATATAGAGGTGACTTTGAACATTGTTCCACAGTTATTGAACGGTTTTCATAGAGGTGACTGCTTGAAATACCAAAATTTCCATCTCTTTACCGCGACCATGTTAACGACCTCTTTAATGCCCTCCTATATTTCACAAGGAATAAAATGAATGAAATTGCGACAATGTTTCTGTTTTCCCATCTTAAAAGTGTTTGCAGATAGGGTTACCACCATATGTTGCTAATCGAGGGTCAACATTCAGCATTCCAACACTGCTATCCATCTTGACGTGGGTAACTGACGTCTTCCTATTGGTAGAGGTTTGCCCTTTGTGGAGAACATTTCCATGCGGGATGTTGACTTTGTTCCCGCATTTAATTAAGCTACATTTTTCTCAGTGCTCCTTGTCATTGCTAGAAAGTTTCTCATTACGAAATAGATTCTTCAAACGAGTCATTTAACTATCGGTATAATGTTTCAATTCCTTCGAGCGTAATTTTAAGTTAATCTAAAAATCAGCTTTTGAAAATGCTATCTTTAATTTTAGAACATTAAAATGTATTAAAAAGGTTATATTGGAATCTATGAATCTATGGTACATGTACTAAAATAAACAAAGGTAAATAATTTAATTATGTATTAATGAATTTTGCTTTCTTTTTCATTTATATGACAACTCATTAACATTCGTTTCAGAAACGAATTGCCTGAAGACAAGAGCGGATACTCTCGAAAAGCTTTGCATGCCTTCTTAAGCATTTATTTCTCCAATTGACAACGAAGCTAGCATACAACTATGTTGGTGTTTTGCGATAACCGGAGTGATTCCAGTCCAGAACATTTAAGCCATTGTTGGCGGTTCCAAACCTTCTGCAGAAATCTGTTGTGTTAAAAAATCCATTTAAACATTTAATTATTAATACAGTCGACCCTCTACATAAGGATCTCTGATAAAAAGATAAAATAGTTCGAAACGCACTGTGATGTATTTGGCAGACACATTCTCTCTACTGTTTCTGGTGATTGGCAGACACAGTCTGTGTAATAATGTATATTCCACGTATAATAGGAGTCATATGTAAATTCCGTAAGGGGGCATTCGGAATTCAGTATATTTCCTGTTCGATTGTCGATTGTCATTTGGAATTTATTCTTCTGTGAAGACTCCCAACTAGAGTAACCGGATTTTGTATAGTTCAACTACCTTCTTCAGCGCTACCTTCTTCAGATCACATGCTGAAGAAGGTAGCGTGGCTACTGAAATGTGCATATTCATGTATCATGCATATAAATAAATTAATTTTGTGTAGTTGCGGTGTATTATTAATTTCTACTTTTAGTAACCTTCCACATTTTGTTCACGATTGTTATTGATTTGTTTTTAATTTTTTTTAACAAAAATAGCATTTAGGTAGTATTAGTGCGACGTGTCATCTATAAAAAGTAAAACCTTATCTCTATCTGACGTGTTGAAGTTCTTAAATTGTTGGATTGTAATGAAACTCAATTTTATATTGTAAAAGTAAATATTGTACATGTATTAGACACTGTTCAAATCAATTTCTGTCGAGTACTGTATTTATTTTATCGAAAATACCAACTCCGGATAAAAGGATACTCTGTTTATAAGGATATTTTCTTCCGGTCCCAAGGATATCCTTATAGCGAGATTCGACTGTATAAATTAATACACGTATTTTAATAGCAGCTCCCTATACAAGCCGAAGTAGGGCTTCAGTAGCACTCTAATGGTTACTCTTTGTCGATATTGTTTAAGTTAAAACTATTATGTGTTTTTTTCTTTCTATTTTGAATTAATTTTCTTTAATAAACAAAACTTTAAAAAATTTAATAATAATAATAATAATAATAATAATAATAATAATAATAATAATAATATAGAACAGTAAAGCCTCGTTTTAACGTCCTCTAAGAGAATCTGAAATTTGGGTGAGGGGGCCTGCGAGTTACGTGCTGCTTGTATACGATATATATACAGGGTGATTCAAATCGTGTGTAAAGCAATTTAAGGGGGTATTATAGAGGTCAAGGTAAACGTAAAAAAGTCCTATTAACATGGGTCCAATTTTTATTTCTTTTCAAGTTATAAGAAATGTTCAAAGTGGCCTCCTTGAGCCTGAATGCAAATAGTGACGTCAATCGATTCATGACGTTATGATAGTTTGCTACAATTGTCTACGAATGTACATTAATTACGTGGACATTACTTGTAACGGAAAACAGACTGCATGAACTCTTAGAAGATACTCCTCTTGCAATCCGTCAACAGATGTGGTTCCAACACGATGGGGCCCCTCTGCATTTTGGTAGAGTTACTATTGAATGGCTTAACATGTACTTCTCTAACAAATGGATTGGGCGCAATGGGCTCATAGAATGGCCAACTCGCTCACCGGACCTTAATCCACTGGATTACTATCTATGGGGACATTTGAAACAAATGGTGTACAGTGTCCAGATAGACACACGGGCACAATTAGTGGTCAGAATAATTTGAATCACCCTGTATACACCATAAACAGATTTATAGAAGGGAAAAACATTAATGTATTAAAATGATATTATTTTACTGTGCTATTAGAAAATTATAAATGTAATATGATATGAAAATATAAAAGACTAGTAAAAATTCCAAAAAAGAGTAGCGGAAGAGTTTCTAAGAATTAATAAGTAGCGGAAGAATGAAGCTACGTATTGGTCTTACAAAGTCCGTCCCCTTCATATTTTCCACATTTTTTGACGTAAAAGGTTGAAAAACTCGGAATGTAGCTTACCAAACGCTTCTCTATTTAGTTTGAGTTTGATTGGAGCACTGATGTAGAAGTTACGGAGTGGGAGTAAGAAGTGACCAACTACGTGGTATATAGGTAAGTACAATAGTGAAATAGGTATGCAGACTCCTCTTGGTAAGATCTACTTTAGTATGAAGTTTAGGCCAAATTCTTCCAATGGGGTCGGAGTTGTGAGAATAGCAGTCGCGTAGTCTTTAGAACTTTTAGCGTATTCAATTGTCATTCCATTGGAAATTAAGAGAAATGTAAGAAGATGGAGCTAAATACTATATTCAAGAAAATCACTTTTTGAAAATAAAAATAGACGAATTCAGGCCTTCCAATAATTTCTTGTTTTCTTTCAGAATCTGTTGTATTAGAGCAATCCGAGGTAATAGTGGAAGAATCGTTATTTTCATTATCATCCAATTCCATTAATTCTCCATCACTTCCAGACAAGCGCGTTGTTTTTTATATCCGTGAATAAAAGCCCATGGGCGTCTATTTGGAAGCAAAATCTAAAAATAGATCCAAGTGGGCGTCTTTACGGAAAACCATTATTGTTAACACATAAGGTTTTGTTTATTTAGCTATTTTAGCAAAAATGAGTGTTGGCGTTAAAAAGGAAATAGCAATAACTCGAATAGTGAACTCTACTAAATACTGTTGAATTTAATAAGAAATGATAAATGATGACAAAAGTAGGATCGATTCATTCTTTAGTAATACGCCCTTTTCTTTAGCGCAGTTTTTTTAAATCATTGACTAAATAAAAAGAAATAAAAAACATCAAAAACGCTAATTTCGAGAAAATCTAATTTCCATTTTCCTAATTTATGTATTTTTTTCGTGTTGGTTTCAGTAATTTGAAATAAGTAGTATTCATCTTAATGAAGAGAAATAAGCTAATCTTCCTCCACATTTATCAATTAGTTGATCGATGAGAAAACCATAGAGCAAACGCAATAAATCTCAGAACCGATACATAAAAGAGAGGAGAGAGGAGAGGGGAACTTTGTTGCTACTTTTGTTTTTCATCGCCTCCCAACCTATTAATTACATTAGCTGGGAAGCACGAAGCGTCACATCCTTCCTAGATGTGATTTCTTTCTTCATTTTTTTCCGAGATAGGTGAGGTAGGTGGTTTTCCACTCGTGTTGTTTTTTTAGCGCAACGGTAGCGGAACGGATCAGTCGTTTCGACGGAGGGTAGGTAGAACTGTTATTCCGTTTAGAAGGAGACTGCGCAGATTCACCTGACTCGTCGTGTTCACCCATTCATTAAGAGCAATTAACGTCTAGCATCTAACGACTCCCGGTGCCTGTATTATCAGTCTGGACTATTTCAACGCATCCTCCCGATTCCCTTCTCTCTCTTTCTCTCCGTTCCTAATGAATGTAGTTCCTCAGAGAAGCACGAAAAAAAAAGGAGCAAGGTGAATTGTCACTGATTAATTAGGTCACGTCTGTTGTCATTCTGTCTGCTGAGAAAGACGAAGACGAAACGTTATAAAGCAGAGAGAGAGAGAGAGAGAGAGAGAGAGAGAGAGAGAGAGAGAGAGAGAGAGGTTTGATCTCGATTAAAAATGACTGAAAAGCTTGCTTCCAATTAAGTCCTATTCGCACAGCCTGAAGCAAGGACTGGAAAGTTTGAAACTTTGAGAAATGAGTCTGTGTGAATTAAAAGCAAACGGCTGGAATGTTAATTGTTTTGCGACGCGCATTTATCCTGTGATGCATAACCGCATTTGCATTTGCTCCAACGCCTCCCAATGTTGAAACCTCACAGCCAGGAATTAGGATTTACCCATATATTTCCTGTTGCCTTCTTCAAACTGCCGTTGTGTCGCGCTCTCTCTGAATTATATGGCCTCGTACCAATTAATTTGAACACAATAATGGCCTCCTCTATCCATTGAAAAAAAACAAAAAACTCTTCAGCTCTTTTTAAAGCCGTTTAATCGTTTTTTCATACGATTTATCAGTAAAGGTATGTTGCTTCCAAAAATAGTTAACGGGCTTTAATTTTTCTTTTTTTAAAATTTATTAAAGGGCCATTGTTGCATTTTAGCTGTCACGCCCCAGTAATCTTGTTTGAGATAGTACATTTTAATCTAAGAAAATTGTAGAACATTTAATGCTTTGAAGATATTTAATTGTATTAATGAAATTTAATTAATCTAAAGAAACATCTGGACGAAACTCTTTATGTTCATTTATGTGTTTTTCCTATACATCTTAGAATTTATTTTATAAAAAAGTCCTAATATTGTCACGAATCTAATGTGAACTTATGAACTTTTCAATCAATGCAGAACAGCTTTTAAAACGAGTTATAAAGACGATTATAATTTATACATACAGATTACATTATCTGGAATTCATAAAGACCCTAAGCTGTTTTGGAGAGAAACTAATAAGTTATTGGGTCGTCATAAGAATGATACTAAAACCTGCTACCATAACAGCAAAAACTTCTTCACAAACTTATATGCTCATATTTTCAAAAGAACTTTAATAATGATTCAGACGATGATCTAGATACTTCTACAGTTAGATATTTATGTACTCTTCATTGTAATAATAAATTCACCAAAGCATGTACAAAGTGTATTTTTAAAGAAATTTCGGATTTTATTTTCAAAAGAACTGGTCGAAACTCTTTCTATATTTCTATCCATACTACTCAATCGTTCAATATCCTGTGTCTTTTGAAAGTCTTTCCGATAGTTCCTGTTCCGAAGGTTAAAAATCCTTCATTGCTAAAACACTATCGGCCATATTACTATTTTCTCTTTTCCTGCTAAATTACTAGAAGGCTTCGTAACGAAATATCTTCGCTCGCACTTCACTAGCTTTAATATGGATAATCAACATAGATTTGTGAAAGGTAAATCAACCATAACTAATCTGGCTTGTCTTGCAATTGATGTTGCTGATGCCACGGAGTCTACTTCCGAATTGGACGTCTTTTATGCTGATGTCACTAAAGCCTTTGATTATCCTGTTCACAGGCGACTAACATCGAAGGGCAGAAATAAGTTGGTAATTTCTTGGCCGAGGTCTAAGTTCTCTAACTCGCAGCCGCATCGTATCCTTTAAATATTGGTAGTGGAATACCTCAGGGATCACATCTTGGACCCATTTTGTTTAATTTTTACATGATCGATTTAGGTCAATGTTTTACAAATGATCCTATCTCATATTTACTCCAAAATTAATAGTTTACGAAGGGCGTTCATAAAGTTCGTACAATCACCGAAACCAAGAGGGAGATGGACACAGATGTTGTGTCACCCCGCGGAAGCATCACATTCAAAATGGCGCAGCCTGTGAAGAAACCAATCATATCAATGCAACTACTGGATCGCTTACTTAATGAGCAGAAAGCGTTCCAGAAATTCAAGCAACCAGGAACGACAACTCGATTACTTTCTACCCACTGAGGCAGTTGTATTTAAAGCTGTAATTTCGGGAACGCGAAGGAGCTGCTTTCTGTATAGATAGATACGATCCAAGAGTTGTAAAGATATTATTAGGAGGATGTGAGGAGGCGGGTGGGGGAGTTTTGATAGTAACCAGGAACGATTAGTCGATTACCTTTGGGTATACTGAGGCTGAAATTTCGGGAACGCGAGTGAGCTGTTTTCTGCCATTGGGTGAGCGATCCAGAAGTTGTATTGATATCATTGGGAGAAACTGCAAGTGCGCTCGGTGATACGTTTCCTCTACCTGAAGGGCAATAACTCTCAAGGAAATCCACGCGGAGCTGGTCGGGGTGTACGGTAACAGTACCCCATCGTATGGAACTGTTGCAAAGTGGCGCAGAGGTTTTGAATGTGGCCAAGCAAGTGTTGAAGATGGCGACATCGTGGAAGGTGATTCTCAATGTCTTTTTTGGATTGCCGTCTTTTGGGTGTCCTCCTGACCGACTACGCCCAAAACGGCCAAACAATCACTGGCAAGTATTACCGGGATCTTCTGTCAAAGTTGCGGATAGACATCAAAAAGAAACGCCGCGGGAAGCTGCCAAGGGCATTTGCTTGCTCTACGACAACACGCACGCTCATTCAGCGCAGGAGACACATGGACTATGGGGCCCATAGTCTATGAAATTCTGCCTCACCCCCCCTTACTCACCAAACCTGACGGCCAATGACTTCTTCCTCTTCCCTCAGATGGAACGACAACGAGGTGATTTCTAAAGTGGAACACTTTCTCAATGGTCAAAACATAGACTTTTACAAAAGTAGTGTCCGGATTATCTCAGGTTGGGGAAACTGAGTGAAATGTATGAAACTGTGTGGGGATTATGTTGAAAAGGATTAACTCCATCACCAAGTTTCATGGCCTCATCCCCCTTCTGTCACAGTGATTGTACGAACGCCGCTCGTTCTGAATCTTCAAGAGAAAATCACCAGGGTTCATGAGTAGCTTAACAAAAAGGGTCTCCAAATAAGTGCAGTCAGTCTAGAATGATCAATTTCACAAGAAGGACTAAGTCAATTAAATTTGGATATACTTTACAAGGATCTTTACTACAACTTTTCCTTATACAAAAGGTGTTATTTTTTCATCTGTAATGGTTCACTCAATCATCATTGTGAACGTCTACTCTTGGAAATTACTATAAAAATTAGATGTTTAAAACGATCATACGAAATATATAGAAACTCCTATGCAATTTTTAATATTTCCCCAAGCTGTAATATTGCTAAGAATTCTAAATAATTTACCAATTTGGTTCAATGGCTTCTCAAACTACTGTTCCTTAAAAATGAATTGCAAGTAAACATGACCCTTGTATTAAATTTTGCTTATCAAACAGTAAGATTGCTCAAAAAAATAATGTATCGACGGATTATGCTCTATTAACCTTACATTGCCTTGTATCAAAAACTTTAATTTTTAGATTATTTAAACAAAGTAATCGATCCCTTTTAGAATGGGTATACAACACTTTCGTCCTAACAGTCGTTTATCTGTTAAGTTAACCACACAGATCTTATGATAAGCGGTCTGATTGATCCTATTTATGTATTAATTATTAATTACAATAATCAAGACCTTCACTCTTCTAACTTTATTGATATTTTTATATAGCACTTAATCTAATATTTGAATATTTTAACTTCTTATTGGGTTCTTGTCGTTTTAATTTGCAATGTTGTATCACCGTACAAATTTGTAATCACCAATTATCGTGATTCACATTTCTTTAATTTATGTGTTTATTTATTTCTCTATTCAATATCTTTATTATTTGTTTTATTCCTTTGTAATCCTTCCTAGGTTGCGCCTATATGGGAATACTACCGTCACTGTGTAGCTACTGGTTTTAAATAAATAAATAAATAAATAAATAAATAAATAAATAAGGTATAAAGCGCATATAAACACCAATCAATTCAGTTTAGTTCTAATCACAACTCCAGCATCGTAAGCTAGTTCCATATGATTTTAGAAGTGTTTAACTTAGAACGTAACCAGATTTAAAATGCTCTTCCAGAAAAAGCTACGCCGACATTATGTAAATGCTTGGGAAAACATAATCTGGTAAAGAATATGCGTAATCCAGAAGGAATGAATCTGGTCGGCAACGAGGTCCAGATTGGCTACACTGTTGAGATGTTACTTAATAGATTATTAGATCATTCCATACAGCATGGCTACTATTGGCATTAAACAGAACGTGTCCATGCATTATTATTTTCCTTGTGTCAGATATTATCAGATTCCTGTCCTTGACACTAAGTACCCTGTTTTGCCAACAAGAGTGCTGTCTATTGGTTGTTTGTTTTTTATTTTCAGCATAATTTTCAGTGAATCGATGCTAACTGCAATGCGTGAAATTCACAGAAGAAAGCTGTTTTGGAGACAGTAGAACCGGCACGAACTAGAACCAAGATAGAGACCACGTTCCAATTCGCTTAGATAACTCGTTTTGCTCATTCTCACGTGTAAGATGGTATCAAATTAATGCGCATTCATTGTGCTGTCTGCCGGAATTCTATCGCAAATGAAGGTCGAATGACTCACTTCTGTGGGAAGATTTATTTCGCTAAACTGGTAACTGTATCTAGTCATTCAGTATTAGGAAACGTATTTCTGTTAGTTTTTTTTTTCTTCTTTGCACATTTATGTATGCGCACGATTTAAAGGTTGAAAATGATTTTAAAATAATATAAAATTTGTATTTCTGATTTGGATAGTTTTAATTCGAGCTGCTAAGAAAATTCAGCGGACGCAGGTTCAAATGCTCCAGTTAATTTAGCTATTCCCCAATAATGGAACAAAGTTCACTTTAAAATCAAAATGTTTATAAAGAGAATCGTTCGTTTAAAATTTGTTCTTAAACTCGAGTTCGTTAGCCGCTTTTCTGATTGCAATACGCTTAACGCATATTTGCGCAACAGCTAAGCTTCTGTAAATAGGATATAAGCAATAGCAAATTCAGAAGCCAATTAAGGGACTCATTTTTACCGATTAGCGGAAGGCTTAAAAGCGTTCCAATAATTAGTTTATACTCTAAGGAAGTTGAAATTCCTGCTCTAATTTGCAAATGCGAGTTAAAAGCATCTATTTCTTAATTTTGTCCTAACATTTCATCAGCTTCAAAAAGGAGAACGTTGCTAACCCTCTCCCCCCCACCCGATTAATTTAATATCAATCGTTGTATGGAAGCCATAGGCGCACCATTCATAAATCACTTCGGTTTTCCCATGAAAGGCTCGCGTTGTGTGCCTCGAGATTCCTCCCCAGTTCGCAATTAAAAAAGAACAAGGAACGAGATTGTTGGCTCTTTTTGCATCCCCCCCCCTAGAAAAATGCGCTCCACGTGGCTGAAAATGTTCGCGTGTTTCTTAATTCTTTAATGGTTCGTGTAAGGGGACTGAGGGGAAGTAGAAAGTAGAAGGAATTGGCTTTGCTTACCTTTGTTCAGGGAGTGATAGCGAGCGAGACGACCTCGAACCACGCCCTCAGAATTTGTGTCTGACACTAATTCGACGAACATTTTCTCTTCACGGAGGAGCTTCCGATAAATCTTTGGAATCCGTCGCCAAACCCCGCAGATCTAAGGGGAGGGCAAGCGAAGAGAAAAAGAAAAAAAAATTAAAAGAGAAGAAAAAGTTGTAAAACATACAAATTAATAGAGTGTAAAAAACGGGATGGTAAAAAAAATAAATAAATAATGGTTGGTCGTATCTTCTCTGATGTTTTATTTATAATTCTATAATCTTTAATTTGCGAGTAGTCTAGTATAACTGGTTTCATTATTGCAAAGTTATACATACAATTGCTTAAATTTAAAAATAAGGCGGTAAAAATCCTAAACAGAGGTTTATTTAATTTCTGCTCTATTTTAATATTTTAAAAACTATATGCATTTCTCAATTACGTGAAGTTTAGACTTTCACATGAAAAAAATTCTATAAAATTCCTATCATTTAAATGTGTCACTACTGACTTTATAATTATTTTTATAAGCATGTTAATGACTATCTTTTTCTGTAATTATGGAAGTTATTACTAGGAAGGATGTTGAAAAAGTTCGTATCTTTGGACGGAAGAGAATGAAATTTTGCATTAGTCCCTCTACATACAAAGTAGCCCAAAACCTATCCACTAAGATTAAAGTCAATTTCTCAGCTAGTACAAAGTTTAATTGTTTGAAAATTTTATGATATGTTCGTGGCATCAAGACATTTTGTTTAAAATATTTTTTATATTTCGCAAATGGCCTCCTACACAATCGAGTGGCGGGTTTTCATCAGCGAAGGAGGCATTCAATGATATTCGAAATCCGAAATCCTGCGAAATGATACAAAAAAAAAACCAGGTTAAATAAAAAGCCTTGATGCCCCGAACATACCATATGATTTTCAAACAATTTCACATAGTACAAGCTGAGAAATTGATGTTTAATCTTGTTAGGTAGGCTTTGGGCCCATCTGTGATCCCTAAAATATCAACTCAACGACTATGTGTTCAAGAAAAAGCTTTCCACTTTAGCTAACACCTCTCCACCCTACTGTAAGACTTTTCAGTTACAAAGGTAACCATCCGAACCTATAACTCAAAGTTTCAAACAAAATTGATCAGAATAAAGCATTGACGCATGCAAAATACGAAATCGCACCATAGAACTTCTTTGTTTGCGCGCACGTAGCCAGAAGAAGACTCCATTGTTACGCCCACAAATGAAGTGGTGTGCACATTAATACACTTGTTGGCTCTGACGGACCTTCTTTCTTCTACCAATCAACAATGCGCACGAATCAACTTCACATGAAAGCAATGGAACTACTTCTTACGAAGGAGCAGCAGACGAATGGATTCTCACGTTTCTAAAACTTTTATTTTTAAAAAATAAATTATTAAAATTAGCTAATTGTCATCCAGTAAAAAAAATTAATAATCTTTTTTCCTAATTTATTATTTTATATTACTAATTTTAGAATGACTTTTGCAAGAGAGAGCTGTAACCCTTTGCTTCGGTAATCTTCATAAATTTTCCGGGGTTGAACTAAGCGCTAACGTGGCGCACCCCTACCGCTTCAGTGTATAATTTCGCACAAACAAAGAGTTTGGTTTTATTTTGTGGCGCATTTAAAAAATAAAATTGCGGGATTTCTTATTTGCTAAGGTCAATAAGTATCTTTAGGAGAATAAAATATTTCAATTTGGTTTGAAGCTATGAGATACAGGTTCGTATAGTTCCCTTGTCAGTGGCCCTTTTATTCAGTGAAAAAGGTTGCTATATCTGGAGAGTCTGGCCGGTCGAGGGTATATTTCTTAGTCCAGACTACAGAAACAGTGCCACCGTTCTACTGGCGGAGTGAGCGGGTGCGTTGTTATGAAGGATATGAACACCGTTCCACAAACGCTGGCGAATTAGTTCCATATACTTCTGTCATTTAATCAAGCTCCTCGTACTTGCCTATTTTATTATTGTCTATTCTTAAATATAAATTATAAGAAAATGATAACCTAGATATATTAGTTTATCCTAAAATCTTATTCTTTTAAGGGGAATAAAGATTCAAATAAACACCAAAGCTTTTAAACATTCGCTATTTTTAAGCTTTAATTGAGTTAAAAGAGATTCATCACGATCGAAACTATTTAAAAAAAGAGAGAGTACTTAAAATACGGTTAAATCCGACAGCAATTAACTTGAGCGCTTCAAAAACGCCTAAATTCGTCAAAAAATACGCCGAAAACTACTTAACATTTTTTGCACGTATCAAATTTTAAAGGTTACTTTGAGGATGCTCAAAAAAAGAAAGGCATGCTTTCGTCCTTGGCTTTAAAAAGTAATGATAACCACTAAAGAACTGATTTTTTATCGTTTTCAGAGAAAGAAATGCTAACTGCTTGTAAGTGAACTGATAAGTAATTTGAATTAAATGAAACGGTGATACAATAAACAAAAATACAACAAAGTATTAAACGTTATAATTTAAGGAAGATGAGAGAATATTTATTTATTTATTTGGCTTAGACAAAAAGGTTACATTAGTGCCCAACAAGGCCAATATGGTAATAACCGACAAGTTAAGCAAAGTGGGCACATTACAGAACAATAAGTAAAACAAAAATGGGTTAATTAAACAATAAATAAAACAATCTAATCAGAACGCTAATAAAGTAAAAATAACAGATAACAGTCAAATATAGCTTAATACAGGTCCATTAAGACATAGACAAAATACAGTATGCGGCAAAATAAACAGTGCGGAAATTATGAAACGTTTATTATACATGCGCATTTCAGTACTGTTTATTTTGCCGCATACTGTAATTATAATTAATTGGTATAAATTGATAATTTACAAAGTAAAAAATACAGACTTAAAAATAACGTAAGCGAATGCTAACATATATCTTATAACATGACTAATAGCAGTATGTAGGTAAGGTTAAGTTGCGTGTACTTACATACTAACACAATAGGAAAATTATAATAATAATAAAGTAATATACAAGGGGCGCTACTGGGACCCATAAAGTAAGGTGACCAGATTTTCAAAAGGAAAAACCGGGACACTCTGCGATGATCGGAATCGGAAGTGAATGCATATGGCCGTATACCAGTAGTTACGTCAAATGAAGTCGGAAATGACCGGAAGTGGATTGTTTTGATTATCAAAACTCAACTTGAAGTAAGAAAGCAAGTAAAATACACAAACGAAAAACTTTTTCATGGATCTTTTATTAAAACAAAATCCATACATAATTTAGTATTTCTTAGAACTATGAATTTCCTTCAAGAGATCTTTTCTCGATAAAAGATATTTGGAAAATTCAACAAAACTTTGGCCATAATTAAACTTAGTGATTAGTAGAGCATTCAATGTTTTCACATCTACCGAGTTTTTTCACTTTTCCAGATATTGTTCATGAGAGAAAATACTCTTTCACTGGATGCATTAGTTCCAGGTATACAAAAAAAATTCCGCCACTTTTAAAAAATTAGAATAAGGAACGTGGTTTTCAAAATGTAAAAAGATCTCAACCAACTTGTCTGCTGGCAACGTTTTATTAGCGATCCATTCAGAAATTTTATCCGTAGTTACATATTTCTTCACGAAGTATAATCATCAAATAATAAGAATCGAACGGCCAATCAGAAAAGAGGGTGAGTAATAAAGAGCACATAAACTGTTTATAAAATAATAAAATAAGATGAAGAAAAATGGGACAACCCGGGACATTTTATTCAAAACCGGGACAAATCCGAGACATTTTTTTCAAGCCGGGACAAAGAGTCCAAAACCGGGACTGTCCCGGCTAATCCGGGGCGTCTGGTCACCTTACATAAAGGCTTAGACCGAAAAGCTTGGTCCCACCAGGGCAGAGTCGAGATTAACAATATACAAAGGTTATCAAATTTCCTAATAAACATTAATCATAATGTAAATATAAGAATGATGGTTTTTAAAATTGGCTGACATTCTTATCAGATATAAAGGAAGATATATGATGAAAAATATAAAACCGATTGGTAATTGGTTTACTAGTTTTAAGAGACCTTTATCAATAACGAATATTTGCATTTAAATATTTCAATGAGAGCATAGTTAATAGAGTGATTGTTAAAATAATAAAACAATACGTAAACCTAACAAAGTCTAGTTAAGATATATTAACTTATTAAAGTTTTAACATATCGGATAAAATATTTCCTAAAAGTTAAATATGGTGAAGTTAATCGTACTTCCTTGGGAATAATTGACAAATTTTCCAGACCTCTAATTGATATACAACGATTACGGTACACGTGATTGACATATGGGAGGCGGATATTATCTGCGCTCCGAGTCGAATAAGGATGTGTGTCCTGGTATAACTTGATTGTAATTCGGGTTGTAATTTTAAGTAAAGAATTTATAACTTTATAAATAAAACAGCAAGATTGGATTAAATAAACTTGATTAATGGTTAAAATATGAAAAGATTGAAATAAATGAGAAACCGATGCCGTTTTCGGCGATTTAGAAAGTGTGCGTAAAAACCATTTTTTCAGTTTCAAGATTCGCTTTAAGTTGTATTGGGAGGTGGCACCCCAAAAACAATCCCATAAAATAAGGAAGAGTGGATCCAGGCGAAATAAAGGAGCAGAAGAATATTATTAGGTAAAAATTGGAGCCTAGAAATAATGCCTTGTTTTTTTATTTAGCTTAATTATTAGATTGTCAATGTGTAAATTCTAAGTAAGATCGTGAATTAAAATAAAAATAGTCCTAAATACTTAAACGATGATAATAATAATAATAATAATAATAATAATAATAATAATAATAATAATAATAAACGTTAAATTTTATTCCACTTCGAGTTCTTCAAAGTAAAGTTAAGCTCTTGTAATATATCAATCTCTAACTCAATGCTCCGTTGAACACAGAAGTTGTTTATTTTGTGTGCCAAAATATTATAACTACCATTCATCCATTTAATGAACCGAGTCTGTAAACAGATTCGCACGTGCAAGGTCATCGAACAGGTTTATAATCTGTAACATCGAGTTTGCAAGATCATAGTGTTCAAAAGGTTAAAGCAGTGGATTTAACCGGCCTCGAGAATGATCACAGCATTTCTAAAGTGGATGATCACAGCATCTCCAAAACTGAGAGGCTTATTTCGCTGTTCTGGCTCAGTAACGAGTGTTTATCAAAAATTTCAGAAGTTGCAAAGCAATCATAGGCAAGCTACGATTCATTGAATAAAGAATTCAAAATAGACTGTCTAGTCTAGTGCGAAACAACAAAATAGGTATAGTGACACAATATTCAAAATTTTAAATGATGGTCATTACGGTCTACACACTGTTTCCTCAACCACTCCTCATATCGAGCTACGTTGCCAATTCAAATTTATGAAATCGAATTTATGATCTCTAATAGGGTTTCTGTTTGTCAGAGGATGCCTCACAGAATGGGAGAAAGTGTTTCATCTGTTATTATAGCCTTACTGATTCCCATCGAGCATGTAGGATTTGAAATGGAGAAACGGGTTTATAAGGAACTATGTCTTTTTGTCAATGCTAAAGAATCTTTTGATGACATTCTAATTATAGCTATCACAAGACGCCCATCAAAGTTTCTTATATTTGTCGGGTGAAGGCTGCTTTGAAGGCGAGAGGACAAAATTTAACTTATTAAGGGTCATAATTAAACGTAGAAAACGGTCATGCATTTTCCAGCTTATTTATAAGAGTTCATAATGTTTTGATTGCCTCTGTAAGCACTGGTAAAGTTACAGAATTAAAAATTTTATAATAAATTGATTTCTACTTCATACAGAATGAAATATCGAATATATTTTCCGCTGATTTATTTAGTACTCCGGTTTTCTCCTTGTTCACCCTTTCCCGTAGCAAATCTACATTTTCCGTTTCGCTTATCTCTCTGGCTTTCATTCAATTTTTGATAAATAACATGAACCAAAATGACAAACATGCATTCAATAAGCAAGAAAATCAACAAAGCAGAGAGGAAACACTTCTGATGTCCAATTTTCGAAAAGTAATTCTGTTTCTTTTGCTGAAAATGTGATTTTTAAAGAAATTGATTTTAATTAATTAATTCTTAAGTTAATGGCCAGGTTCGGGTCTACCGAGAGTGTAACAACGTGAATTTACATAAGGCGGCAAGTTTGAAGGGGATGTGTACAAAATTGGAATGGAAAAATTCCTAGTCTCGGCTCTCTAACGGCCATAGATTTGAAAATGCAAAATATAAGAATTTTACCCAATAGGGTGAACTCGGAAAGTTATAACTGTACTGACACTTTCATATTAATCGTTGCAGATAGAGCGGATATCATTCAGTTAAGGTAACAAAGAAAAAAGGAATCATTAGTATATTAATATATACGGTACCAGGACGAACACTAGGTCAGTTGCAAAGAAATTTTAAAAGGCAATATCCAGACTGACAGATGAATCAATCAACTGTATGATGAATAATCACACGATTTAAAGAAATCTCCTTCTTAGCTGCAGTTTGGTGATTTCATATGTTACTCAAAATAAATTCAGAAAATTTCACTGTTATATATCTTTTAGACATTCTATGTAATGTGTGTAACAAAAGTAAAAATATTCATTACTTATTTCAAACATAAGATTCGTGTTCCTGAAAGTTAGGCAAGCATCTCTTTTTCTGCGCTCATTCTAATCCTACTGTGTGAAAATAGAAAACCACTGATGAGTTCTGAAATACTGAAAAACTGAAATAAGTCATTTCTTTAGTCAAGTGCTCTTAACCATTCTTTTCCAAGAATAAATTTTCCCATGAAAATTTTTTTTGAAATTTATCAAGCGCTTACTTCGTGAACTAAGAAAAAAAAAGTCACATAAATTTGTATGCAATTATATAAAGTAAATTTTCTAACAAAAAATTAAAAATATATCTTTAAATTGGACGCTTTTCAACATGTATTCTTTTTATATTAATTTTTGTTGAGTGGCTTTTGCTTTCGCAGGAGTCATGAATTCGAGAATGAGTTGTTTAGTTTTTATAAGGATAAAGGCATCATTAAGTGCATTTTGTTGCGTTGAATAAAAAAAGGACATTTGGTGGAAAATAAATATTCATTCTCAAAATAAAAATAATAAAAAATTATCAAGTGAAAAAAAATTAACTCTGTTCCTATTTCGTAAAAAAGGAGGAAGCGAGAGAGAGAGAGAGAGAGAGAGAGAGAGAGAGAGAGAGCTGCCTATCTATAGCCGCTTTCTAGGAAACATCGGTGCATTCTGCAAACGAAAAAGGAAGGGAGGGAAATAACATTTTTTTTAATGATATTCCCGTCCCAGTAGTGAGAGAGAAGGTTTTAAGAGATTCTCCAAGTAAGGAAAAAAGTAAAAATAGAGACTCTGGGATTATTTTAAGCTGGTGATACATCCGGCGCATGTACGAAGTGTGAGGAGGAGTACAGGTGCAAAACGGCGGGAGAGACGGCGAGAGAGAAAGTACAGAGAAAGGGAGAGGGTGTCGGCTGCCAACGGAATGGTTAGTGCTCTCCTGCTTTCGTCGACATATAGGAATCCTATCTCTCAATGGGGCGAGAAAGTTGGGAGTGGAACACCCGGAGTGCCTGGAATGATTCCGGCTCACCTCAGCGGAACGGCGCAGTCAGACGCCCAGTCGAGACGGGGCTCAGACGACGGCACTTGTGGGAGGGATTTACAATGGGAGGGGCCCTTCTCTCTTCGAACAGAGAAAAAAAAACACTGAAGAAAAGAAAGAAGAGAAAAAAATCCACTACTACTTCATCTACTCTAAACTATTTCCACTGACAGTTAATAGTCCGCGTGGGATTTCTCGCCATATGACAAGCACTACACTCCAAGGGAGTATGCAATGACAGGACTCAACCCTTCCAATGATTAAGAGTAAACATATATGTATCCTTAAATAAAGGTTCTCCTCTTTCATAAATTACAAAGAGAGAAAATAAGGTTTCCATTTTGTAAATTTATGTGCATATATTATTGTCAAGAAAAAGAAAACAACTGTAGATCAGTAGAGATCATAAAAGGTAAATTTATTTTATGCTTCTACAAATCTAAACCTGTAAAAGTAGGATTATTAAAAAAAATATATTTTATCTATTAAAGTAAATAAAATACATGAAATAAATAAAAAGCGTTTGCAATTTTTGCATAAAATGGACAACAGATGGCGAACAAATCATATGAATCTCAGAAACATGTAGTGATGTTATTTTTCTGTACCGTTCTTTAATTTTTAATTTTATTTAGTTCATTATTTTCGAAAACGAAGGTAAAAACTGTTTCCGTTCTAGAAGTTCAAGGGAGAAGCCTATTTCCTGAACGGTGAACTTCCTGGAATGTACTGCTGCAATTAAAGATACAGTACTTAATTTGGTCAAAAAAAAATCTTAAGCCTTAATGAGTATTTCATTAACTATCGGGAGAAACATTAAAGAGAACATGTTTGTAAGCTTTATCTTGAGAGAATGGTTGAAAAAAAGCCAAAAGAGACTGATGATTTTCATCTTCTAAATGGACTACATTTCAGAAATTTACTATGTATGAGTAGCATAAAATAATAATGCATTTAAGATTGGAAGCAATTTCACTTAGACAATGATTTGCAATATAAAAATCACTATTACGGGGAGATATAGAAATGATTTTGTCATGGACGAATAACTCCAAAAGTTACCGTTCGATACTGGTGGATCTTATTCCATACAGGGTAGGGTCCACAATTTTCAACAAGATGATACTAATGATGGACTTTTCGACATTTAGTAATATTGCATTATTACATTAATTTAATTTACACACCCCACCATAACCAGTTGCCTACATAGGAATTCAAGTCCATCGTCTCCGACAAGGCCGGCTCAGATGTCATCTTTGGAAGTGATCTCCACTGAGCCTCGCACTTGAAAGTTCTTCGTTTGTTAATTTGTTTTATATTTAAGAAAGTATATCATTAGATGTTCTATTAATGAAATGCATGTATGTTTTATTCTGATCTCTTATGCTCTATACCCTAAATAAACGTCTTCATAAGAATATAAAAATAAAGAAAAAATACTTAAATATTTCTGAACCTTTTTCGAGGCCCTGCAAAACTTGTAGCAATCCCTGGTTGTCAACAGACATAATTCTAGATGGGTCTTTCATAAAAGAGGGGTTCTGCTGAAAGAAATGTTTGTCGAAGAGCAATCATCTTTGACCATATTTTCTGCAAAAACCAGACAATTTTCTGAGAATTTTCTTTTCAAAATTAATTTAAAAGTTAATAGTCTGGACTTGAGATTACCTATTACAAGTAAGAAGCGAAAAACCAGAAACCGCATTATTAAATATTAGCAAGGTAAATACGTAAAATCTCTACAACTGAACCACCGACTCAGTCGATAACTATTTCTTCTATCGTATTTTAATAATTATATACTTTACAGCACCTATAATGCTTTTAATTTTGATATCGCCGTATTTAATTACTCCTAATGAAATTTTCTCTCCCAGCTCACACTTGCATCTATAATGAGAGCCTACTGGACGCCAAATATTAATTTCCAGAAATGTCACTCTGTGATAGGGTTTAGTGTTTTCCAATGGTTTTTGAGGAAAGCTTTCTTTAAGTAAATAAACCCATCTTTTTTTAATTTTAGAAGGGGTGGAAACTTTTAAATAGACATATAACTTAATGAAACTTTTAATAGCTCCCTTAAATACCAATTTCGTTTTCGTGGGACGTTCCACAAGAGCCTCTCGCTTTTAGTCTAGGTTTATTTCCTGGTTCGTTTAAGTTAATTTTGTAGAGTGCCCGGCTTCCTACTCCACCGTCTTTGAACGATTCTCGAAGTTTCTCTTCCCCTCCCCTTACTTTCTAAATATAAACAAATATATGTGTGTAGTTTTTATTTGCTGTTTAAAAAAAAAGTCTCGGAAAATTGGTGAGTTTCTTCATAGTGCCACAAGAGAGTTGTTTATTGCGTCTAATTTTTATAAACAAACGGCTTTCGGTCGCCGAATTGACGGCTATAACGGCGGAGAGAGAATTGGGCGGCGTTAGGAAAAAATTGTTCTAAACTGCGAATCCTCACTCGTTCCATTATGAACCCAAAAGAGTAGATGGAAAAATGAGACTAAGAGAAGAAAAAAAAAATAAAGAAAGTAAGAAAATCCATCAGGACGGAGAAGGCTAACTATAGTAGAAAAATAATTTCAAAGCTTGACTGGGTTTCACTTTTCTTAATATTTTTCTTTCTTCTTTAACTTTCTCCAGGCCGAAGACTTTCTTTCCATAAAGTCGTTTTTCGCGAAATAGAGCCGAGGATTTCCATAACCAGGGTCAACGGTCTGGATTGGCATTATTAAAATAGGCGGGGCTCCTTGGCTAAAATGGCCAATGGTTCCCTGCTGGTCCTTGGCAAAGAAAACCAGAGAAATGGCGCAAAACTGTTTGTTCTTTCGAATGAAAGCGGCTCCGGTTCTCTTGCCTCGGAAAATTTGCCCTTCTCAATGTTCTCAGTCTCCGCATTTAGCTTCTCGAATAGAAGATCGCCACTTAGATAGTAGCTGTTTTTATATCCTACAATCACGAACAGAAGAGTTTTCATCTAGTTTTATTGTTTCAGTAAGTGCTTAACAAAACATTCTAAACACATTCGAAGTGTTTTCCTCCCATCCCAGTCTTTGATATTCTTTCAGCCATGAGATCCTCTTGAACATTTTACATTTTAAGATTAAAAATTTTCTTTTTCTATAGCCATATTTAATCCTGAAAAAATCTATTTGAAATACCGAAATTTCTGAAACCTGACTATTGCTTATAACTAATTACTAGCATCTTGAAGAAATCAGAAATAGCTAATTATTAATTCCTGCGTTTGAAATTTAAATGGATATACTCCAAAAACTAATTTTTCTATTATAATATAGGGATTTCTCTTTAGAACTAATTCTATTTATAGAAATAACAAAATGAAAATCCAAAATATCCATACAATTTCAGGAAAAGAATTTATTTCAAACGATGCATAGAAATTCGGGTATCAAATTAAGACCTCAAGTATTTTTATTTCGCAGTTTTTCCCCATA
This sequence comes from Rhysida immarginata, assembly GCA_023313115.1. Taxonomy (NCBI): domain Eukaryota; kingdom Metazoa; phylum Arthropoda; class Chilopoda; order Scolopendromorpha; family Scolopendridae; genus Rhysida; species Rhysida immarginata. Next base: position 13,484,144 of record JAHWFO010057280.1, on the reverse strand, counting down.
TCTTCTTGCATCATTTCTTCCAAACACTAATTTACTTTTGTGGTTTGTACAACTTTTCCAAGGTTGCTGTTTATTATATGCCAGCAACAAAGGCCACGAAATTTTAATTAAAAAGCCGCAAAACAGATTAAAGAAGGATGTGTTGTTCGAGACTACAATGAAAAAAAAATTGAAAAACATACACAAAAAAGATGGAAGGGAGAAAATTCAAATCATTTATATTTTAAATATAATGGAAAATCGAATAAAGTGAAAATGATATAAATTAAAAGCCATGATTTTCGAGATAAATTTTTCAAAGAATTTTGTATGTGAATTATTTTGTACATATCCTCCTGTAGCCTAGTAAACAAAGTAAATCGATTTCACAGAGTCATTATAAAGTCCTTGTGCATTTTAAAGTATTAATAAACTGTATTCTATAGAGAATAAAAGCAAGCTATAAAATTCTTCAGAATGCTAATTTATTCAAGTATTGATGCATAAATAGAGCTTTAACGTATTCAATGGGGGCAAATCTGTAAGCGAGCAAATTTCATTTTCTTTTGAATGGCAAGCGGTTGATTATTTGGAAAACGGAAGGAAAATTTTAGAAACCCCTTTGTTCTCATTCAGAACAGAATTAAATTACTATTCCGAAGTAGGCCCTACTTTGCAAAAAAGTTTATCTCCTTTGCAGAATGTATATTTTAAATTGCACAAAGACTTTATAATGAGCCTGCTTTTTAAAATTTTAATTCTTGAAAATTATATTCAGAATAATCAGAATAATGATCCTAGATGGAATTGCTTATTTAATGATTGAACAGTTTTACTTATTTAATAGTCTCTAACTACGAAACGTTATTATTAAAAATTTAGCTTTAGAGACGCTTTCAGGAAATTCATAATTGAATTGCTTAATGATTACTAGAAGCTTTGTTTGATTTTTGTTGGAGGAATCCTGAGCTTCTTAGATAAAACTTGCTATAAAATTATATTTGATTAAGCTGAGTGTGATTAAAATCATGGCAAATTAAAAAACGAAGCATGACGTGACAAAAATTTGGAAAGATAGGCTGCTATATACGAGCAAGAAGTTCTGAAAAATAAAGATTAAAAATGTAATAAAAATTTTTAACCCAACAATTTCATAAAATTGCAATTAAAAATTTTTATTGGTCCAAATTAAAATTGCACTGGAATTTAACGGCATCTGGGACAGAATTTCAAAGATCCTGGCTCGAGTCGTGAGCGCCCTTCTTGCTTGTTTAGCGCCGATGGAAACAGAGCATGACCGGAGCGAAATTCTCCTCCCTCCCTCCCCTGACATTTCAGTGAATAGACTATTAAAATTAAAAATACGAAGGGAGAAGAAAGTTCTTTTTCAAATATTTCGCTCGCAAATTACCCATTCCGCTGGTTATCAATGACAGTATCATCTAAAGGTAAAGAGAGAAGAATGGAGGAGACCGTCTATGTACGCCAATGTGAGGAGATAAGTCGTTTCGACAGACGTCAACAGAAGAGAAAAACACAGATTTTTCTGTACTAAATTCCTGGTTAGTCATCTGACTTCACTGTAACGAACTTTATAGCTCTGCTGGAAAACGATGGCGTTCTAGCGAGGGCGGAATGCGTGTCTGCCTCTCTCCCCTCCCAAGTTTAAAAACTCGTGGCTCCCATTGCGCTCGTTTCACGCACTGATATCATCTGGGTCTGGGTCAGGCTTCTTCACTTTCCACGGACCCCACTTTCTCTAATTCTTTCTTTCTTCTCTCCTCGGTGGAACCTGTCCTTTGGTTGGTAATGAACTATGGTCAGTTTAGCCATGATCCCTGTGTCACGATGCGCTCCACGAACTTGCCAGACGACTTTTTTTTTTCCTTAGGCCTGCTCACCCTCCTTTCATATTGCCCCCCTCCTCTTCTATTCTCACGTTCCTCAAGCAAGCTCTTTTTCTTCCTTCCTTCTATTCTTAATTCTCGTGTGTTTGTTTTTGAGTGTGTGGTGTGTGCGTGCCTTCTTCCTCGCCGAATAAGGAAAGCCGCCTCTTCATAAATCACCTCAATTGCGCTACATTAACGCTTTCCGAAGTACAGTGGAAAAACTTAAAGATGAAAAATTTCTCCCCCGAAAGTGTTTAATTGCACGAAAAAAATAAGTCAAAATGTCCGTAAGAAATCTTAATTACAGGTTCTGGTGTAATTAGTTCGTAGAAAACCTTAACTATCTCTGGCTACTAATGACACACATTGACTACTAATCAGCTCTAGCTTCATTAACATAAACGATAAAAATTAAAATAAAAATCACAATAAAATTTCCTAAGCTTACTTTTAATGAAGCCTAAACGGCAAAGGAGGAAAAAAAAAAACAGGAAAAAAAAAGAGTGAGAGACGAGTTATTTATCTCTTAAAAACACTTTACTTTTTCTTTTTTTTTCTCTTCTTTCAGAACTAGTTATTAAACGCAACGATGCAAACGACTATGTTTTTTTTAATTATATAATAGTAAAATGAAGCTTAATATAAAGAGATTTTTTATATTCCTGGAAAATTAGTTTGTTTTTGAGACTCTCCGTGCGTAATTAATGGTAAATAAAACATAAAATAGATACAATTATGCTTTTAACTTTTTTTTTCGTCAATAATATTTAAAGATGTACAAAAGCCACATAATACATATGGTAAAGCTTAAATTGAATATTGAATATTTTTAATAACACTAGTTCAATCCCGTTAAAATATAAAAAAAGTTCTTGTATATTTGATTTTAACTGAAACTCACCCACTAAAAAAATTAGCCCGTCAATATATCCTTGCATTTCTATTTTTAATTAGATTTTAAATAGTATATTAATTGCATTAATCTATTCCACTTATCTTTTTTAAAAAAAAAAAAAATTACTGAAAGATATGAGTGAAGAAATTCTTCTTTCTTCCGTGTCTGTCCTTCGCTTTCATTGCATATGATGGCCTAATTTTGGCGATGCACAGTGAATAGGTAAAACATTATCACTTGGATGAAGTGTGTAGAAATCCACCATTTCCTTTATGTGTATCATTTCTGCTTCCATTAATGTTGTTTAAATGTCTTGTATCTTATGGGTTGACCTTTTTTTCCGAATTTACATATTCTCAGAATTTTATAATGATTGTAATATTGATGTTTTGTAATAAAATTTTTCCGTATTAATATTTGCTAAGAGTTTTTCAATTTCCATGTTGCTTAAGAATCTTTCAATTTCGATGTTTTCTAAGAATTTTTCGATCTCACTCTCTTCTAAGATTTTTTTTTTTTAATGATTGTAATTTTTGACTATTCACAATGGTTATTGAAACTTTACGTATTTGCAAGAATTTTTTTTTTTTTGCACACACGAAATATTTCGTAAAATAAAATAAATAAAATAAAAATTGGGTTTCATTGCAGAGACCAATAAATGGATTTACAGAAGCATGGCTGGCTTTCCAACTTTTAAAGAAAATCGATGGAGTCGAATTCTATTTAAATTTAATGATCTTCAGATATGGTGATAATTGAGAAATTTTCTCCGATTATATCTGCACTTAAAAATACATTCAACTCTGTTTTTCTTGATCCCAAATTAATTGATAAATAAAGTCAACATCGTCGTTTCTAAGAGACTGTTAGCCCAGTATGGTAAAACCGGACCAGTATGGTAAAATTCATTAATAAAATTATCCAATTCAGGTCAAGTGCGGCAAAGACGGTAATTTAATAATACTGTCACTATTGCACAATATTGTTTTCAGTATTGTCATCAATTCAAGGTAAATAATGAGCGAATTATTGTTGACTTAGGTCACACAACACACACAGACACACACACAAACTCAGAAAGAGAAAGAGAGAGAGAGAGAGAGAGAGAGAGAGAGAGAGAGAGATACAATTTTTTTATAATAAATTTGGCCGAAAGAGGAATCTATCACTCCAATAGATATAAACAGCAGGTTTTTGCTCACGCTTAAAAAAGTATACCAAAATTGTTTTGTTTGAGAAGTTACAAGCTCCCACCTTTTTGGATAGGGATTTTAAAAAATAAGACAAGAGGAAGAAGCTTCTTGGAGAAAACCGAATTCACCTTTCCTTTTTGAGGGTGATTACGTCGGCAACTAGAAGCAATCACCTCCGACTGATTGGTTGATGCATTTACTTTAACGACCCTTGACATGCGTTTGCAATCGCCGAACCCTCTACAAATACTGTCTAGGGCTCTTCAGACTGCAACGGGCAAATTGAATAAGGACTTGCAAAACGTTATCGAAATCCCACCGGAGCAGTTTCTTGCACGTTATGAACAGATACCATCCTGTAATTATTATAATTAGCTTAGTTTATGTAACTATATATACAATTAATAACCAAGCAGGATATCTTACAAAGAATAAAGCGCCAAGCAAGGCTAGCTCCATAAATATCTCCATACTGCTAAGGACCGAAAAATTTTGTATTTCCTTGAATCGATGAAAATTGGCAATTAAAAATCTATTGGAAATTTACTTAATAGTAACTTGGGCGCTATGTCTGTCACTGATTGGCTACACGTCATTTCTTAAATAGTATTCCCTTATTATTCTTGTTTAATAACTAGAATGGTTATTATTTGCTTTTCTGTTTATCACATTTTACACGCTGATGAAGAGGAAAATGTCTTCTAAATATACATCCTTAGATCCAGATTAAAAACCTTATTTCTGGAATTGTCGTTTATGTTCCAGAATTAAAATATCTCACAATTCCTTAAAAGGAACTAATAGGGATAGGAACAATCCATTATTTTTATCAGCTTTTTTACTAGAATCTTGACGATAATATACACTTTATACATCGTAATCGTTTTATCACACAACCTGGCATTCATGATTCTAGGATATAGATAGTCCTATCTAGGATAAGAGCGAGTTGATAGATATGATCTCTTTTGTACTGTTCCGTTTCAGATTCTGTCGGTATCCACAGCCTAAAAGATACTGCCATAGGAAAAAATCCAGTGTGATAAATTGCATGACTTAGTCTTGGTACAAACAAGCGTACTCTTCGAGCACATACGATGCTAGGTTGCGTGAAAAAACGATCACCTCATATTTTAATCACGTGCATATTAAGAAATCAAACATAATTTAACGTAACTTGCAATATTCTAAGAGTGTAAATGCCTAAAAGTGGAAACTGAAGTTCTATGGCAAATATTTGAGGGCTAGTTCATCATTTTGTTCTTTACTTAATAAATGTATACCGTAAATTCAGGATGATCACGAAGTTCCTTTACCCGAACAAATTTGAACAACTGTTCGGCTATACAAAGAAGTGAAAGGGGGTATTTTGAATACCTTCTATGAGTTCATCCGTTAAGTGCGTAAGACAGAGAATATTATATAAAAATTCATTAAGATATTAAGCCATATTAAAGTCTTTTTTCTTATACTTCACTCGAGCCATATACTGGATAATTGAAACCAGATATACTGACTGCGTTCACTGACAAAGTAAAGCAGAGGAATTCATTTATTTCTAGGAATTTGTATGCAATGTTTAAAGCACATTAGCGTTCGTTGTATAGTTTCTAATAATATTACTTTGGTTTGCTCATTCTACTGATGTGATTTTTAAAAAAAGTGTAATCGCCATCCTTTTATCTCTCTCGATTTTCCATCGTTTGGTGTAAAGCAATTTTCTCTTGTTTACTCGCTCTTTCTCTTTGTAACCAGTGCAATACAATTGCAAGTGTACTTTCAGCGAAAATTAAAAACGATAAAACTAAAGTACACTGTTATCTAAGTCGGGGAGAGGGAGTCTTGTGAGTCGTTGCACTTTAGAATCCATCAGGCAAATAGCTTTAAGAGCCGAGTGGACAAAGTGTGTCCGGTGAGAGAAGAAGAGCTCCTGACGCATCTAAACGACTCTTGATGAGACTAATGGGTTCCCGATGGCCTGTTGCCACTTGTAATTATAGCACCGTGGACAGCGGCCGTGTTCAGCTCAGGGATCTCCAACGTCTAAGGAAAACCCAAATTGACATCGGATTTGCTCTAACGAGAGAGAAGTGAAAGAAGAAGAAGTAGAAGAAGAAGAGGAGGAGGAGGAGGAAAGAAGACAAGATTCAGCCAGTTATTCGAGAGGCAACAGAGGAGGCGTCGGTGTGTCAACAACGGCGAAAGGCGTTCAAGACGAGAAAAGACGCTTAAAATTGGAAGTGAAGATTAAGAATAAAAAGGAGAACGAGTAGAAAAGAAGCATTAAAATGATCAGAAAAGCCTTCTTTGTTTCTAACTTAAAGGCTAAAACAAACAGCATTATATTATAAAGTTTTAAATTTACGAGCCTTGCTAGGGTTTTATGGGTTTCTCTGCAAAGGCTCTTCCTCATTAAGACTGCGAATCTTTCCACCTTATAATTAAACACGCACATAGGGCGTTAAGAATTTCCTCGAGCAATATGTAATTTTGTAAGGGTATCGATTTACTTTTAAGATTCGGTCGAGCCGTCTCAAATTCTTCACAAAAGCCCTATTATTTAAGTTTTTAAAATTTGCTTAGAATTTACAAGGATGGGGGACCGCAATTTGTAATTTCGATGGAGTGTTAGAACTGCTTTCATTCGAACTAGAATTTTCGCTATATCATTAAGGATCTTAAAAATGAATAATTATGCAAAGCAGAATAGAATGTCTTCGGAAATGTTAAAGAATGCTATGAAATTCTCTATAATTATTAATTTTGCTTTACGCTAATTAAAACGAAAAGCTGAAATGTTATTAAATTTTGGATAGCACAGAAGTGACATCCTGTTAAATTAAGTTGTTAATTACAGTAGTTCAACATCAATTGCTTTCCAAATTTCCCGCATTATTCAAACAAGACGTACTTGCCCATATAAATCTAAGTATATAATCTACATAACCCACCCCCCTCGTATTCTTATGCAATATCTAATCCATAAAACTCAGCCCTAGATTTCCGAATTGTACTTATGCAATACCAAATAAACTGTAAATTCTATAAGAAAACAGGGAAGACATAGATCTAGGGAAAAATTATAGTTTACATACACACGCGTATTCATTTTATCTCTCATAAATGATAGCTTTAAAGCTTTTCTATATTAAAAATATTAGTGAATCGCGTGCGTTCAAGACTGCACTATTTTAAACTGCACAATTTACAGGCATTTTTCTTCCTTTATGGCGAGCTTTTCTACAAGAAAGTTACGGATAACCATCTTAAGTTTAAACAACAACAGCCAGAAACTGTGGACACCAGTATACTAATTAAAGGAACACTGAAAACACTAATCCACATGATAATTTTTAATGACTCAGATGTACATTTCGGAAACCAAATTTCCTTCATCAGTGAGTGATTATCAACAAGAGAGACGACTAATATATAAGATATAGGAAACAATCAAATAAAATACAATATAAAGCATAAAACCAACAACGAATTACAAAATATTTCTAACCATAGTAAACAAATAAAATATCACAACCAATCAGAACATCTTTCATAGCAAGAGCAATAAAAACAAGAAAACAAGCGGAGCCTCTTGTGAGGCTCTTTTAAGCGGATTGGCTTTTTTTAGTTTAGGTGGGGGGGGGGGGTTTTCCACTGGCCACAAAGAGCAAAATCATCCAGTTCCTATAAGCCGAACACTACAGGTCATTAGAAAGGTCAAACAGCTTATCCAATGTGAAAATCCAGTAACCCAAAGAGGTATCGCAAAAATTGTAGAACTACACAGGCTACCGTGGATAAAGTAATAAATTAAGATTTGCAAATGGAAAAGCGTCACAAGTGTCGTGCTCATAAGCTACTACCGCGACACGTCACAGAAAGAAAAGGAAACTATCGGATGCCCTATGAAGGTTACCTCGCAGTAGAACGATGGAAGTAGGTTGTCACTTTGGATGAAACCTACATCTACCTCAACGATTGCAACAAACCCCACGCAAAGTCAAAAGTGATCCAAGGAATGTAAGGAAAAGTTTTTCAAAAGTATTTATTGTGATTGCGGGATTCTCGTACAATCAGAGTAGTAAAAAGGAAGGCAAAGTTTAACTCCATGTACTATAATTACCATGCTCTCAATCCAACGTTCCACGAGGAAATCCCCGCATTGTATGGAGAGGACAAAAGCAAAGTTTGGGCTGCATCAAGACAAAGCCTCCAGACATAGGTTTTACTCGCCCGTTCAATTTATATTGGATTCGGAAGATGGAACTGGAATTCACGTTATACCCTTTCATGATATCCCTGTCAAGTCACCAGATACATCCCTGGAATCCATTGGATTCTCTAGATTTGGATTATTGGAACAAACCCTTGCTTGAAGACGTCCAAAAACCATTGAGGGTCTCTGGAAAGCCTGCAAACAGGAATGGAACTTCAGCGTCACCGTTCTGCAGACAACTTTTCTACACTGGAAGCTACGGTGCAGGACAATAGTCCACAACCAGGGTCACCAAACAGAACACTTTCTCCGTAAACTTTCTCCTCCAAATCGTTACCATAGATCGTAATCAACCTTCTGTAGTAAAAAATCCTACACCCAAACATTAATAGTTTCGCTGACATATATTTTCATCTCCTTTGCTTGAGCCTTGGGTTTAGTCCTAATTTGGATCCACCTCTGAGAATTTTTTCTTTCCAAAACCATAACAATAATAATAAACAAGACAAACCAAAAGCCCTAAATCTATAGATCTCTCATAAGAAGTAAATCGCTTGTTGTGGGCCAAGAGTTTACACATTGATCCCACCCTTTGTACCATCGGGGATTATTCCACACTCATTATGCAAAAGCCCAAAAACATTGAATAAAAATATACAGAAAGCCATGATTTAAAATATACCAATCACAGTAAAAAAAATCTTACAATTCAGGCACTATATTTCCATTGACATACAAGAAAACGACACTATTAAAATTCGTGAACAGGTGCGAGCGCGGATGCAAGCAGCCGAAATGAGATTCCTGAAAGGTTTGGCAGATGTTGCCCTACTAGATAGAGGGCGCAGCTCCCCAAAAGGGGAGTCTTTAGGTGTTGAATCGCTATTCTCCACATTGAGAGATCTCAGTTGCTTTGGTATGGGCAGATGATAAGGATGCCGCAAATTGGTCTACCTAGGCAATTGCTACTTTCCAAGCCGTGGGTAAAAGACCAAGGGATCGGCCTAGATGCAGGTTGCTGGACTACATGTAGAATCTGGATTCGAGTCGCTTGGGTATTACCATGCAGGACATGCGACTGATGGTGGAAGATCACGAGCGCTGAAGACCCTCCACAGGATTTTAACGGATGAGCGGGTTTGAAAAGTAAGTAGTTAAGAACAAAGATAAACCAAAATGGCTTTAGTACTATTAGGGATATAGCTGCTTTTCAGTATGGCAATAAGTAAAAATGTATTTCAGGATTGGTGGGAATTTATTCAATCTCTTAAAACATATCCCTCTTTATCAAATTTATTTTTCTAACCTCTAAATCCCAATCAATATTTTTAGAGTTTATTCGATACCAGGAATTGTGTTTTGCTAATCAATTATTTTTAATCTATCTTATCAGGCTCAAAAGGGAAATTGTTTTGACTTAATCAAAATGCGATTCTAGAATGTAGATGAATAAACAGGAAACTGTTTTTAAAAATAACAATACATAGAGCCCACAAAAAGTTGATTAAAGCCTGATTTCCTATGGGATTTAATAATGCCATCCATTGTTTTCTTCTCAAAGCAACGAGTAATTAAAAGAAAGACGAGGAAACAAGCTGAAGAGAAGGCAAGGTGAACTCCGAATCAAATTGAAAAGTTGCAATCAATGGAATCCATGATTTACTGGAAAGTGCACACATTTGGGAGGGAAGGAGGGGGGGAAAAGGGTAGGAGGATTTGAATGAGAGGAAGAAGAGGAAAATTTAGATACTATCGATGCAGTTCATTAAGAGAATGACGTTGAATAATTGCTCGCAGAATGAAGTTCTCCCGATGAAGATGTCGCTGCTGTTTTGTTGTTGTTGTTGTTGTTGTGCGCTAAAAGCGCGAGGAAAAATTCACGAAGTTCGAATAAAAGGGGAGTAAAAGAATCGACGGATGAAATAAAAACGCAAAAAGGAACCCGAATTCATTGTAGTAATGAAGCTCGATGAATAAGCCGCCCAGTCTTTGGATTCGATCAGTTCCCGCATCCAGTCGTATTGGCAGTTCATTAAGCGAGCGTGGGAGGCGCTTCATGGCGGAGGAGAAAAATACATGGGGAGGGAAAAGATGGGGAAGAAAAAAAAAAGATAAAAAGAGAAAAAGAAAAAAATAAGACTTTCTCTTTTCCTCTTGCTCTCTGTCATTCTCTTTCATTCTCCTGTTTCTTCTTTTCCAGTCTTTAATCTGAGAGTTGACGAGGCATTTGTTCAGCCATGGACCGAAGGACTTGTTCTGACGTGGAACCCTGGCAGATGGTAAAAAGGCTTCCTCAATTGTGAGGGAATTTTCTCCCTTTTTTCTCTTCTCCGTCCTTCTCTCCCTCAATGAGACATTCGAAGAATAATCGTTTCAAGATTAAGCGTTTTGCCTATTCGGCCGAGCGTTTTTCAGGCAGACAAGTCCCTGTTTCCAGTGCAATTTCGTCGAATGACTCTGATGAATTTTTCTTATCTTGCTTCGAGGGAACTTTTTTAATGAGATTTGAAAGAGAAAAGTCAAAATATATTGAAGGGTTGAAGAGGGGGGGGGGGGAAAAGAAAAAATCTTTTCCCGTAATCTTGGAAAAGGAAGGGTTCATTATGACTACCATTCGTTTTCGTATACATGTTCCAGGAAAGCATATGCTTTATTTCTTGAGTTTTAATGACATTAATTGATTAGCGAAACTGCTAACATAGGTAATCAAATGCAGTATTCTCTTATAATTTTTTAAGAAATACTTGAACTGTTGAGAATATATATATTTTATATACCTTTTAGTAATAGTTATACTTTTTGTTTAAATTTATTGAATTAGAAAATGATATTTCGAATTCTAAATACAGGTTTTTGGCAACTGATGATTGAATGATTGGGGGAGATGGGGTCGTAAGTAGAAAGAAAAAAAACAAATGCATCGACCAAGGTTTCGAAGTTTCCAACATGTAAATATTCAACCTACTCATATCTGAATGAACGTATACAGGGTGTATCAGGTTCGATGGTCATAAAGTACCTAGCGTGATCCTTTGCATGATTACAAACTTAAAATTCCTTATGCAAAATGTTCAAAACTCAAATGTTAAGGGTCTAAATATCACGCGAAGTTTGCTGAAAACCTGTCGAATACGTCATTTAATCTCAACAATTGCCGCCGATTTAATTGTAATCGCCCCTTTGAATTTAATGAATTGCTTGTACGGAAAGTTCATAAATGACGTAACGACGCAATTTAAATTTTGAGTTTTCGATATTTTCGATAAGAAACTTGAAGTTTGTAATCATGCAAAGGATCACGCTAGGTACTTTATGACCATCGAACCTGGCACACCCTGTATATGGATATTTTTCAGGAAATGTAATAATAAATATAAAAATCATGGCAATTGTTGTAAGATATAGAAACGCAAATCGTGGTTCAATGTATCCGAAAACAGACAATGAGGAAGGTTTGCTACTTCTTATGAATTTAGCAAAGAGCTCTAGAGATAGAAAAGTGAACGTCAAAGCCGAAAGAGATTCCTACTTTCCCATGCAACTTGTGTTGATGAGCCCTTTCCTCCTCACAATGTCTCTCCTTACGGTTAAACTGTGTAAATTCCATTTCTGTGTGTTCATTTGAAAGAACCAATTAGCACGCTTCTTATTATCTAAGTAGTTTATTATTTGGAGTTGCCAATATTACTGCAGAAAGCATCATGACTTGTTGCGCAAGTAAGCTTCTTGATGTACGATGACAGGATTTTATTTGGTTTAGTATTTTGGGTGAATTCTTCAAAAAATTTCCATATTATGTAACAGACCATTAAAAGAATTTTAATCTCTTTAAAAAATTTTAAATTGAATGAATCTTTCTAAAAATTGAAATAAGTCTAGGAAATAGAAAAGAAACTCCGTCATCATCAACATTTTAGAATTTAAAAAAAAATTCACGCATTTCTCTTGTCAAATGGTGTGATCATGAATTTCTTTTCTGAGTGAATGTGAAGGAAAATATTTCTTTTGTAAAGAAAGGAATTCATGCAAAGATGTCACGCTGTAGGAGAAGTGATGTAACTTGGTCATATGTGAATTCCAGATTTACAGCAACAAAGAAAGAGAAAAAATTTATTAAATGTGATGTCACGCAGTAAGTAATGTAGGGTTCCGCCCCTACCACCTTCAACACCTGTAATAATTTTAGCGAGGGAAAGAATCTTATAAGCCCAGCTCCCCCCGCCCGTCTCAAATACAATTCCACATAAATTTTATGTGAGTGTGCAACTTTAACAAAGAATTCAAAATAATATTAAGGTAGGTATTGTCTGGCGTGTTTAAAATATTTTCGCAGCCTATCGTCTTAAAAAGTAAGTTTTTTAATTGTTAATTTCTGTATTTTCTTGAGTCCTGTTATCCAAATTAAATAGCCATATTGGAAATTTAATTATTTAAATTTGATGTTCTGGAGAGAAGCAATATAAAAAAAGAATTTAGATTGAAATTTCGTATTCCGAATAATTTTCAAGACATTGGTCAAAAATTGGAATTTTGCCATTATCTCGAAATTGGAATTTTGCCATTATCTTAAGTCGAATTTCGAAAATCTCATCAGTCAGGCTTCTGAATTAATCGAGACCACCCAAAATTGTTACCGAGATAATATGAGTTTTTCTTTGGTTTGATTTATGGTAACAGCTCATTCACTGGATATTTAATAGGAAATGTATATAGTCACAGCAGTTTCAGTAATGTTGCTTGAGATGACTGTTAACTTAAAAATTGTCTGCAATTTATGTAACTGGCCAGTTAGGGCATCAAGTTTTCCTTTAACATAAAATCGAACATTATGTCTTTTTTTTTATAATACAAATTTAACGTGGGGAAAAGACATAGATATATAGAAAAATTTCTCCCAATTTTTAAAAAATGGAATTATAAAGAAAAAGAATAGAAAAATGAAATTATAAAGAAAAAGAACTTAAAATTTATAAAATTATTTAATGAAACATTTAAAATAAATATTTAAAAACATTGAAATCATCATTTGCATTTACAGTTCTTAAAATTATATCACATTATTTTTAATTTTAAGAGACCCACCCTACTCCTCTTAGCTGAATTGTTAATAGCACGGAAAAAATCCAATTAAGTTAAAAGTTAGTCAACATAACAAAATGTTCCAACATCTTAAACTATGATGATCTACACTCAAGAAAATACGAGTGAAAAACGTCTCTTCTCACATAAGAAGGTGCTAAAGCTGAAACTTCCAATAATCCACTGCCGCAAAAGGCAAAAAAACATCGTTGAAATGGAAGCGAGGGCACAGTGGATTAAAATTCCAGATAAATTTCAATAATAAAACTGGAGCAAGCAAAAAAACGCCATGGAGAAGGTCTCTAAATAACATTGCTACAAAAATCTCAATTCTAACAGTTTAAGAGTGCACAGCACTCATCTTCAGAGACTCAAGGGAGAATGACACCAAATCAAAAATTATAAAAGCAAACAAAATTGAGATAGATCCCAGACACGGACAGACAGGTCATGTGATGCCGTGAATAAGATTAAATTGTTGGAAAAACCTCCAAAATAATTTACAATGGTATCACATTCAATAATAAATTTTTATAACGAAAGTCAAATACATTTGAAGCTATCTGATACATCAAAAAACTGACTGTATAGTCGAACCCCGTTATTACAAAACTAAATCCCGCTTAATACGAAATTTTTTCTGATCCCATCCCTGTGTATGCTATTTCTATATAAAATCAGGCATTTAATAAGATTCTTTTGATAATATCAAAAAATGAAGCTATTTAGCCAAGAAAGTTACATTAAATGAGATATTAATTATAAAAATAAAAATAAAAAAAATGCTGTAGAGAAATCACCACTGAGGAGAAAGGGAAATTAGGCCAATGATCTTCTCTACAAAAAAAAAAACTTTTCAATTTGTATACTTCTGTAAACAGTGCTATTACAAAAAATTATATTCGTTCTTGTAAACAAAAGTTAATAACCAAGTATTTTCTGAAATAAACGAATATCGATAATTTTTAACAACCTTGTCTCACAGTTGATTCATAACACTTCACCGGATAATAACGGGATTCGACAGTGTATACTTAATCAGCCATTTTCGGTGTAATTAAAAATGTAGTTTTAATTTTATTATAAGCTCAATGCAGTCATCAACAAGAGCTTTTTTTTAATGTGATAGATAAAATCCTATATTCTATTTCAGAAGAGTCGTAAACTCTAAAAATTCCGCCACTGTGAACATTTCAGAAAAATGCGTCTATTTCATAGCAAATTTTCTTATAATTTTCATAGCAAAAATAACAATTCTGTATAACCAACAAAAAATAAATTATGTTGGTCGTTAGTTGTTTTCAGACTCTTCTTTTGAATTCTGCTAGCTGAGAGCATTTGTAATGCTTATTTGATGCACATCATTCCTTTTTATTTTCAATGGAAGAAAATATAAAAAAGAACTTTTATGTCAGCTTAAAAAAAAAGAATTTCACGGGAAATTAAGAGATAAATTATATCATAAAAATTTTTTAAGAAAGGTGGGAAAAAAGTAAAAAAAAAGAATCCCTTCCTTTCAGGTTCCTTGTTTTGGGTGTAGGGAGGGATTCTTAACGGTCTTCTTAAGAAAAGCCATTTTTAATGACATTAAAAGATTAACGCATCTGAAGAAGAAGAAAAAAGGAAAGCAAAAAAGATAATAAAAGAATAAATCTCATGATGCAAGAGGAGAGAAACTGAAACCGTAGAAGGGAAAGAATAATGAAAAATGGGGGTTTTGGGAGAGGGGGTATAAAAGAGAGGAAGGAGTGTTAGGGAGGGGGGCAAGAGAAAATGCGCGTTTTGTAAAACAATGTCAAAGGATTTATATTTAGGAAACGCGGCTGGAGTTTCCACTGTCAGCTACATTCCGACGCCCTCTTGCGAGAAAACTTTTCATTACAGACTTATCGAGATTAAATTCAATCGCCAGCAGCCAGCAGTGAAAGACTCTCGTCTGGTAGCGGTGACTTTTGGCAGTGTTTCAAAGCGCGATAACCACGGAAGTGACGCTTAGTGAAGAACGAGAGAGAGACAGACAAAAAAGAAAGCAAGAAAGAAAGAAAGAGAAGGAGAGAGAGAGAGAGAGGGAAAGGAAAAACAAGTTACGGAAGAGAAGCAAAAAGGAACATAATTTTTACGCTGATTCTCTTCGGTTCATAAGAAATGATCGTCATGGCATGATAATGATGTGGGTAACCGAAGCAACTGCATTGGTCTGCGACGACGTCATTCAAACAGACCTCCACCGAAATCTACTACTATCCATTGCTTGGCTAACGTTCAAGGATGGAATGAGAGAGGGAGTGTGTATGTGCGTGTGTGTCTGTGTGTGCAAGAGAAATGGGTGGTGGTGGTCGTCGTGGTGTGTTCGAGAACTGCTCGCATTCTACCACCGAACTGTCCGATCGACTACGAAGTCAGCATCCGTCAGAGTTACGAGAGCCGAAGACAGTCGCGTCGTTGGGTCCAGACGTGAAACAATTTCCCGCTACTTTTCCCACCGATAAACTTGCTACTCAGGAAATGAAAAGTTTCGCAAAGGGCGGCCATGCGAACCCTCTTTTCCCCCTCCCAATTCTCTTTTCTCTTTTTAACCTGACACCAATTTTCCACTTCCATTTTTATTTGCTAAAATTCTATACTGCTGAAGTTCACCTGCAGAAATATTTTCTAAGAGAAAGAAAAAAAAAGACTAGTAACAGTAAACTGAAGTTTATAAATTTTATTAAATTTGAAGGAATAGGAAACTTAGAAAATGACAAATGATGGGGAACATGTTAATGGAAAGAACATGTTAATATCAAATCGCATGTTATCAAATTACAGTTTCCTTTTCTTGGTCCTTGGCTCATTAGTTTGTATTTTGAAATATTTGTATTAAGTTTATAAATATTCTGTATTATACTACATATTTAATTGTAATTATACATATATTAACAAGAAATTAATCCCCCCGAGGAAGGTATAAGAAAGTAGCGAAAGCCCTGAGTTCGTCTAGCGAATGACATATCACTTGCCATATGTTGCTATTAGAAAACGTAACAATCCTAAATACCACGTGAAAATTCCGACCCTACTGGGACAATAAGGTCCAAACGTATTAATATAGATCTTGCCTAGAGGAATCTCCATACCGAATTTTTACATACCTATATAACATACAGGCCAAAATCTCCCCTCTAACTCCCACCCCAGTAGGCTAATCACATTGTGAAGTAAATGCCTATGGTAAGCTACATTCCGAATTTCAACGTTCTACGTCAAAAATGCAAAAAAATATGACGTTCTACGTCAAATATGCATATGAAAATACACAATGTACTTTACCAATAATGTCTGGGACATGGTTTATTCAGGAAGTATTGCAGACAAGGGAGAAGAGTAAAAATAAAAAAAAATAAAAAAATCACCTACCATAATTAAATTTTTTGCACAATTGCCTGGTCAATACCCTTTCTGTTGCCAACTCCTGTAGAGACCATCGTCTGTCGATGTCTAAACATTGTGCGATCGCGGCACAAGCAACATCGGTACGATAAATCCTAGAGCGTTCTATAAGAGGCATGTCGGTACTTGCTACTCGTCCACGTTAGAAAGCTGCAACTCACCTTGCAACAATTCTATATGGGAGAGCACGATCTCCAACAGCTTCTACGGGTTGTATGTGACATACCTTCGCGCTCTGACCGTGAAGCACTGTTTTTTTTCCACTAAATTTTATTATTCCCACTATTATTTTTACAAGATTTTTATCCACGCGCAGTTTTAAATTCAATTAATATTGTTTTAAAGCTCAGACATTCAAATTGTTTCTTATGACGAACTCACATGTTCTCCTTTATTTATAGTTTGATAAAAATTGTTGCTCAGACAACAATGGTCAGGTGGCTTTACAGTTCCGGCGTGTGCTTCAAGCCAGCGCCAACAATGGTTAAACGTGCAACAACAATGCAAAACTGTTTCCATCCCGAACTCACATTTTCTCCTTTATTTATAGTTTGACTGATTATTCTTCGTATTAGAGAGGTTGAGCACAACGTAAACGCGAACGTGACGCGGCCGCGTGTGACGTTTTCAATCTGAAATGACGTAGCTTTTTCATTGTTTTCAATTGTTAACAATGAAAAAGCTACATTATTTTAGATTGGAAACGTCACACGCGTTCGCGTCACGTTCGCGTTTACGAGATGGTTAACCTCTCTATTATTGTAAAACTTAGTTGTATCTCCATTGTTATTTATCTTCATTGTTATTCCCAATGACGTATATAGACTCCGAATCCTATTGTTAACAGCGGCAAAAAGTGAAACAAATTGAGCCATGATAGTTCTGGGCAGGAGTGAGCCGTGGAGTAATTAGCTGTCTGGCTGCTTTGTTTTTGAAGATTTTGGGCCTGAGGAATAATTAATTCAAAACCAGTCCTCAAAGTTAAACTGCCTACAACTGTACAAACAGACAAGAAAAAGGATCAGGAATCATTTCCCACAAAAATAAATCAAAAATACGTAACTAAAATAAAAATACGTAACTGAAAGACAAACGAAACGAAATTGAAATTGAAACCATGATCAAAAAATTGCTTATAAAATATAATAAAATAATTCAAATACAAAGTAAACGAAAAGATAAACTTATCAGTCCCTGATCGGCGTGTGAAAGAATCATTAATCAGCTACTCTTGTGTTTAGCCATGTGTTTTGCATCATCTTCACTCACTTTCGGCCATGACAGTTCTGGGCATGGAGCTTCCCAATTTGCTTCAAGTTACAACAATAGGATTCGGAGTCTATCTTTAATATACGTCATTGGTTATTCCTCCTTTTTTCACATTGTTACAGTAAATTGCAATTTCAAAACTTAAATTTTTTAAAACCTCTCATGGGATCAAGCAAAAGTGGCCGTTAAACTCCGGTGGTCATTATATACAGGTTCAATAAAAAAATTACAAATCAACAACATTTCCATGTAAACAATTTCAAATCAACAACACAAATTAGTTTCTTGTCTTTTTAGTGAAAAGAAAATCTTCAAAATGCTTTTCGAGCACATCCAGTGTTTTTAGAGCAACGTTTTTCCCCTTCATCTGAGAGCTGAACCAATGGCTGCATTTCTGTATCTCTGGATTCTGATTAGCTGATTACAGAGAATATTGTAGTCATGTACTTAGTACTTAGGACGTCTTTAATTGCATAAGTGGTCGTTATAGAACGTTTGTTTTTTTTGTTTTTTTTAGTAAAGATTTATATACCAGAGGGTCGAAAACGCCGGTCGCTGATCGTGTTAGACCGGTGGTCGTTACGCTAACAGATTTCCCATGTGACTTTCTGCGAGACCAAGCAAAAGTAGTCGTTAAGTTCAGATAATAGTTACATAGAGGTGGTCGATAGCAGAGGTTTTACTGTATTTAACAGAATTTACTGACGGCATCTCCTGAAAACATTTTATTATTTTCCATCATTTTCAACAACTATTTGAAAAAATTCAACCTCAAAGCACTTCAAAATTCAGGGGAAATGTTTATAACCGTCGTAGAAATCATCAGTGAAATTTCCACATCAATATTGGATAACATCTGAGACCAGAACATCAGGACTCCAAAATTTAACTACTGTGGACTTATAAAAGTGACTTTCGTCACTATTATTCAATTATTTATTAATTTTTTTTTAAGTATTACCTTCTTAAATTATAGGAAGGAAATCAGTCATTTTTATTTGAAGTATATCTTACAAAAAATACATCCATAAGTGAAATTATATATAAATATTATTTTAAAAATTTCAATTTAAATAAAGAAGCAAATAATCGCCACACGTGAGATCAAAAGCCTTTGCCTCTCTTTCTTCAGCTAAAAATTAATTAAAAAATCAAAGATTTTCCATAGTAGCTACCCTTGAAGTTAAGGCGATTAAACTAAGAGAAGAGAATTATGAAGTAATTTTTCTTTTGAAAAAAGATGATGAATTCTACTGTTGGTTACTTTAAAAGCTTAAAATTGTGCCTACTAAAACTACTTTTATTCATTTCATTTTCAGTCGTGCTACAGAAAAATGACGTTAAGGATTAAAAAGGTCGGCAATTAAAAGTTAATTACATTGGTTGATCAGATTTTTGGGTGCGTCAAAATCATTTCACTCTTTCAAAGACGAATGCAAACATCCATAAGCACAGTGGGATTCACGCCCGCGTCTCGACAGACATGAAAACTGGAAAACATTTCTCCAGCTATCTCGGCCGACTAAAATCTATCCTTTCCATTATAGAAGAGTTTTCCAATTTTAAAAGGCAATTCATATATAGACCATGTGCAATGTATTGGAAAAAGAAGCAAAACATTTATTGACTGACACATTAGTGACGTCTATTGGCAGGTTCTGCGAAGTCAATTGGCAGATTCTCTTTGTGTCTACTGGCAAACAATATAACGTCTATCTGTTTTGCATAGTAAATATATCTGTATTAAAGATTCAGCAATTTTTAATACAATTACTTGCTTCGTTCAGCGATAGAACTGATCAGGATTGAAAATGTGATTAATTTAAATCTGGATTCTTTTCTCATCGCAAAAAGTCGATTTGCAGAAGAAATTCAGCAGCATTATTTTTCTTTTTCTCTAGCCCTTCCTCTTTCCTTTAATTCTTTTCGTGCTTAATTGGCTTCTCTGCCGGTTCCATCGTCATCAGAGAAGAAACGGCGAAGTTGGACCGCCATCAAAGCCGAGCTCGTCGAACAATCGAACTGCGAAGATCCAATTAAATTTTTTAAAAAAATATATATACGTGCTTCTTTAGAAAAGTTAAAATTCCAATTCCAAGCTCAAACACGACACACGTGGAAACCTTTCCAAAAACTTTGAAGGTCACACACGAAACCATACCGCACACACAGACACAGACAAACACACACGAAGCGTGGTTAGAGATACAGTACAACAACGAATGGCATTCTCCTTCAATTTATTTTCTACGCTCGAATTGTAATGAGACTCCGTGTCATATTTGAGTAACACCTTTTTTCAATTTCTAATCATTCTCACTCAATTGATTAGATTCCTCCTTTCCTATTTACTCAATTCAATTCCAGTCGCCTTTTATTTGGTTAGAATTAGCTCACCTTTAATTTAAACTGAAAGCTCCACCTACCTGAGCTGCATAGAAAATCAAAACGAGAATACGGATTTTTCTGAACATGACGGTAAAATTTTCAATATAATCAATCATTCCCAGATGTTTATTTCGTGTTTACAAGTTTGTTTAATTACCTAATGTCACCATGCTAACAACTCATCCATCATAAAACAGCTCATTATTATCATCAGCCTCTCTAATTTGTTTATTTTAGTACTAACACATTAAGCTTCCTCCAAAATAACTAGCATCAACGGCTTATTAAAAATTCTGAATTTTTACGATAATTACAGATAATTATTTTCTTCCTAATTAGCCAAGAACGAAGCATGCCGACAATCTGTCAAAATACAGTTTTATTATTCGAAATTAATTTATTACTTTAAAGACTAAATTAAAATAGATTTAATGTCGAGAATCTTAACACAACCGCACATTATTAAAAACCAATTACTGTACTTACTACGTGTTCTCTACTTAAGAATAATAAGAACAAGCTTAAAATATGAAAACAATGGAAATTCATGGAGGAACATTAAAAATGGTGTTAATAGTAGGATGATGTTTACCTTTCCGGCCTTAGCTCTCTGTCCATCCTTATCGACTTCCTGTTCTTCAATAATGGTTCCATCTTCCTCAACAAACCTCACAATAGATAGACGTTCATTTCTGAAAGGAAAAAAAGGCGGGAAAATATTAAAAAAAATTTATTTCAAAATTAATATATAGAAAAAAAAATCAAAAAAGCTGTTTTTTGTAAATCTAGTGTCTATCTAGATGAGGATTTTTTGAGTTGTTCATAAGGTAAAAAGTCGGAAGATAGCGTCAAACTGTAGTTAATTGATAATTTCGCAATTTTGAGAAATCTTATTAAAGATCAATGTCAAATACTACATCAGTTAACCTGCAACCTAATATTATTATTATGCAACCGTAGTGCAGTTTATAACGACAATGCTTGGCTAATTGTTATAACCGAGAAACAATGGCAATCCCCATACGCCAATATGGTCGTGTATTTCGTTTGAAATGTATGTATTCCAGCATTCCAAAACAAATTTATACGGGCGATTCCTAAAGAATTTTTTGATTCGTGAGTTTATTGTAGGGAACATATCGTCATTAAAGGGTTGAAAATCCGTGCCCTGGCGTCAGTAAGATCTTATTCGAACTTAGTCGCTAGGAGCAGTGCAGTCATTCTCACCTGTATCGTGTAGCGTGTCCTCACAGATCTCCCAATCTATAATTTCTTCAGTCTAAAGCCTAGACTTTGAATGAATCACGGGATCGCACTAAAGAGCGATTCACATTCAGCGAGTTGGCGGCGTGAAGCGTTTTCACGCATCCAGGCGTTTTTTAGGCCTCACAAAGCCGCGCATGTTAAAGCCAGTTTCACATTCAGCGGAAACGAAGCGGGGAGCTAGGCGAACCTCCTTCTCTGCTTTCAGCCTGCATCCTCCCGATCAACCCAGCAAGGCGAACTCCGCTCTGATTGGATGTTCGATGAGTCGTTCTTTCATCCAGTCTCTGTTGCTTTCTACACATCGTGTATGTATATCGTTAAACATAGCTTTCTGGCATCGTGTACACGTATACAGAGTGTAACAGCCAAAGTGTTACAAACTTATAGAACCTATAAACATTGGTCTGGAAATGCATAACTGATGAGTTACAGAAGAGGACGTGGCTCGTTCTCAGTGCTCATCATCGAACCCTGCTACCACTCCACCCTATGACTGAATGGTCTCAACCAACGTGAATGAATGGTCTCAACCAACGTGAGCAATCGTGTACTTTAACTAGGAGCACGCAAATTAACTTCCAATTACTTCCACGTGAACTGTATATCTGGACACCCGTCGCAAAATGTGATTTCAGCATGATGGTGCGCCACTCCATTTTGCGCACGCTGTCCGGGACTATCTTGGCGAAACATTTGGTGAACGATGGATTGGGCGAGGGGGTCCAGTGGCATGGCCACCAAGGTCACCGGATTTAAACTCACTGGATTTTTTTTTTGTTGGGACATTTCAAGAGCATCGTTTATGAAACCCCAGTGGAGTGAGAAGCGGATCTTGTAACACGGTTGGTGGCAGCCGCTGAAGACAAGACACTCCAGTGCTACTCGACACAGTGTACAGGGTGTTGCAGATAACTACAGGGCAGTGTAACGGGAAGCCTACCCACTCGATTGCAGGGGTCGGCTCGGTCGATTGGCAGAATGGAGGGAGATGAAGGTGACCTGCAGAAGCCAGCAGTTTCCACAGTCGGGGAGGGGGGGGGGGGTGAACGTCAAAACTGTCATGTTTTTGATAAAATTACCCAATTATCATTTGATGTCGAGCCAGCCCCTGCAATCGGTTATTTCAGGTGTTTTTACTATTTACTAGGGGGTGAAATGATACAATTAAAGCACATGCTAAAGTACCCATTTCGACCATCTTCCGAGTTTTAATACACATGTAAGTGACACTGTAGGTCCGTATTAATCAGTTCTATTAATTACCCTGTTCTTTCTCCATTATTAAGTAATACCGTTAAGCCCAGTTTAAAAAACGGAAAAATAAAGATTTCTGATTAATTAAATATTATTATTCATAATATTCATTTTTCTTGGAAAGCTTTGATTATTTAAGTGCAATATGAATTCAGCCGTCGGTTCAACAAACAGCCGCCTCTTCATAAGCAAATTTACCAATGGCATAAGAAATTCGTAGAAGATGGTCCACTCTTCGCAAACTGCAAAACACACACTCGAATCCCAATAGGATTCATCACGTTTGCTAATACGAGGGGCGATTGATAAATAAGTTCTCCATGGCTGTAACTTTTTTATTTGTTAGCCGATTTTCAAAATTCTTTTTGTATCTTATACTCACATTTGTCCTCTATGTAATGCACTATTCACTTTTCGACATAGTTCCCATTCCTTTCCAAGCATTGCGCCAACGCGTGACTAGTTGGGTGAACCCGTCGGAGAGGAATTCCGGAGTTGTTGTCGACACCAGGATTGAATGGCAGCGTTTACCTCGCCGTCAGAACCAACTCATGTCCCTTAAGGGGCTCTTTCTTCTTTGGGAAGTGGTGAAAGTCGCAATGTGCAAAATCTTTCATTTTTGAACTGCAATTTTTCATCTTTGAACTGTAGGCGCTGCAATGTGTGGTGACTCGTGTGCGGGCAGACTTTATCGTACTCCAGAAGAGGGTCCAAAGCTGCCATTCAATCCTGGTGTCGACAACAACTCCGGAATTCCTCTCCGACGGGTTCACCCAACTAGTCACGCGTTGGCGCAATGCGTGGAAAGGGATGGGGACTATGTCGAAAAGTGAATAGTGCATTACATAGAGGACAAATGTGGTATAAGATACAAAAAGAATCTTGAAAATCGGTTAACAAATAAAAAAGTTACAGCCATGGAGACCTTATTTATCAATCGCCCCTCGTAGAATTTATTTGTATAACGTTTCTATACGGAGATCCCAAATTGCGAGGTATACTTGAAAACTATTTCCCGGAATGATTCATTATTCGTCTTCCAAAGCTGCTGTCAAAAATGAGAACGAAGACGATTGTTGTGTTCGATTCATATGAGTCGCTCTAGGTCATCTGTTCTTTGCGACTAAGTTCAAGATTCTCAGCAGTCACCCAAAAAAAATTCCATGTCATTTTCCTGAATACACCGTATGATGTCGCAGAACGCTCGATCTTGTTGGGAAAGACCATCGTTGTCGGAAGGGTCGAATTGTCCGGAACGTATAGGTACACCCTATTCTAAAAGCGTTTTCACGTAGGTGAATGATGTCCGGCGTCCTTACAATACATTAATTTCACTGGCTTAATGTACACTCCAATTCAAAAATATGGAAACTTTCTGAAATGTCAACAAGAGCTGTCTTTAGAAATGAAATTCCCCAAATGTGAGCAAGTTTACACACAAAATGAAATAAAACCTAACAAATGCTTCCCTTTAACTAAGGAAAACAAATATTACTTTAATTCTAGCTTGAATTTACAAAGATTACAAGAAATAAATAAGAGGACCATCTGGGACAAAAATATGGAAACAAAGAAATTAAGGACAAAAGTATGGAAATTTTCCATTCAATACTTCGTCCATCCGCCGTGTGCTTTAATTACAGCTTGGACTCGACGGGGCATGGAGTCTATTAACTTACAACAAAAATCACATGTGACACTACACAAAGCATTTTGAATGGCCACTTGCAACTCCTGCTTGCTTGTCGGTATTTCAGATGACACTCTTTTTTCATCATACTCTATAGGATTAAGGTCAGGGCTGTCTCCTGGCCAGTCTAACACTTGAATATTCTGTTCTTCAAACAAGTCCATCGATTTCTTAGCTTTGTGGCACGGGACCACATCCTGTTGATAAACGAAGTCTCCCTCTTAGTAGAATCGAGTTGTTGGGATGAGATGATCTGTCATGAATTCAATGTAGTAGGCACTGTTCACAGTTCCTTCTATGAAGCACAAGCTGCCAAATCCATAGGCTGTCGTAGATCCGTAAACCATCATACTTGGAGGATGTTTCACCTTTGTGTTTACACACGATGGATGATACTTTTCATGCTGCTGACGAACAATTTTATGTTTTCTATCATTATACAATGAAAACCTGCTCTCGTCACTAAAGATGACCTTTTTCCAGTCCTCGGTTGGCCACGTTTCGTGTTGTTTTGCCCACGCTAGTCTTTTTCTTCTCATCTTAGTGGACAGCAACGGTTTCTCTAATGGTGTTCGGAATTTGAATCCAGCTTCTTTTAATCGTCGAATGGTAGTTTTGCTTGAAACTTCTTTCCAGTGACTGTTATTTGGTTTGCTGTTCTTCTGTCAGCCTTTACAATCAGTGGTAGGTGCTTATCTTCTGTTCGACTAGTACATCGTTTTCTGCCGCATCTCTTGACAACTTCACATTTACAAGTTTCCTTGAATTTCGTAATTATTTTGTTAACAGCACTGCGATTCAATCCCAAGTCCTTTGCTATCTTTATCTGTTGTTCATTGGATTTCCATTTTTCTATAACTAGATTACGTACACTTTGTGCGATTTGTCTTGATGGAGGCATCTTGGCAAGTACTGATTTCAAAATTTTTATACTGCATCTACCTCAAAATTTAAAATTGTTAATGCTTCCCAATTTGCATAAAAAAACTAATTCAATACTTAGTGCAGTGAAACATCAAAATATTCTTGACACCCCTCTGAAAAGTGGAAAGTTTCCATACTTTTGTCCTTAATTTCTTTGTTTCCATATTTTTGTCCCAGATGGTCCTCTTATTTATTTCTTGTAACCTTTGTAAATTCAAGCTAGAATTAAAGTAATATTTGTTTTCCTTTGTTAAAGGGAAGCGTTTGTTAGGTTTTATTTCATTTTGTGTGTAAACATTTGAGGAATTTCAATTCTAAAGACAGCTCTTGTTGACATTTCAGAAAGTTTCCATATTTTTGTCTTGGACTGTATTGCAAGGACGCCAAACATGATTCACCTAAGTGACAACGCTTTTGGAATAGGGTATACACTTCAGATTCATTATTTTTTCCTAAAATAATCAGCGTTTTGGTTCCATCATACCATAGTAACAGGCCATAACTGGTTGCTCCATCGTGTTAACAGTTGGAAGAAAACAGTTCTTCGGACTATCGCCAAACTCAAACACGATTGGATCGGCCTCGGTGGCTCAGGGGTTGCGTGATCGCCTCTGATGCCCGAGTACGCGGGTTCGATCCTGGCCGAGGACGACGAGGATTTTTCAGGGGGAAATCCTGAGATCACGCACTTCCTTCGGAAGGGAAGTAAAGCCGTTGGTCCCGTGTAGTCGTTTGCCGGCTGCACGTTAAAGAACCCTTGCGAGGCAAAATTTGCGGCCCCTATAACGCCGTCCTGAAATGGCCATAGCAGTTGAAAAGGACGTTAATACCAAACAAACCAAACCAACCAAACCAAACACGATTGGAAGAGTGAAAAGCGTGACTAATAACCCCGTCATCTACAAGTTCGCTCTGGGAGACACGCGGTCCAACAGGCGTTGCATTCCTGGTAGAATGTGGCTTTCTGTAGAGCCGTTTTACCCTAAAAACCAAAGTGTGTAAATCTCTCTGGACCTTTTAGAATTAGCATGAATTTGTTAAAATATTATGAGTAAAGCCTTTTCTGTCTTGTCAGATTGTGCGACCTTCCAGGACGCTTTTTCGCTGTAATTACACCGTTCTTCTTCCATCTCGTCATGTCCTCAGCTACAGTCGATTTTGGTAGGTATACTTTAGCTATTCCGTATGGAAACTTTACGCAAATGACATCCCATGATCAGCCCACGTTGTTATTTGGAAAGTTCATGTTAATAACAAAGCGCCGCTTATACCAACTTATATCAATTTGCATTCGTGGAATACGCTTATTAATAAATTGTTAACATGTTCGCAATTAGAATTTGTTCGTGTCTTAAATCTCATTAAAATTTTAGCGTAGTAGTTGTTAATTTGTTTAAAATTAATAAGGTTTTCATTTTGTTAAAGTTCATGATTGCGATCTGTTTGCATGTTAATTTGAATTAATTTATAGTAATAATTTCAATTACTAACAGCAGTTTCATGTGTAACATATGCTGCAATAGATAAAATGAGAAAGAGTGGTTGGTTATTGAAATTTATTGATTTTATAAATTGAGCATGAAGACGTGCTAAGTACCCGAAAGCGAATTTATTAATGAATCGTTCTCGTAGGAAACATTTTGAAAACAATCAAATTAAAGGAGATTCTTATAAATTTCAATTATTTTCGAGTTACAGAATAATTAAAACAGGAGGATTAGAATGAGATAGTTAAAATGTTTAAGTAAAAAGTTTTCTCAAAAAAATCCGACGTAAGTTATTAAACTTGACTGCATGTTATTTTTTTTATTAAATAATATTATGTATGAGATACGCGCGTTGGCGGCGCTCAGGGTGCAATCAAGTGGAGTCTTGTAACAGCGCATGCTCTGCTCTTAATCTTATCTCCTTTAGACTTGTACGAAGATTAAGCCATACGTCAAAAGAGAATGCTCCTTCGGGTAAAAGGGGAAAGGATAACATGTTAAAGGTGGGACCCGGTTGAAGTTTAGCCATCTGCGCAACCCGTTTGTATGTTTGTTTTTTTGTCAGTCTATTTATTTATCAGTGGGAAAAAATGTTTTAAAAAGTTAGCCTACATAAAATAAAATAAATAGGAAAAAAAAGAAACTTTTCGTTTCCTCCTTTGAAACTCTTAACTGTAACTTCAATGAAAAATAAGATTGTTTTATCAAAAACCGCAGTACAAGTGAAGAAGTAAAGAGGATGGTTGGCCTCCAGAGCCTAGCCGGGTGATTTATATTAATTGAAGAGCCCCTTGATGCAACGTGCGTGCTCGGTGGGCTCTCCCGGACCCCACCAGCGCTGCGATAACGGTTAGCGGCCTCTCACGTCCCGTCACTCGTCAACCACTCCCGCTATAACAACTTCTTCAGAAAATTCCAACAGCAACGCAAGGTGAAGGAGAATGTGGAAGGTGCGAAGGATGAGAGCAGCTAACAGTCATGCAGAAGAAGAAAAAAATAAAGTAGAGTGTGGCGCACCCTCAAGACCTTCATATTGTAAAATGTCTTCGTAAATATCTTAACGTTTTTAAAATGTTCTTGCTCTATTCAGCCAAGACATTTTTTCCTCCCCTAACCTTGCTGCTCTATTGATTTTTCAGGCCCTCTTCTGTGAAATTGTAATATACTGGGGTGGTGGCGGTGACTCGATCTTCATCCCGAGGAGCTGCTCCATGTGTCAGGCGTTCTGTAAATGGCGGCGGTCTACAGGTGACAAGAGCGGCTCGGCTGTCGTCACGGTGCCAAGCTTAATTTTGACTTCCATTCTTTGGAAGCCCTGGCGTTTACATTTTTCGTGCACTCTTCATCTTCGTCCGGGGTCCTGTGATTAGTCGACCTGCCCAGACAAGGTGGATGCGGTTCAACCGCGCTCTCTGACGTCTCGTTTAAACGATGACGAATGAGAGAAAGAGCGTGGAATGATGAATGAGCGAGTAGATAAAGGGTACGAATGTAAGCCAAGGTTATGCAGTAAAACGTTAAAATAAATAAGAAAAGCTAAGGAAGCTGAGGAAAAAAATATGCAAATTCAGGAGAATTCGGACGAAGAGCCAATGAGATAGAGATGAAAAAGGAAATAAGCGTGACGCTTTCAAGAAAACAAACAATAATTAGACTCGCAACGTAAAAAGCATGAAAACTGCTGAAATTTTTAATCAAAAATTGCAAATCTTTGCACATCATTCGCATTTCTTATTAGTATTGCAATTATTTTTTCACTTCTAAATTCTTTATATCTTACGACGTATTAGTATCAGCGAGCGTAATTAATATAAAGTACATCGCATGTAAAAAAAAAAAAAAAAAAGACTCGGCCTAAAATTCTGCAGTTTGGCACTTCTTTTCCAAATCTTGTTTAGTAAAAAACGAAGATTTAAAAGCGAAATGCTGCAGAATTGTAGGTAGAGTCGAGTTTTTTTCCCGCGAGTATTTAGTACGCAGTACGCTGTGCTACAAAAAGTAAACCATCTATTTTGCCAGACAGAAGATTACGCGTATTTATCAATTAAACTTAAATTACAAGTTTCTACATGTATGCCATCAATGTCGTTACAATGTCAATGCAGAACTTGCGCTACATCTCGGAATGTATGTCCAAATACAGAGTGATTCAAATTAAAGTATCCCTATTCAGAGTGGACTGAATGGCCTCAGAGCTGGAGGATATGCTATTCAGGGCATGGGGGAAAGACATTGATAATAAAATCATATCGTTCCCCAACGGATCACTAGAGCGACATGTTGTGCGGCCAACAACAACATTTTAGCACCAATGGCCAAAGTGTTAGACAAATTGTTATTCACTAAAAGGTTCGATGTGGTCACCGTCCTCTAGGGCTAACATTTCAAACGAGTTAAAACATGTCTCACAGCAGCACTTAGTTTATCAGAAATCTTTCGTGCATGGAAGACGTTAACATCCTGGTGCTTATCAAATCTTCTGTGGGTATCATACACCCTTTTATACCGTCATGCAAATAAGGAACGCTGTTGTTAATGGCAGAGCCACATTTCACCTTGATGAACGGTTAGGAATTTTGATTATCTGTTAGGAAACTCAAGTTTCAGTAGATCTCGACAAGAGTGCCTCTAGTGGCCCGAACAATATCAAGACTGCATTCTACCTTTCTCCATGTGTTCTGTAGTACAGGTAGATCCCGTTATACGCGATTTCGGTATCCGCGATTTCGGATATACGCGGTTTTCATTTAGTAGCACCATCGATAGCCAACATGTGAAAGCTCTTCTATTTTTGTTAGAAGTTGAATTCGTTTTTGTGTTTTGTTTTGTTCCTATCCCTGTTAAGTGCACACTTAGCGCATGACTAGCTATCTATGAATGATAAGGTTGCTATACAATAGTTTGGTCAAGATCAGCTGAGTTCTAATCTTTTTGCGAAAAGATTTATTGTTGTAGGACTTAAAATGCCGCCGAAACGTAAAGAAAGTATTATTACCGAAGGAAGAAAGCGGGCCCGAAAATCCTACTCGTTAGAAACTGAGTTGGAGGTTCTCGATGAAGATGAAGAAAACGTTACAGCCGACCATCAAGCAATTTTTAACGAAATATCCTGCCAGTTCGAATGATCCCTTAACATCCAGTCCGAGCTCCTCTTCCAAACTCTCTTCGGGATTCCTTCAGCACTATTACAGGAAGGAGACTGTTGGAAACAGCATCAGAATCTTCTGGTACAGATGAACCCAAATCAATATAAAGTTTAGATTGTGGACACTTCTTTTTGTTGTACGTGTACATGTATTTTGAGTATTTTAGTGTATCTTGAGTTTTTTATAAAATAAAATAAGGTGCTATTTTAAGACTAAAAAATAGAAAACTGTTGTATTACTAATCCTATATTTCTATAACGGAATTATTTACGTCATATCAGGGAAATAATTAATGCTTATGAGAGCCAAACTCTATTCTGTACATGTTAAATGGAACTCGGTTTACGCGAATTCGGTATACACGGCAATTTCGCGGAACATATGTATCGCGTATAACGCCAAATATCCGTTCCGAAAATCAGCAAGGTCCTGCGCCTGAGTCCGATAGCTATAGACAAGGATTTTTAAGTACCCCCAAAGAAAAAGAAGTCAAATCGGGTGATTTTGGAGGCCATGCAATGGAACCTGATGTTCTGCACCGCCATTTTCTCTCATATGCTTCATTACGTCATTATGTCCCGCGCTTGCGCACTAGCGTAATCACTGCATTGTTTCTAATACAAGAGAACAAAAAAAACATCCTTGTAATTTTGTTACTGGTAGTAATTCTGCCAAGCACGCTGTATTATCATACACTCCAACTATGACGTTATTCGGCTCGCGTTTAGGACTCTGAATAGAAATACTTTAATTTGATTACCCAATATAATAATGGTTATCTTCAGAATGGCCTCGTTAAAGTATGCGAAACAACTGAAACGTTATAATATGTAGATATTTTATAAAATGATGCACATAATTATAGCATTATAACTAATATTAATAAGAATCTGCCCTTACGAGTTATTACATTTTAAAATTATATTCCGTATATTCATACTTTATAATTCTAGATATTTTACAGCATTAGTTAAT
Organism: Rhysida immarginata; assembly: GCA_023313115.1. Lineage (NCBI taxonomy): Eukaryota > Metazoa > Arthropoda > Chilopoda > Scolopendromorpha > Scolopendridae > Rhysida > Rhysida immarginata. Next base: position 13,453,062 of record JAHWFO010057280.1, on the reverse strand, counting down.
ATTTCGTTGAATTTTACAATGCATTCATTTTGAAGACCGTAAAATTATAAGAATGTTTCCGATGTCATTTTATTTTAAAATTTCCGTATGCACTATTCCCTGCAGATTATTTTTTATTTGTTAAATGATAGTGGTGAAGATAGCAAGTTTGTTCACTTAAATTAACGCAAAGTACTTAAAGCAATGAAAATGCTGAATTTACACAATAATACAAGGCGAGAAATTTTATTTACTTTTTATATTTTTCGCACTCCGAAGGAGTGACAATAGAAAAAACGTATAGAATTTAGTGTACTATTTTGTTAATAAACCATCAGTCTAATTTTATCTACCATTATTAACGGTTTTTAACCGTAAACTATGCTAAGTAGCAACTAAATAAATTTAAACATATTTTTCTAATGGTGGGAAATGTTTTGAAGCTTGCGTGTGGATGGACCCTCGTGTTTAGCCATTTCTTCCATGTTTGAGGAAGCGCTGTGTGTTTACGCAATCGATTTCAGTTAAGCTGTTTACCTTCGCAAGGAAAGAAATTTTGCAATTAATTTTGAGGAAAAGATTTGGATTAAGAATCTTCTAAGACGATGCAGATTTTTTTTCCCCTCCCCATCTTTGCCTAAACCGAAAGGCTTTTGTTTATTTTTCGTATCTTAATTTGTGTTCAGCTCTAAATATTTCATAAAAAAGATTTAATCTCCTGTATACCGTTATGTCCTCTGGGGAAAAACAATAAGATATATCAAGATACTGCTACCTTTATCTATCAAGGGAAAAATTCAGAGCACTCACATCATATATGCAAAAGAGTACTTGCTGGGTTGATGATTATTTTAAATGAACAAGTCTTTATACAGAACATCACAGTTAAAAATAAAAACATATATAAGCTCGTTTATATATAGCGTGATTATAGGTACCTGAAGTAAATTTGAATACATTAAGAACAGATGTTGGAAATGTGTGTTGCGTTCTTGAAGACAGGTCACCATTATCCGCAAACTTTTTTAAAGAAGTTGTTAAACTATGCTGGCAGCAGCCTCTTCAGAGTTTTAACATCCTCCAGGCTTTATTCTTTATTTAACATTCCTACGCGGAAAAAAATGATATATATTTATACGAGATCTGAGAACCACGGTGGCCAAAGGCGACACCCGACTCCTTAAGGGCGGCGCTCATCCAAAAAATTTCCTTTCTACAAAGAAAGCCTCTGCAACGTTCACAACCCATGTTACAGAATATACGAATCCACCTTTCATTTTCTTCTAAAGAAGTAAAGTGCCGATTCACATTTTTCAGTTTTTAACCGCTTTAGCGCTTTCATTATATATATTTTTGAAAGTATATATTTTTGAACCACTTTCGGCTTATTTTACGTAATATACCCTATACTTAAGCTTATATAGGATCTTCAGTCATATTTTGGATGTAGACTATTTTGTTCTGAAAAATCTCCCACTGAAGCAAAATATAAATTTATCATCACACTTTTCTTCATATAAATTCATGTGCATTCATGGGATCGCACAACTTTGGCAAGTTAAAACCACAAGCACTAAACACTACGAAAAACCAACAAAAGCTATCAGCATGGTAGGCCGACTGGGCTCTCTGTAAGTATTCTGCTCTGATGTTGTCAAAAAAAAATTTATGTTTTTACGGTAAAGAAATTTAGCAACATTCATCTAACACTACATTTGAAGTTTTAAAGAGTATTGCTTATAGGGTAATATGTTTTCAAATTGAACCCTGCAGCTCTTAATGCTTGCTCTGAGAAGCGTACGTGAGAGATCATACAAATAGCACAATATGTAGTTGCAAACTCAGAAACGTTAAAAAAAAAATTTAAGACGTTAAAACTCTCTTTATGGTTCTACTATTTATTCACTGCTAAAATTGTTTTTATTAGATATTCGGAAACTACACTACAATCATATTTTTTCTAATTAATAATTCAAAAGTTTACCACTAGGAAAACAATTGGTGCTAACTCATCAACAGATATGAGTGTTTATGCCCAGATGCGTTGGATTTGTTCTTCAGGTCCTCCCAAATACCAAAACTCCCAAAATATGCTCGCCACGTTTTTTTGAAATGTGCATATCAAGTGCACCTTATTTGCAACACTATGCCACCTAGCGGCAAGTTTTTGAATTATATTTGCTTTCCTTTGCCAAAACCAATTCTAATGCTTCAAGAGTATTCATGTTAAATTTGAAGTCATTGTGTCCAATAGATGGTACCACAGAGCCTTTTGAAATGCAAATTGTAGTTATGTTCGCCTACTGTATACTAGGATTCCTCAACTTTTAAAAATACACGATTCAAATACTTTTCTCGAAAATGTTAGTAACTTTTTCTTTTAAATTCTTTTTACATTTTACAGTTCGTTTCAGGTAAGAAAAATGCCAATCAGCGTTAAGAGCTTATCGGTTGAAGAGTTCTGTCAACGCAAAGGCTAATGGGAAAGTGCTTGCCATTCCCATAATCCTTTGCGTCCCCTTAAATTCCAAAGTTGTTAGATTTTAAAAGCAAACAAGAATTTTTTAAAAGAAAGTAAGATTTGTTTATAAAATAAAAAGCTATTTTGCTATGTTTGCTCTGCTTAAAAAAAAAGGCTAGTCTAGACCTCAGAGTAGGGAAGGTAAGTAAGGCCATAGAGTCTAGACCATACGAGTCACACATGGCACAACTTATCAACATCAACTTTTTAGAAACGTGCTGCGATTGGACACAAAGATGCACCGTTTTTTCTTAGCTGAATCGACTATAATAGAGCATATGATTTTTCTGAAGGCTTAAATCGTTGGCTTACAACATTAGTGGGCGCTGCTGCTCAAGGATATTAGAGCACAGCTATAATTAAATTAAAATTATGGAGGAAATGTGGATATCTTTAAACTCCTTTGCTAATATTAAATAATCGAAAATATTATTCCAGTATTCCACAAAATACTTATACTGTATCTTTAGTATAATTTATCAAAATTTAAAATTTTTATAAAAAAAAATGTATTTACTTTTCCTATAACTATCTACTTTTTTGCTTTGCCATGGAATGGTACATGTCATTTTAATGGACATTAATCAAAGCACAATACAATGGACAAATAAAAACTCAAAAATCTGAATAACTATTGAGAATAAAATCAATCGCTTTATTAGCCCGTCAACAATCTGGAATCTGCATAGACTCTTGGAAAAATCGGCGGAAAAGATGCTTTTGTAAGGTATTCATTCGCCTTAGGGCATCCATTGCAAGCCTTTCCAAATAATTAAACCGGTGTTATATTAAAATTCATTAAACATTGTGTTGACATTCTTTAAATAACTTTGCAAATTCTTGAAATTTCGCACTAATTACTAATTATTATTACAATGCCGTAAGCAAGAAAGTTTATTATAAAATTATACCGCATGATAGAAAGGTTGCTGAATATATCGTGAATTCATAAACATACATTTGGTGTCTCAGCCGACGAAACAGACAGGCGACGGCAATGAAAAGTCACCTGACCATAGTAGGCAGATCAACAATGTAACGTTTTCATTTTCTCCATCATGTTTTCAATAAACGAAAAAATACTGATTGTTAAAATCCAAGATGAAAATCATGATGGGTATATTGTTACTCGAGGTGAATTTTCCACGTCAGGATCTGTCTAGTTGGCTTTGCTTTGGCATTAACTAATGTTATGTTAAAGGAGAAGTCCAGCCAAATATGAATTGTGTCTAAAATTTAGCAATCTTAAAGGGTATCTGAAAGGTATAATTTGTTTTGATAATATATCAATCTCTAAAAATTGGAAATTTCTAGACACTTAGATGCGCGCATCTGGTGATGCGATTTGATGACGCGTTCAACGGATATCACTAAGCGGTCTAATCACCAGCGCGTGTTTTCCCTATGGCAACTGTGCTGGTGAAAGTTTAAAAAAAATCTAAAACGATGGAGGAAAAAAGCTTGATATAGCCCTACATGTTTGAACCAGAGTCCGATAACCCTCCCATAAATGAAGAAAACGCCAGGAGCGATGAAAATACAGTTGAAATTTCTTCGTATATTTGTAGCAAGATCAGTAATCGTGTTAATATGCTGCATGCATTTCCTATGGATTCCAATCTGAATATACGGGAATGATTGCGCATTTCGCACACAAATAACAGAGATGATTAAAGTCCACAAATATAGTACATTATAGCCTTAACATTCATAAATCAGCTTTTCAAAGGATTTTGTTACATGTGCACAGCGGACTGAGATAATACCGCTATTGTGAACACGCGTATGATGTGGTCTGCGATTTTATCATGGACATTAAATTTGAGAACGAGCAATCTGAAAGAGGACGTTCAGCGAAAACGACCAGATCTGTGGCGTGAAAAAAACTGGTTGCTCGTCCCCTCACCGAGCTCTCCTCACAGGTGAGTTGCTTGCAAAAAACATGATTTCGCTTCCACACCCACGCTACTCACCAGATCTGGCTCCTGCAGACTTTGCCCTCTTTCCAAAAATGAAGATCCAGCTGAAAGGTCGCCGTTTTTATACGATTGAGCAGATTGAGAAGATGCTTGACTCGTTTCAACAAAAAGACTTCCAGGACGCTTTCCTCAAGTGTCAGGAACGCTAGACTCATTGCATGGCTTTGCAAGGGGACTATTTTGAAGGAACACTGTAAAAGTATTTAAATAAAGTACTTTCTCTTTAAATGTTCTTTAATTTAAAGTTATCCAACCGTACTTTCATTATGGCTAGACCTCCCCTCTAAGTAACACGATTGTTAAGATATATTGCTCTTTTGTTTGTGTTCAAAGTATCCGACAGTTGAATTTTTGGCGTTTATCATTGTTGTAATGCTCATAAATCTGAAGTCATGTTAATAAATCTGAGGTCATGTAAATAAAAAGCCTGTATCAATTCATTTAAAGGTAACAATCTTATTACGTAATAAATCCGACAGTTAATACCAAATACAGACTATTAGGTCGTTCATTAAAAAACGGGCCAACTGATATTGTAGGAAAAGTAACATATGCACGAACCAGGAGACTGGGCTAAAATGTAGATATGAACCTGACGAATACGAAGCAGGCGCTGTTCCCCGCTGTTGGCAGCACTGTCGAGCACGGAAATTAAAAAAAGATGACAGGCCAGTTGCTGTGATCGCGACGTGAAAGGGCCGTAATGCAGGCATCCAAAGAAGTGCAGCGGAGTGTTGTGCAGTTCCTGACAGAGGAAGGTGTAGGGGTCGTGAAATCCATCGTCGAATGGTGCAGGTGTACAGTGAGCACTGCGTGTCAGTCACAAGGGTGAAAAAGTGGAACAAGCGATTCCGCGACGGGCGCACGATCACAGCAACTGACTGACTGGACCAGAGACCTTATTGATGGTCTCCGGACTGGACGGCCATGCTGCGCGCCTGTCATTTGTTTTTAATTTCCGTGCTCGACAGTACTGCCAACAGCGGGGAACAGCGCCTGCTTCGTATTCGTCAGGTTCGCATCTACATTATAGCCTAATCTCCTGGTTCGTGCATACGGTACTTTTCCTACAATATCCACTGGCTCGTTTTTTAATGAACGACCTAATATTTTATGACACTTTATAGGCGAATACAATAAAGCTGTTTTATAGAAACTTTAAAAGCAAAGATCAACTACCCCCAACACCTCATAAAAAGAAGACATGTGCACTGAAAATTCATACATTGTTACATCATCAAAAAACGGCATTGTTAATCCTATTTTTACCAATAATAAGCCCTAAATTATGATCATCTTGATCTATACACAGAATATACGAAATGTATGAATTTTCAGTGCACAGGCTTTCTTTCTAGGAGATGTTGCTATCGCCCCTGTTTGTTCTATTAGTGCCTTTTTTATACATGTTAAAAATAATTTTCATGTAAATTATAAATTTATATTTACACAGACAGGGAATGCAAGAACGTTTTTATTCCGAGTTATTGTATAACACAAAAGAAAAAGAAGATTACCGTATTTTAGACCCCTTCACTAACTCGAATTTGTTTGGAGATATCTGACTTTGAAATAATTCAGTAAAGTCATATCACAAAAGCAGTAAACCCTCCGTATTCGCTAGTGGTACCGCAGTTCCACATGCGCATTGCCAAGATGAAATTGCTTACAATTTTCTTTATCACATTCAGACTACGACACAACCAAGCTGAGTGGAAATCCAATCCTCAGCTTTGTCGTATTGCACTCAAGTATGAATAGGAAATTAATTCTGGCATGAGTGCTATAGAAATGAAACGTTTTCTTTTTTACTCTCGAGAGAAGATGGAAGCAACATGTCGATTTCATTCTATTCTTCGCAAGCTGGCGACGATGTGGCTGGAGATTTAAGACCGTTGGGGGCAAAAAGCACGACATGATATCGAAGCTTGGAGATAGGGGCGAGAGATGGAAGGGAAAAAATCAAGGGGGTCACGGGGGAATTTCGGATCGTCAAAAAGTAGCCTTACACGAGGCTTTCACCAATTGTCTCACCCATCATTTCCAGCCCATTCTCACTGATACAAGAAGAGACAAGAAACGGAGGGATCAGGAGCAACTGGCTACGGCAACATTTTTCTAATGATCGCCGTGACCCTCCAACAATAACTCGGTGGAATGGACTCGGGCATAACTCTCTTGTTCACAGCGCGTCATGGCAGGATTCGATTAGATTCGGGCCTTTTCTATTGTTCCAAAAATCGTAAGGGGTCAATCCCGTCTGCGTGACAAGGCTTGGCCCTTTGAGGCTCCTTCTCCCCTCACTCTCGAATTGAAAAGTGGTTTCAGAAGAACGTCGTTTTTGCTTTTGACCACGACTTTTCTTCGTCTATTATGCAAGAGGATACGGGCGCTAGCCTTGGCTGGTGTTGGCGAGGGATTTCAAGTGCCCACGACTCGGTGGCGCTGTAATGTCTGCTCCGTGAAAACCCTCCCATCACCCCCTTCACCATCAGGTTCCTCCGCACCACCCCACTCTTTCTCCCACCGCCTTTTCTTGTTAACCAGATTAAAATAGGCAGAGCAAAAAGGGGCAGAGAAGAAGGAAAAAAATATTAAAAAAGAAAGAAAAAGAAAGGTGGAAATAATGGATGATCGTGGGCAATTTATCAAATGGAAAATGAACTCGATAAAAAGAAGAGAAGTGAGCAGCGAATAATAAAGGCTTGTTGGAGGGGAAACAAAAACGATTGAGAGAGAGAGACAAGAGAAGTAGTTAAGAACCAGTAATATAGATGAAGGATCAGCGAAGAAGATTAGGAACAGCGTTTCTGCCGAGAGAAACCTTATAATATGCAGAGAAAACAAAAGGAAAGAAGAAGAAGGCGGGGAAGGTAAGACGATAAAGAAAATGAAAGGCGACGGCGATGAACGTAACGAGACAGACACAACAATAACAACAACAACAACAGCCAAAATAACCACACAATTAGAGACATATATAAAAAAAACTGAAGGGGAATGCGGAGTTAAATTTACACAAAGCGTAGGAAGAAATAAACAGGAGACAAAAAGCAGCGTTGAAAGGAAAGATAAATGGAATTGTAATTAGAGAGTGAACACACGCGAGGTAAAAGGAACCGCCTTATAGACGAGATTTTCAATTCATTTTATTAGATGTCCGCAGCAAACAAAGAACTAGTAAAAGGAATGCAGGAAAAACCAGCACGGAAATAAAAATTATTATAAAAAATAACGCATTTAAGTTTAATGTATAGATAATTAAACAAAGTAAATACGGGCAGAGGGAATGCTTTTCGATTTGAAATATGATTCTATTTTTAAAACATTCGAATGAAGACAGGTAATTTTTTCCTTAATTTTTGAAATTTATATACATGTCCTGAAGCCCTTTAAAGTTAATAAAGGTTTAATATGACTTTTGCAGCTCTAAACGAAATTTCTAAAAGAAATAGGAAGATTTTTCTGTGATGCAAGACTCTTGCATTTGGAAATATGGAATCTTGTACAAGCTAATTATTAAAATATGAAAGAAAATTCACAACCGAAGATGGTACCTCGAAGAGTGTTCAAATCTTGAATTTTCTCCGCTGTTTTTAATTTATATAAAAGTGTAGATTCATAGCAGAAATACATATAGGGTAAAGGGAGGTATTTTTTTTTTTACTTTTTCAAAGCGATCTAATGAAAAGAATCTATCGGCAAAATTGCATTGTATCGGTGAAGGAGTTTACGTATTTGTCGGAAAATGTTACTGACTATCGTAACATTTCCCTAATGGACGAAGCCGTGATCTAAAGTTTTGACAGGATATGAGTTTTTTTCAGTCATTTGCAGCTGCTTGCAGCAATAGGTAAATGGTGTGCATTTAATATCAATTTTTAGCTTAAATTTTACTATATTTATATATGAATACAATTTTAGAATATAAGTGATCCTTCATTATTCTTGTGCATAACTTTTGAACTACGAACTTTGTTAATATAGTTTACTTAAAAGAATTTGTTCCCGTAATGTTATTTATTATTAGGTCATATGTTTATTAATTGTTTATTATTTCACTTTCAGGTCAAATACAGGGAAGACTCGAAAAAAATTATCGACAATCGGACCAATTTAATTTGAAATACAGTAATTTTTGGAGTATAATACGCACCCCCTTCCCCACTTTGACCCTCCCTCCCGACCCCCCCCCCTCTAAAATATACATGTATTTATTTTTAAATCGTATCTTCATTGCGTTTATTATCAGAATATTAAATAATATTTACATTTTATAATAAGGAGTATTGATTTTTTTAACTTTTATTTTTTTCCCTGCGTATTATACCCCGAAAATTACGGTAATTATATCGTAATCTGACATAACACACTTCTTTGTAAATAAATTTATTGTCCAGAAATAGTGTGATTTTCATTATTCACGAACTTACCAGAATCACGAAATTAACGATCAAGCAATGCCTTATACTGTATAAACTTAATTTACCATTAATGTAACTAGCCAAAACTGTTAATTCACCTCTTCATATAAATTTTGATAATCGTAAATTATATCAAAAGAAATCGGGGAAAATGGATAATCTCAACCGAAATATAATGAAAAATTATAAATTTATCACAAATATACCTCCCTTCATGCTATTTACGATATGAATTATATAAAAGAAAGCAATTTCATGTCACTACGTTTATTTCAAGTGACGCTTTATTTCCAAATTATTCAGTGAACGTGTTGAAAACTTCTCGACCTTTTATCCACTATTTGTTTTTATAATTAGAAAAGTTTTATAATGAAGACCGAAATGAAATAAATGCTCAGATGGGTCGTCGATTTAAGATCCAGCTCTACAAAAGGTAAAAAAAAAAAAACCGGAGCCATGAACGCTGATCAAAAAAGGAGGGAGCAATAGAAAGCAGAGAAGGAGGGGAATGGAACGAAGGGAGGAATGAAAGGATTGAAGGTAAAAGGAAGAAGATGGAAAAAAAAGGCAATGTGACGGAAATTTCAAATTAAATTAATTCCATTTGCCAAGTGAAAGCTGAGACTGAAGTGCGAACGTCTGATTAGAAATGTCACCTTCGGAAAGTGAGAAGGGTTATTAATAAAACGGGCCACTGAGTTGCGGGGAGGTGACGACGAAGGGGGAAGCAACGAAAAATTAACGACAGGATGAAAATAATCATTAGACTAGTTGGAGTGACAAGAAGCCAATTAAATGGCACACGCCACAAACTAAAGCTGCAGGATGTGAAACGCTAGACCCGACTACGAGGAATTTATCATCGGAGAAATAATTCGGGAGGAGATTTTTCGGTCTCCGTGCGCACGCATTCACACACAAACACACAAACCCGCTCACAAACACGCTACCACCACCAGGACCACCACCATCAGATTGGAAATGTCACCTGACCAAAAGAAGGAGAGAGAACGGGAGGCTTCGTTCCGGTTTCCTTTTATTAACCACGTGACATTATTTATTCTGGTTAAAGTTTTCTCTTTTCACGCCAAGGCAAGGGAAGAGGGAGCGCTGTCATCCGTGCTAGAAACCGTTAAATCTCCGTCCGTGTAAATGCCCCGGCAAGTGGTGCGACTGTTATTTTACTCTGCTGAAAAGAATCCAAGTTGGAGAGGCAAGAATAATTTTCTCGGAAAAGATTAATTATTGATGACAGTAAAAGGATGAAAACAAACCAATTTAATTTTCACCTCTATTTTTCACCACGCGCAACTTTCTCCACTCGCTCTATTTTGCACCTCTTCTAACTCCCAAAATATTAATTATAAATTATGTAACTTTTTTAAAAAAAATTAAATATAATAAAATCTATTCTCCTTCATATACAACTCTCCCCACCGTATATATGTTTAAAACTTGCTTTAACTCCTGTTTACATTAATTTTTCTAACTTAAGTTCTAAATCGTCAATTTAAATAATAATTCAAAATATCTATTTGAAAATTACTTCATCTTCCTGTAATAGTGACAAAGCCAAAAACTATATAATCACAAAACAAAATTTATTACATGTTGTATATATCTCAAATTCAACGTGACAATTTAGATGACGCATGTTCCTAATCATTTCCCTTTCTTAAGCAAGTTCATATTAAAAAAGATAATAACAGCCACTTTCAAAAACATTTTTTGAAATATACAGCTTTTCAATTAATACATCAATAGATTTAGCTAATCACAGCTTATTCTAAGTGAAATTAAATTTTCAGATAATACTAAACTTTTGAAATTGCTGATTGATTTGGTTAGTTAGATTTTTTGGGTGTTTTAGCTTTTAGTTTATCTGAGACCTTCTGACATGGTTTATCTTTACATAAACACCCATTTTAGAAGCGATGGTTCTTTGTATTGTAATTGTTTATATAACTTATATAAATGCAAAACCCAAAATATGCAAAAATATGCACCAACGCTCGATATATGCAGAAATTGGGTAATTTTATCAAAAACATGACAGTTTTGACGTTCACCCC
>JAHWFO010057280.1:13363536-13441987 GCA_023313115.1 Rhysida immarginata | reverse complement strand
TAGGTTTCCCGTTATACCGCCCTGTAGTTATCTGCAACACCCTGTACAACAAAATTTACAAGTTCCAGAAGGGGCTAACAGTGCATAAAACATCATTTAAATGAGTTCCTAAGTTCGGACAAAATATGCATTATATGCAAAATACGAACTCTATAAATAAAAAACTGAGTCCTTACAATACATAGAAAAAGAAAATATTTTTCCAAAGAGATTCGCCTTTATTTGCGGCTTAACATTCTCAATACATTCCTTCTCAATGTATTGTAAGACTTCATTTTCCTTTACAAACATTCATGCCTGCGACGGTAATCGAATAAGCATACACCTCAATTTTCCTGACTACTGTATTAGATTGAAATAAAAGTTTTGAGATTCTGTGTCATGCAGTTTATGAAGTTCATAAGCAAAAATGGAAATTTTCTTTTTAATATGGAAAAATTATTAAATTATAAAAATGAATATTATAAATTTCAGAATTCGAACTGGATTCCAAAATTCGCAAAAAAAATATAAAATTGATTTTCAGAATTAATTAACACAGAGACATTAGATCATGATAATAAAACTCAAACAAAGAGCTCATTTAAAAATTTACTGAATAAAAATCAAGCTGATCCGACATAAAACATAAGTATCAGTGAAGAGCGTTCTGAGCTTTAATCAGTGTAATTGGAAATCCCTTTTATTAATTACACTCATTAAAAAAAACTGTTTCAACGAATTAAAGAAGCGAAAGTTTCATTAGGTTTAATGACGTGAGACAATAGAAGCACTTATACGCTCGAATTTTCAAATCTTTCCTTTTTTTTCCATCTCCTTTATTTTAAATTCTCTCCCCCAAACCCTTTTCATACAACTTAGACTCTTTTCATAGACCATAAAAAAGAAGCAACTTTAATGCGAAATCAATTCAGTTGCCATTAGTTCACTAGCATTCCATCAAATAAAACACGTTTGCCAGCATCATTAAAAGTTTTAAGTAGAGAGGAGAGAAGTTTTTCGCGTTCCATAGTTGAAACGTTTGCGGCTAATTCGTCCAACGTTGTGCTCTTTCCTATTTATCCACATTCCAAAGGAAGAAGGCAACGTCAAATTGAAAGAATTCAAAGCCTCCACCGTTACTCTAGCAACCGATGAGGGAAAATATTTCTCTCTCTCTCATTTTATTTCTCATTATATCGTCCTTTTACTCCCTGCAGGAGAAATGACGACTATGTGGTGCAAAAACTACAACATATTAAAAAGCCACTTTCATTTTCAAATACATCAAACGTTACCATACAAGAGAAGAATTTAATCATTTTGTCCAATTCAATATTGCATTCTTCTCTTATTATTTATACCAACAAAGAAAATAAGTTTTGTAAACCTTTCGGAACATAATAAGAACCTTTACAAGTTGAAACTAATTATGCAGACATAAATGATCATTTTACATTACAAAGCATGGTTTGAAATAAATTCTATAAGATAAGAACGATATAACTTTTGTGGTTTTGACGTCCCAACTTCAATATAATAACCAGCCAAAGGCTTCATAGAGAACGGATCAACAGTACATGATTCTTTTTTCTAGACTTTTCTATCTCGTTTAATGAACTCTCCACCCAGTAAACATAAAATAGCAGATTTGAAATGAAATTAAATTTTTGAAGAGGAAATCTTTAAAATCACAAGATCGTTCGAGCAAACAAAATTCCATACTGCATTAGACGTTCACGAAAGGCACTTAAACATACTCCCTTCCGCAAGATTTCCTCCAGAATAAGTTTGAAATTGGAAAAATAATATACAAATTACGTCCAGAAACTAAGCTCCGTTTGGTAGTCGCTTTTACCTAACCGCTTTCATCTCTTTTTGCACCTGAAGTCATTCCTTGGTGGCCAGAAGTTCAACAACGATGACCGTGGTAAAAGAAGCTGTCACTACATGGTTGACATCACAGGCGGCAACTTTCATGAAGAGGGATAAAAAACTCGTGCCCCGCTATAATAAGTGCCTTCAAAATGGTGAAGTTATGTAGAAAATTAGTTTAAAGTATAGAGATTTTTTTTATAGTAAATTCTTTTCTGAGCTTTTATTTGCTTTTTTTTTTGTACTACCAAACGGAACTTATTTTTCTGGAAGTTCCTCGTATAATTCAGCCCTTCTCAATGTAAATCCTTCTTAAGAGTAAATCCTGAGCACGCCTTTGATTCACAAGTCTCCTTTTACTCTTGCAAATTTTCATTTGTAATTTTTTTCTATAGACGAATATTGGGTGCGTATTTAAATACACGGGGGTGCTGTGGGCTAGGGGGCTTTCACAGAGCAAGCCAGTTCTGGAAGTTAAGCTTCGCCTAGCACGGCTAGTAATTGGATGGGTGACCCAATTCAGTGAAGAGAGTTCTTACTCCTCCCCCCGTGCTTCGGAGGGCACGCTAAGCCGTCGGTCCCGGATGCTACGACCGCCACCTTGTAGCATTCGTCAAAAGCTGGCAGAAGCTCAAAAATGTATCTCCCAACCCGTCTGGTCAGCGTGGGAGATTAGACCAATAACCCCCCCCCCTCTGAGGTGGGAGAGGCCTATGTCCTGCAGTGGATAAATACAGGCTGAGTATTTATCCTTTATTTAAATACACAGAATATTTCGTCTTCGAAATTGACGTATCCAAATTTTTATTCTTTAGATATCCATTTGTGAAAATTTTACAGAGAAAAGAAGCTTTGGCGAAGAGTACAAACATTTCATAGAACATGACATAGGAGTCAACCTCATGAAAAAAAAATTGTAGTTTATAAAAAAAAAGTTAAAATACTCTTAACTAACAAAAATATTAAAATTGTTTCGACCAGTTTCTACGAGTTGTCCTTGACATTCCCTCGCGTTTAGACCTCGAAACACTGCTATTTTTACATACGCACGTTCTTCTAGCATTGAGGGGAAAACGTTCTAGCGCATCCTTTACTCTGCCGACCTTGAACATCTACACCATCTAGCGGCAGCAGTAAGTACCATATCATATGTCTTCATGTCATTGCTGCATATTGAAAAATGTAGATCGCGGTTTGGGATTCCGCTGAAAAAAATACTTGCCATGACTTTGCAAGTGACTTCGTAAATCAAAAATGGCCTTTATTTATTTGTTTGTAATAATAAATACAAATTTAACATTGAAAAGAATTACACAATTCTGGAAATCGATATATTTTTTATAAATCTGAGTCCGTTGGAAAGTTTGTCTTTCTATAACTCAGAAAATACTCAACGAATCTACACGAAATTTTCCATGTACATAGGCTACTTTTATACCGTCTTTATATCAATTTTTTAAGTTATTCTTATTTTTCGTTAAGTTGAATAGACTTTGGTTTTCAAAGTATGTCACTAGATGTTGATGCCAGACGGCGCAGTTTAATTTACTATTTTAACTTTAATTTGACATTTTATTAACTTATTTCGTTTATAGAAGTAAAATTACCATATAATGATTTAAGAGACCATAGCTTAGATTTCAGCATCTATACTGCAAAATTTCATCGAACAAACCAATGATTTATATTAAAGATAGACCCCGAAACCAGCCACCATACTTACAGCCAATCGGGAAAGTCCACCTTCCAGAACCGTCATGGCCGAAAGTGAGCAAAACATATGGCTAAACATGAGGGTACCTGATTAATAATTCTTTCAGACGTCGATCACGGAGTGTAAGTTTATCTTTTCGTTAACTTTGAATCAATTTTTCGATCATGGTTTCAATTTCAGTTTCGTTTCGATCATCTTTCGGTTACGTATTGTCGATTTATAGTTGTGGAAAGTGAATCCTGATCCTTTTTCGTGTCTATTTGTACGGTTGTACGCGGAACAACTTTGAGGAATGGTTTTGAAATAATTATTCCTCGGGCCCAAAATCGGCAAAAACTAAGAAGCCAGACAGCTAACTACTCCACGGCTCACTCCTCCCAGAACTGTCATGGCTTCAATTGGCTTCACTTTGGTGGCGATGTTAACGATAGGATTCAGAATCTACCTTTAATATATGTCATTGGAACAAACAGCCCGAGCAACGCCGGGCATATTAGCTAGACTTTTGTTTTCAAAGGATGTCACTAGATGGCGATGCTAGACGAAGGATGTTTCATTTTATTCAATTTTTCCAGACTGTAAAGGTCGCAATTATATATTTTCAGGAAGCTTGCTTCTCTCACGGTCAGTTATACATTGCTAGCTCCCGCGTGTCCAGCACTCGAAATCTACATGTTTTTACGCCACAGGGGAAGACATACAACGTTGTTTTACGAAATGTACTTGAATGCACAACTACTTTGCAATCCATGCCCAGCTTCCCTGTGTAGCTGTTTCATTTATCTTAATTTTTTTTTCATTATTTATTTTTGTATCTATTATTTAATTTTCTTCTTTACCCAGTTCATTGTTCATAAATCACCATTTTGGGTTTAAAATGAATATGAAAGGTTTGGAGTAGGCTTTCTAGACACTAATTTTCTTGCATTTCGTTAATACTTTGTTAATCATAGTTCAAATTTTAACATAAACAATCGTTAAAAAAAATTACTCAACGCATCATTTCCACCCGGGCGAAGCCGGGTAATATTGCTAGTTAAGTAGAAATTAATACTTATTTTTCGCTTACATGCATTTCACAAATGAAAATTGCTTCGGTGACGATTTTTCCTTACCCTAAGGAAACTGCTCTTGTAACTTTCTAAGAAACAAATATTTGTACCAATTACAGAAAAGAATGTTCCTGCATTCCACTTATAATGAAAAAGCTATATTTGAAAATGAGGGTTCAAATAAATTTATAACGTGTAAGGGTTCCACTTCCTCAGCAAGTTTGTTTTTTTTCTTGTCTTTTTTTTTTTCCATGTTGAAGTGCGAAAATTATGTTTTGGCCTTCTAATTTTCTTTAATATTATTCTTCATAATAAAAGCTGTATTTGATGATAACATATAAAGCATTAGTCAAACTTTTCTAAATTGTTTTTTATATGTTCAGTAGTAGGGAAAAGCGGTTCAAAAGAGTTAATAAATGTTGTAGCATTTTCTCCAGTTAGTCATTATTATTTTATAGCGGAAAATTAAAAAAATAAATAACTTTATAGAAAAATGTATTAATATTTTGAACCAGAATGAGTGTTTGATTTGCAATTTTTAATTATAAATTTTTGAAATAAGAACCTGAACACTTTGTAGAGTTAATTTACACGCATATAGAAATTTCTTACTGGAGATTATCTTCAGATTAGATGTCGAAAAGTTTTCAAAATATTTTGTAATTATAAAAAGCGTTA
Source organism: Rhysida immarginata (assembly GCA_023313115.1). NCBI lineage: Eukaryota > Metazoa > Arthropoda > Chilopoda > Scolopendromorpha > Scolopendridae > Rhysida > Rhysida immarginata. The sequence goes on along the minus strand of JAHWFO010057280.1, from coordinate 13,436,689 downwards.
ATAAGGAAATACTTTAGGGCTAAAATATATTGAAAAAAAATATATTGTTAAATACATTTTTGTATCTTGAAAAATATACTGTAAGATCTTCTCTGCTTACAGTACCATAATTAAAATAACGAGAGCCCTTTTTTTTTCTTTAATAAACGCTATCATCAACTGCAAGAATAGCAAAACTTCAGCAGTTCATTACGCCTTACCTCCGAAGGATCACAGCAATTACAATAGCTCGGGGTAAACCCACAATGCATCACTCCATAACGATTGTCCATCGGCGAAGTCTTTTTGCACTATCATCAATTGAGCTTAAACGTTATTACAGCGATCCCCTTTTTGCTCGGGTGGATCCTTTTTTATTTACCAGGGAAGGAGAGCTTTTCCCTTCCCCTCCGCTAACTGCATTTACCATCAATTGAAAGAGAAAGTCATGACAAGAAAAGGCAACGCGAAGAACTTTTCCATAGAATTTACAGCAACGAGGAAGCGTTTCGCACCCTATTAAGGAGAACGAATTAATGTTCTGTAAAAAAAACGATTCGCAAAGAATTATATCTACTTTCCAAGACCAGATCATTACATAATGTAGAAAAGGTGAGTTTGAGAGATATAAAAATTTTTTTCTTCATCCTTTAAAAATCTGTTATCGACTGTGACACGTTCCATTTGTAATGAAGTCCGGGCATCGGGTTCTCGGGAACAGTTTTTCTGCCCTTGTTTCTCGGTAGAGCAGTTTCTCGGAAGCAAAGGGATAAAAGAAGAGGAAGGAAAATAAGGGAGTCACCAAACCAAGATGACGTCTTCCAACGGCAGCTGTCGCGGCGAGAAAACGTGTCTTGTGAACCTGTGAAGCTCGTAGTTTACGATCGATATATTGCTGACCAAAACGCTTTCACGTGATTAAAAATTTATGAGGAGATTCAGAGAAAATAAAGATGTTGGGCGTTGATTTCTATTAAAAGCACGGCGAAATCAAAAATATAGGTATATAAAAAAACACGACAAATCCTTATACATAACCAAAAAAGGAGTCCAAAAAAATCGATATTTGAAAATTCTCGATTCGAAAATAAAGGCTGACAATAAAAAAACTACTTCATAGAACTTTGCAAGAGTAAACTTTATCCTATAAGCCGTCAACTTCTGAAGCTGAGGATGTAATTAAGTAAATGTCTGAAATTACCCAAAGTAATTTTCTCCTCAAAGTTCAGAAGCCTTTCCCTTCAAAATTATCATTAATATGTACGGAATTTACTAGAAATTAAATAGCCTTTGAGATTATAATTTCAAATTTCTGGTTTCAAGGAAAATTGAGAAGGTTGATCATTATATTGTATATGTGCTACAAATTAATCGGTATATATATTAACACATAATATGTCGCTACTGATAGTATAGCCTACACAACGTAACAATTTTCTCAAATTATAATTAATGTTAATGCAGTTTCATTCTAATGCTTTAATTAAATTCCAAAACTATACTTTTTAAACATAATTTATTAGAAACGTTCATTCAATTAATACAGTTATTAGTTAATCGAAATAATTATTCTGTTTAATTAGAATGTTAATACTGCATTTAAAGTCTTCAAAATTGCAGTTATATTAGCTGTATTTATAGATGTATATTTCCGATATAACTCGACCCGTAATGACAAAGTCTTTGTCCGGGACTAGTATTGCTGTTAATTATAAATAAAATAAGATAGATTGAAGCAATACGACTTCAATTAACTGAAGCGCATAATATTAGCATATTTGTTAATTGTGAAGCGCACTTCATAAAGACAGTCTTTCTCTGGATTTGAGATTCCAGAATGCAGATGGCTTGAAGTTATGCTCATATTTCATAGGTTGGAAATATCTTATGTATAGCTCTATTCTATATTATTTTAAAATAATTTTTAAAAATATTAAGAAATAATTAATTATAAATACATTAAGAAATAATAAGTACATGATTAAATTATTTAATATAACTGCTGAATATAATGCACAGAAATCAAAGTATCCTGTCGCTTTCATGATTTAAAGAAAAAGGTCGTACCAAAGTAGATACATTGGAAAGTGTGTATCACTGAAATTTATTTTGAAATGTATACTACATTTTCGGATAGAGAGAGTATATTTTAAAATTGTGTTTATGCTAGAAAGTGATTTTTCTTATTATATTATGTTGTTGTTTATTGCACAAGGCTATTCAAAAAGTTGGAGCAGATTTTCAACTGAAAAAGATAGAAAGGTATTTCGCATATTACTGGATAGAGGAAAGATCAGAGTTTTAAAAATCCACCTAAAGTTTCATTAATGTCATAGGGCGACGCAGTTTCCTGCTTATAGGAAAATGACGACGACACATTTTGTTTCATTCACCCAGGAGAAGTCAGTTTATGTGCTGTAGTTTGCGAAGTGTTAATTCATTGTTCAAGTTCTTCGCCGCCTCGTCATAAGCAAATTTACAAAGGACAAAAAAAATTCGAGCCGTCCATTATCCAGTGATGTACGAAATACAGGGTGCATTATGAAAGTAATGCGCATTTTCTGGGAAAAATAGGTTTATTGATCCGCTTGGTACAAATGGTTAAAATTCTTCAAAATAGTCTCCTCCTGCATCAATACACTTGCGGAGACGATTCTGCCACGCCTGGAATTCCTCGACTGGAATGTTTTTCAGGAACCTTGTTACATGAGCTTGGATGTTCTCCACCGACTCCCAGTGCTTTCCCTTCAGCTCTCTCTTCAACAACAAAAAAGTCACACGGAGCCAAGTCAGGGCTGTAAGGAGGCTGGGGCACAACGGGGGTCTTGCTCCGGGTCAGGAAGTTGGTGACGACGAAGGCCGTGTGGCTGGGGGCATTGTCGTGGTAGAGCTTGAAGACGTCTTTGATGTCAGTTTCTGTTGCATTCTTTCCAAGCCGCACACAAAACTTGATCGCGTACCGCTGTTCCAGCGAACGCTCCATCCTGTCGTGACACAATCGAAAAACAGACTTCGTGCGAAGATACGTCCTACCGCTCCTATTGCTCGGAACGAACTGAGACCGGGCGCGTTTGGAAGGGCAGACCCCCACCACATTATTCGACCAGTCCGAGCGCGCTGCGATGGATAGTCGCGTCACAATAAAATTATGCGCATTACTTTCATAATGCACCCTGTATGTATCTATCTTTTATACTTTGTATCAAATAAATATCTGAAATCTGCTCTATCTTTTTTTGCCTACCACTCACTAAGAAGAACCACAAATTAAAGAAGGAACCAATGTTGGAGATGACGAAAGTAAAGGACGAAGCCATGAGATATGTTGAAATTTTGAAAAAAAAAAATCCATCTGTGGTTATGTATTATTAAGTGACCACTTTTGTGCAGCTAACTCCTTGGAAATGGCAAAAAGAACAAATGAGATTAATTCATACTTAGAGGGCACCTTAAATTGTATCTTGACGTATTTTATGGCCATTGGTTAAGCCTTTTTAGAGATTAATTCTTTTTTACTTTCATACCAGCATTCAAACGCAATAAAATCGACATGTACAGACTCCTCTTATTAAGGCTACTTTCTTTTTTTGGCTCTGATGAGCAGTTTTGAAGTTATTGACTCAAAAATTATATTTTTTTTTCAATAAAATATAACTACATGCTTAAAGGGTTCCTTAAGCTATGCATTGACGTATTTTTCGTGAAGGCATTGCAGAAGCATTCATTTCAGCGACCCAAAAACAATAAAAACTATATGAACGAACTCCTTTCATTGAGACGAATATTATTGTAAAGAAACTGTTTGGCTGCGATGAGCGAGCCATTTTGGAGTAATTAAGGTTTTAAGGTCCCCCAACCCTCCCGCACAAAAAGAAAAGAAAATTTTCTTTTCTGAATCCGTTTCATGACCTGTGCGAATGTGCCATTCATGTGAAGTGGTAGGCCTGTGCGAATGTACCATTCCGCCATTTGAATTTATTTAAAACAAAAACAATAAGACGCCCTGTATTTAAGAGTTTTGAAACATCGAAGATTCTCAGAATTAGAAAAAAAAATTTCTTAGCATATTGGATTGTTCCAAAACGTTGACGCATTTCACTTCAAATATCGCCAAAAGTGCCTTCTACTAATGTTTTTCTCTACCGTTTGCTAAAACTAAGAATAATGTTAACTAAGCAACGAGTAAAATTATCCATTCAAACTTTTGAGGATTTTCATCTCGCCGATGAAAGCAGAGGAAAGGAAAAATAAAAAGAAAGCAAATCAATATTTTCATGCGCGATCGATCAATCAAATTGCCAGGTTTTCATCTGCGTCTTTCATGCAATTTCAGCGTCCTTCTCTTCCTTTCCTGCAAATCCAGCTTTATATCCTTTTCTTTTCCCTTCCGGTGAGGCATTTGCAAGTCAAAATTAAATTGTGCGGCAGCAGATGTCGGAAACTGGACCCCAAGCCCATCAAAGTTTTACTGTTGCAAAAGTCCTTGTCCACTAACGTTAAAAGTTGGAATGTTTAATACATGGGAAGAGAAAGTTTTTACGACCCATTTATAAGAGTAAAGAATAAAATAAATAAAAAAATACCATCAACAGACATAAGCCAATACAATCGGCAAAATGCTTTCCAGGTCAATAGAAACGGCTTTTGCTATATGGATAAATGCAATACGTACAGACTTAAATAGAGTAGCTATAATTGGTAGTTTCCTTGTAACTTTGTTTTTATAGGTAAGTTTCAATCTGTTTCCCATCTTTTCCATTTAGGTTTTAAATTGGCTTTTTCTTTTGTTGTTACTGAAATATAAGTCGTTCTCGGAATTTCGCATTCTTTTTTATCCTCGAGATGCGTAAAATATTACGCGAATCTAAGGGGAAGTTTTACATAAATTTACATGAAGAAAGAGTAAATTTTTAACGAAACAACAATCCGGATCATTTATTAATTAACAATATTAAAATGTTTACATGTATATGTTTACTTAATAATTTTAATTTGGTCGTCCGAGAAAGTAATTTGATAATAATATAAATAATATAATAATAATATAAAAATATTTGGAAACGTTTTTGGGCAGATTATAAAATAGGAACATGTCATGGAACGACATCCTCGTTATTTTTCCTTTAAATTTTGTATTATATACAATGCAATTTGTTTGCAAGGTTGTAGCGATGAAATGATAAACTCGTTGGAATATCTTCAATTATGATTCGGCATTAAGCCTGGGCGCAATAACCTTCCGCAGTCCGTCGAAAATCCATCTCTATTACTTGCATAATTGCCGGCAACACGCTCTTTATTTTCAATCGTCAGACTGAACGTTTATCATTCTACTTGAACATGCTGCATTGTTACGAGCCCACATTTAACGCTGCCAAAACGATTAATTATCATTACGATAATTGCTACTGTTTAAGTTAATAGCCTGTTGTGTGTGCGAGCGTCAATATGAAATAAGCTCTGTAGATCATCGTTGGCACTCGTTAATACAGTACCATCTATAAATAAACGGATGATCCCATCCTATTAAGAAGAAGCTCCGGAAAAATCGATCCGACGGCAATATCATGAAGATAAAAGACTGGGCCATCAAAGAAAAAAAAACCCACGTACAAAAGAAAGGTGCTACTTCCATCGAATGAGCACTTCGTCTCAACTTACAGTTCACAAAAACTATTACTTTTGGAAAAGTACGCTTTTCCCTTTATTCTGTGTGGCAATATTGTTTAGCTAGGCTTCAGCCATTCAACTAAACTGGTCTTTGAAAAAGCTATTCTTCGAGGCCGAAAATGCACTTTTGAAGCAAATATAATTCAATTAAAAATTAATTAAATAAAAACAAACTGATATTAATAAAATAAGAAACAATATACAGTATTCTAACTGAGATAAATGTTCAATTTTTTTTATTTAATTAATTTATTACTTTAAACTTCAAATTAATCTTGGTAAAAAAAAGTTTTTTGAGACGCATTCCGAATATTTTAAAGTCATTATTGGCATTACATATAATAAAATTTAACCTATCTAGCTTAACTTTCTTTCTTATACAAGAGCTGTTCAATTTGTCTAACATATTTTAACAGCATCTTTTAGTTACAAAATAGGCAACAAAAAAAAAGCAATACATATTTGTCAATACATATTTCTAGCATTCTAGAAGCTTCTTCATCCTAGCTTTATGGTAGTATTCGTTTGTTGTCAGAACGGTGTCAGGGCTTTGACTTTCACGTGTTCCTTAAGTCCGAACTTCTCTTTTAGAAAACTCCTTCTATAGCCCAAAGAGGTGGTAGTCGCATACAGATATCGAGTTGACACAGCCTCTCTACAGCCCCGGTCATCCTAGTTCTGTGGTCAGTTTAACGATACAGGGCCTTGGGTTGTCTTACAGCTGATGAACAGTAGTGGTTGCTTCTTTCTCAATACGAGTTTTCGGGAATCTTCAGGAGATTGCTTTAGTAGCAGGCAAAAACAAGATAATTCAGGAAATCCATAAGAACAACCGTTAATATCCAAAAAGGGTCTTCATAGTCTTGGTGGTTTGTGGATGATTTTGAATTTTTTAGTAGGGATAAAACTATGTCTTTATTCCATGCCTGCATGCTTCCAGAGTATGGTAATAGATGCATGTCTCATCTACTGTTGTCTCTTTTCCTGACAAGACATTGCAGCAACATGCGTAAAGTTTGTAACTTTGGGCTTTATGATCATCGGAGAGATGTTTAGATGGCATTTGGGACAAATTTGGTAAATAACAAGATTTCATGGATGATTGTACTCATACTCCCACAGCTAATGTAGAGGATTAAGCTAGTTTACGTGCTCGAATTCTCTCCGTATGAGCTCAGTTGTCTGCCAGATTACAGCATCTTTCACAGCAGTTCACAACCTTGCTTTATGCGATTCATTTTCGACGCGAATGTCCTCCTTAAACTACTCGCCAATCAAACACAGTTGGATGGGGCAGACAGGACTCATCAAAATATACCAGAAACCTAGGATTTCATTTCCAGAAATCACGTTTTTGGTAGTTTTTTAATGAAAAAAGTGAAGTCTCACCAAATGAGGGAAGTCGAATGGAAATCATTATTTTCTGAAAATTAAATAATTACTTATTGCCGAATGACGCAAATACAGTTTCCGTTGCCATTTTATTTATGCACTGCGCTGGTTGTCAATGCAACAAAAAGACTCGCGTATGAGTCAAACGCTCAATAAATATTAGAAATTTATTCAAGAGCAAAACTACTAGGAGCAGAAGTCCAGGTCAAATTTGAACAACCTACATAAAAGTGAAAACACTGAACAAAGCTCATTTTATATGAAGGTAAAGTCTCTTATTGTATCACTGGCGTAACCCGTACGAATGACATTCACACAGAATATAAAAACTTGTTGTGTATTTCGCATTGACAATTTTAAAAATTAAAAAAAATTAAAAGATAGGAAATGACAAATAAAAATAACATAATCGGCCATTAAAAATTATCACATGTATACAGAGTTGAGTCACATTTTTATGACCACCAGCTAATATCCCGAATAACCGCCTTTAGCGGCACGGACAGCAGCTAGACGGCGTGGGAGTGAGTCAATAAGATTCTGGTAGGTTTCTACTGGTAACTGTTGCCATGCAGACTGTAAAGCATCCGATAGCTGCTGAAGGGTACGCGGTGGTTGTTCCATAACACGCACATGACGATCGAGGTGATCCCAAAGGTTCTCGATTGGGTTGAGTTTGGGGAATTAGGGGGCCAGGGTAGTACTTGGAGCTTTTGGTCGTGTTCCTCAAACAACCCCCGAACAATTGCACCCGTATGACACGTCGCATTGTCTTGCTGGAACGTGCCATCCCCCTCTGGAAAGACAGTCGTCATGTATGGGGTACTTGATCTGCAATTATGGATAAATAACCGAATCGGCTGAGAGTGCCTTCCACAGATATCATTGGCCCAGACAATGCCATGAGAACACTCCCCACACAATGACGCTGCCGCCACCAGCCTGGATTCGTCCAACAATGGTTGCAGGAGGCTTGTTCTCGGAGGTTTCTCGCCTCACCCGCCAACGGTCGTCACTCCTGTGGAGCAGAAATCGTGACTCATCGGAGAAGGCAACCTTTTTCCAATCAGAAGTGGTCCAGTTTCTGTACTGTTGCGCAAACTGAAGTCATTTTTGGCGATGAACCTTCGTCAGCATGGGTGCAGTGACCATCCGTCTGCTGCGGAGGCCCATACGTAGCAGGGTCCTCTGTATTGTGGTTTTAGAGACATGTCTGATAGGACCCTCGTTGGTTTGAGCGGTAAGTTGGTCCACAGTAGCTCTTCGGTTGGCCTACATACACCTTCGCAAACAACGTTCACCTCTCTCATCAATGGCACGTGGTGCTCCACAGTTCTTATACCGTTTATTCTGAACGGTCCCATTTTCCCAGTCATGGTACACTTTACGGCAGCAGTACGAGAACAGTTCACAAACTGCGCGGTTTCCGAAATACTGCCACCCTTGCCCCGAACGCCTATTATCATCCCCTTTTTTGCAGATCCGATAAATCACCTTTCATACCCATTGCAACAATGAGTGATATGTTTTTAACTTAGTGGAAACCTACCTTATATAGTCACCTAACCAATTCCCAACACGTGACATAGTTCCTCGGCTGGGCAACCCTGAAGGCAAACGTAGGGGGTGGTCATAATAATGTGACTCGACTCTGAATTATAAAAGTCGAAGTAAAGAAGTAATGGAAAGTTTTCTGTTCTACTTCCTTCTAGTGGCCGAATCTGAAAAAAATGTTGCGATCACAAGATCTATAACGCATCAGTGAGCAAATTATTTCAATTTTTTTTGTCATTTAATGGTCAATCAAGACAATCGCTTGATCAACAATCCACTAATCCTAACAACGGTGATGACATTAACGCTTCCTTTTTGATAGTTTAAATTTTCAAATTCAGAAAACCATAAATGTTAACACCTATGCAAAAACTTGGAATTTCATAATAGATTAAGGTGAAAAGTACATAAATTTACTTATATTAGATTAAGATGAATTAAGATGAATTCTGTCTATAAATTTCTGTGTTTTGCATGTAATTAAGCAATACGTGTATTATTAACCTTTAAATGTTATTTAATACGTTCAAACAGATTTTTAATTAAATATTTAAGTGAAATTTTTATCAATATATTTTATCAGGTTTATCCTTATTGACGTCATATAGAAATACAGTTATTTGAAGGTATATCTAGGTTAGTAAATAACGTATTATGATAAATATATTTTTATGAGATGATTTAATTGGAATAATCAATTTTAATCATTTCAAGCTCGAATAGTTAATTTTAAGTTCAATCATAATACTGGTTTTTTAAATCGTAATTAAAAACAAATTGTAAATTTATTATCATTTTTTGATTATACAGGGTGATTCTGAAAAAGTGTGTGTAATTATAAGCAATGGCAGGTGACCAGAATGAACATTTTCTTTTATTACAATGTCGGGTCGCAAGTACAAGGTGATTATAATTAAAGTCCCCTTGTAAAAATGCTATAAAAAAACAACCATGAGTCCGAATGACTTCAAATTTGGACTGAGCATTCTTGAAGAAGGGGCATTTGATATGGGATAAGAAAAAAATAGTTCCAAAATTTATCACTAGATGGCGCTGTAAGCGGCATAACGGAAGCGGATTCAGCTAGAAGTGACATTTTGAATTGAAATATGACGAGAACGCCATGAGGCCTGCGTTTTTATAACACATGCAATGTCTCATGCGCATGCGTATCTTTCAATTTGCATAGTACAAATCCTCCTAGGCATAATATGCCGCTTACAGCGCCATCTAGTGATAAATTTTGGAACTATTTTTTTTCTTATCCATATCAAATGCCCCTTCTTCAAGAATGCTCAGTCCAAATTTGAAGTCATTCGGACTCATGGTTGTTTTTTTATAGCATTTTTACAAAGGGACTTTAATTATAATCACCTTGTATATTGTTCAGGAGCTATCACGTTTTATGTGCAAGACACTTTATGTTAATGACAATAATACGGTCTCGTTTACATCATGTGTGTCCTTTGGTTTAGACGCCAACCAAAAGAGACAACAAAAACTGTAAACATTACGTACAATAACGACGCCAGTTCAAAGCAAATGTTCGAAGTGACGGCCACCAATAGTGCGACATAGCTGAGACCGCCGACGTAAGGATTCTCGCACCCGGTGAAACATGTCTGGAGTATTTTGAATGGCACCAGCAGCAACAGCAATTCGTGCTACATGAACATCCGCTTTGTCCACAGGCGTTTCATACACTAGTCTCTGAAGATGGCCCCTTACAAAGAAATCAAGTAGGTTTAGGTTACAAGAAACCAACCTCGCCCAATCCATCTTCCTGGGAAGGCGGTATAAATGCTGTCGCGCACTGTCCGAGCAAAGTGTGCCGGAGCTCCATCATGCATTTACCAACAGTGGAATCGTCCGCAGGAACGTGATTCAAGCGATAAACATAAAACGTGATAGCTCCTGAACAACATACTTACGACCCCACATTGTATTAAAAGAAAATGTTCACCTCTGTCATTGCTTACAGCTACACACTTTTTCAGAATCACCCTGTATATGACTGCTTTCTTGAATAATGCTACTGTAGAGCAGCATTGCTAAGTAAGTAAACAATTTTACCTTCCTAAGTAGATAGAGTAGTAGATATTCTTTTTGGAGATAGTGAAACGTCCGCTTCCAACTACCGACGTCGACACGGGCGGATTCATGGACAAACCAGTCAACAAAGCAACGTATTCTAAATGGAGAGAAAAATATTTTATAAAATTTTTATTTATAAAATTACTCTTTTTTTAACTTACATATAGAGTAATATTAAATTAGTGAATCGACATTTCGCGTATAGTACAAAGTAACTGTATTACAGAACAACGTGCTAGGTACCAATGTATACTCTGAAAGTTTAATGTTGCTTATAATACTCTCTAATGTACTTAATAGCTTCTACGTTATTATGTTCGGTCCGGGGCGCGGAGATTGCAAAACAGATTAGACGAAGAATCGAGAAACTGCCTCTCCAATAAATTGATTCACCGCCTCATTATCACAACTTACAACTTGTCAGTCAGGTGTTACCTGAAGGAACATTTGCTTCGCTGCTAGATTGGTACTAACGACCATCTAGGTTTACGTAACTAGTAAACCTAGATCACTGACCTTACCTCGTGTGTTTTTTTTCTGAGAAGATATGTGAAAGATTTTGTTGATGATCCACTATGCTACAATATTTATCCGAGATTGGATTTTATTGCTGCCATTGAAAACATAGGAGTGGACCACCTGTAAAGACGCAATTCCACTGAGGCAACTTTTAGGCTACACACAGCCTTTCAACTGAAGGAACATAAAGCGACACAGTCACACACTTAGAAACAGGCAACACTAGAAAACATGTAACATGCATCATATCGTTCAGTGTTGCCTCAGTGGAACTGCGCCTTAAGAACTACCTAACCTAATTTAACCTAATGTGTCGCCTTAACATCCGGACTAGGCTCCTACATTGAAGCTTTGGATTATTGAAGTTTTGAGAGCTCTAGTTATTTGTATTAAACACAAAGTATTTCAATACAGAAGGGTGATTAAGATTTTTGGTAACGATTTATTGCGTGAATCGGACCTGCTCGGGAAGGGTACATTACTGCCCTTTCCGAAGCTAATTACAGCTATTCTGCTGTAATTAGCGCGTGAAAAGCACGAAACTTCTGTTTCGAAGAGAGATATATCGGCAGTACTGAATGGAAAGGGAAAATCCCAAGAAGGGTTAATTCCAACTGGCCAGAAAGAGCAAAATCATCCAGTTCCCACAAGACAAACATCACAGATCATTCGAAAGGTCAAGAAGCTTATCCAGTGAAAATCCAGCAACCCAAAGAGGGATCGCAAACATTGTAGGAACTTCGCAGGCTACCGTAAATAAAATAATAAACAAAGTCACAAATTTACAACTGAAAAAGTGTCACAAGAATCGTGTTCATAAGCTGCTGCCATGGCACGTCGCAGAAAGAAGGAGGAACTGTCAGAGGCTCTATGAGGGTTACCTTGCAGCAGAACGATGGAAGTACGTTGTCACTTTGGATGAACCACGTAAAAGGATTTATGGTGGTTGAGGGATACTCGTACAACGGCAAGCTCACAATCAGAAGAGTGGACAGGAAGACTAAGTTTAACTCCCTGTACTATAGCAGCATGTTCTCATTTCAATTTTCCACGAGGAAATCCCCGCATTGTATGGAGAGGACGAACGCAAAGTTTTGCTGCATCAAGGCAAAGACTCCAGCCATACGTCTAACTCGACCGTTCAATTTATGTTGGATTTGGAAGATGAAACCGGAATTCACATTATATCCTTTTATGATATCCCTGTCAAGTCACCAGATGGATCCCCGATGGATTCTATGGATTTAGATTACTAAAACGTGGCCTTGCTCGACGCCGTCTATTCAGGTTCTCTGGAAAGCCTGCAAACAGTAATGGAACAATATTACCCTCGCCATTCTGCAGACATCTCTTCTGTAGTGGAAGATACGGTGTAGGGCAAAAGTCCACAACCAGGGTCACCAAATTGTACGTAAGCGTTCTCCTCCAAATCTTTACCATACTTCATAAGAAAGTAAAGAAGTAAGGCTCATCGAATCAAAGATATAAACTGATCTTACAATTCTGTGGATGCTTGAATACTTGAGAGAGAGGAGGGAGACTCCACTTGTCTACAACAAAATTTTTTAATTCACCATATATGTATACATTGTGACCGAAACGTATACATATATGGTGTATTAAAAAATTTTTGTTGTGGACAAGTGGAGTCTCTTTCCTCTCAAGTCATCGAATCAAAACCAGAAAACTTGAATTTTAATTTCTAGCTACCTCTCTTTTACAAGTCACTTCAAATGCGGATTTTTTTTTTTTTTTTTTTTTTTTTTTTTTTTTTTTTTTTTTTTTCGATTTATATGCTCAAAATCTTTCTGAATATTTTCAAAAAAAGTAATTAAAATTTGTCGATTAAAACTCTTCTACAGGTAGTAGCTAATCTTTTCGACAGACTTCAAATTAAGTAATTTCTTTTTTTTCCCTCTCTCTCGTTGTTTCCTTAACAGATTAATCAAATTTGACAGCTTTCCAATAGATGAAATTTATTTTACAAAATATGTTTTTTTTTCACCATATAAGCTGCATGCCAAAACAAGAATTAAAGTAAGTTAAATGTAAATTTATTTAAAAAATAGCTTAATCAATAAAAATTAGTTTGCTAGTCATTTATAATATTTATAGACGGAAATGAATTCTATCTACATTTGGTCTCAAGGGTAATATAATAAAAACCTTAATTTGATTTTTCCAAACAATCGTGTAGATTTAGGAATTCATTTGAAATTAGATTTTCAGTTTATGTATGTTGACTCAAAGAATGACTATCAGGTGGTGCATTACAGAAATCCAACATTAAATTGCTTTTTATTTTGTTATTATCCGGATCTATTATTTATTCCTACGCGATTTCAAACTTATTAAATTAATTTTCGTCCTAAGAGTTTTCGGATAGCAATTACATGGATTTAATTTTCTTTTTTATCTGTTTGCATTATTTAAAAAAAAATTAAATAAAGATCTATGCGCTGTTTAGAAAGGAAGCGAGCGAGAGCGCAAAGGAATCTGATTGCCTGTTATTCATTTACGTCCTGTTTTGCTAACGAGAAAAGTTACAAATTTATGCAACATTAATGGAGGCTGGGGAAGTAATTTCAGCATTGCTCTTGTTGCTGTTGCCCAGCAAAACAAGATACACAAAAGTTTCCACAACCTCCCCGTAAAACTTTTAAACACGGTCAAAAGGTAGTAGTATGTAGTGTACCTATATTCGCAAGGGCAAGCAAGCAACCGTTTCGCATTAAGGATTCGTGAATAATGTGTGTCGCCATTAGGACGGGCTTGTTTGTCTCTTGAACCCTGTTGGGGACCATCAGTCGACCCTGCCCTAGACACCAACACTTGCCTTTTTTTTTCCTTCCCTTTCATCCTTTCCTTTCAGGTCCCGTGAAACATTTTTTCCCAGGCCGACGACGTTTTAAGTTATTCAATAACAACTGCTTCGAAAAGAGATCCCGATGACCTCCACAGAAGAGCGTTCGTTTCAGAATAGCTTAGAATTAATTTGGTCCCTCTGAAATATGCAAGCAAACAACGGTTGCGAAAAGCAAACTCGAATTTTTCACTCTTACTCCGTATTGGAAAAGAAAACAAAACTCGAATAAAGACGAGCTGCTGCACCTTCTTTAAGCATGAAAATGCTCCGAATATATATTTTTAATATACATATGGCAATTATTACGCAACTTTATCTATGCTGGAAAATATTAGAAAAAAATTTATCGCTCAGTCATTTCAGCTGTAATTAGCTTGGGAAAAATTTCCACTTAACATGTTTTTTCTTTTTTTTATTGAAAGTTAATTATATCAATTTGCATCGAGATTTGGAAAATGTGTGTTTTTCAACATAATTTTTTAAACATGTGTTTTGCATATGTCAAGGCAAATAATAATACTTATCAATATACGTAAACTGTGTGTGTTTTTTTCGGGTGTGTCAAGAGCGACGCTTATTTGTGCCAGTCCTTGAACGAATCTAAAAGCAAGTCTAATTTTTTTATATGCCAAATTTATAAGCTTTAAAATCGTCATTAATATCGGATGAGGTTTATTAAGATATCTAAATTGTCTCATATGAAAGCTTGTCGCCCTCGGATACTTAGCGAGGATTACTATATAAAGCATAGCTAGCGATATCGCTATAAGCAATAAAATTTCTATATTTATTTTTAGTTACTTATAAACAATATGGAGAATATGTTTCGGCTCGCTTAAAGTTAGTTTAAATATTTCACCATATGAATCCTGTTTCCGGCAATGCAAAACTTATGGTCAGAACGGATCCTTAAAAGCAATGTCTTTTAACCACAAAAGGACAAATTAAAATTAAATGTTCCTGAAATGTAGACAGAAACCAAAATTTATTTACCTGGGTTAAAAGCAAGCAACTAAATTATTTAATATTCCTCATGGCACTTTTTGGTTTCCATAGGAAAGCAATTTCACGCTTTTCCTCGTCATTCTTTGATGAAGTTAAAGCGGCGCCGAAATGAAGACACCGATTCATTATTCCAGCTCTATGTTCACTGAGACATCAGAAGTGTTCGGAAGTAAAAATATGACGCTACTAAAAATCAGTAATTAACTCTTTCACTCCGTGAGACTGGTGCATGCTCTTTATTCCAAGCACGCATTTATCTTATCAACTGTGTTTGCTTGCTGCTAAAATTACAGATATAAAAAAGGTATTTCATGAGCAATTCGTTATAGTAATGTAATAAAAAAATTTCAAAAATGGTGAAAATAAAACCTCAAACTTATTGGATCTTAGCTGTTTATAAATATAAGTATATTGATCTTTAAAAGAACAAATAATTTTACGACACAGAGCCAATGTTATTTAGTACACTTGATATCCCTTTCTTGGAAACAACGGAGTCTCGCTTCTTGCATGCTTTCATAATTTCGGAATAGCTGAATGTGACGTCGGAAATGGCTGTCATGTAGCCCTCCCCGTTCCTATCAATTTTCGGTGGCATAACTCAATATTTTTAGCTCGCTGTTCGAATACTAACTATTTTAATACCTGGTCTCACTCTCCTTTTTCTCATTCTGAATCTGTTTCCCCCTCCTCTCTAACCGATTTTCTTCAGGTTCTTTTGCCCCCTTCCCTCGATGCTGCTCATACTCCTCCTTCTCTTCATTCACAACTCGTTTCTTCCTTTTCCTCAAGTCCTAACAATAATCCACGTGATAGCTCACGTGAAATGAACGCGCGCACTATTTAAAATATGCTAATTGTTACCAGAGATCCTAATAATCATCTGTAGAATCTATATACGAGTTTGCCCACCGAATTTTTAAACACCTTGTATACCCATAGACCAGGTGGTCCCGTTTAATTCCCACCCCCGTAACTCCGACCTCTTGGCCAATCGATTCCATACTAAATGGTGAAGTAGGACTTGCCCATGGCAAGCTACATTCTGAATTTCAACCTTCCATATCGAAACTTATAGAAAATATAAAGGGGACGGACAGACGGACATTGTAAAACAATTAATGTATTGGAAGAATAATTACAACAATTCAAAGAACCGGAAGCCATTTTGAACCTATGCTATAGCATTTGCCTTTGACAACAAGTATATTGTCTTGTTATACCGTAAGAATAAATCACACAATTTGCAACTGCTATCCGCTTTAACGTTAATTTCGTCTACTGCAGGACACCTTCAAACCGCTATAACTCTAGAAAGAAGCCACTTCGACCCTATGTTCATATGACATTTTCTGCTTCTTTTGGTTCCTGGAACATATCCTGAATGTTTGTATAGGCCATTCAGAAGCATCCTTATTTGTAAAGTAAATAAATAAAGTCCATTACAAATATTAACCGAACTTTTATTTTGATAGATTTGAAAAATTACTATTCAAAACTTCGATATGATTTTCGAAATATTGAACATTAAGGTTTCATATGTAACCTGCTTTACTGTGGATTTACAATTATAATGAACTAACAGTGGTTCCCGGCGTTGCCCGGGATAATTTTAAATCAGAATGTCGATTCGCCACCCTTAATTCTTCCGTTCTACGTCGAACTCGTTGTACACGTAGCTCTCTTTCCTCCGAAGTTTCCCTTGCTCTTGACGTTGCAGCTCGCATACGTTCCTGCTGTATACGAAGCTCTTTCCTCCGAAGTTTCCCTTGCTCTTGACGTGGAAGCTTGCATACGCTTCTGCTGCAGACGAAGCAACCGTTGTTCAGGTGTCTCTGACGCCCGGATAATTTTTTGTCTCTTAGCTGCAGGGTTTTCTGACCAATGCTCTGTCTTTTCTTTGGTGGCATTACAATATGTATGAATTAATATGGTTCCTTCTAACGATTATTAAATAGCACAACCACAGCTAAATCGTATACTTTTTGGTATGATGATTAGAGTTGATGTATTTTTTGAAATTAAACTGTAATAGGTTATGCACTGCTCAAACGTCCCAAACATACAAACACATACACACACACAAAGAAAGACACACACTTTTCCCAATCGTCTGAACGCTTGTTAGGGAGCTAAAGGAAGACACGTGTATGGCCTTTGCCTCATCGAGAGAGACTGCCCTATCTATATCCTCTATTATATCCATTTCCTATTCATTGTTAATAATTCTTAGAAACGAACTTTCTACATTGCATCATCATTTTATGTTCATTGTTATAATTCTTTGAACTTTCTATCATTGCATCATTTTGTACTCATTGTTACTGGTGAATTGCGCATTGATACAATTGTTGATGCAAACACGACGGGCCTATTGTTGCACAAACTTTGCCTTGCATTGTTGGTCATGAGATATCTGTTGCTGGTCCGAGCGTACTGTGAATTGCGTGTTGACACCATTGTTGATACCTATTGTTGCACAAACTTTTCCTTTCATTGTTGGTCATGAGATATATATTGTTGGTCCGTGCAGAGTGTTTGTGAATTGCGTGTTGATACCATTGTTGATACCTATTGTTGCACAAACTTTGCCTTGCATTGTTGGTCATGAGATATTTCTCATTAATATGCCCTGCCATAACCATGAATATCGATTTTTTATCGATGATTATTATTTTTCTGAAATCTGAGCTAGACAGTGACCTCCCTCATAGTTTGAAGGTCAAGTATGCAAAATTTCATCAAGATCGGAATAAAACTGTAGATTTGTATTCAATACCCACAAACATACATCCTTCTTTATATATATAGAAAGATTTGGTATATCGTATAAGGCACTCAAATATGAATTGTCTAAATTAAATTTATTGCGCCAGTTCGCTTTTTTATTCAATTCCCGTACACCAATGTATAACTTGCATTATACGAGGGGAAGTAAGTTAAAATGGATATAGAAATGAAACAAATACACGACTACTGATTTGAAAACTACTTTTATTTCTCCGCAAAATCGCCTTGTACATTGGAGGTAATTGTCCCATCGTTTCCCAAGTTCCTGAAAACCAGTAAGATATAATTCTTTGGGCTGCTATCTGAACTAGGCGGTGACTTCCCTTTGTTTAACAGCACCGAACAGCTTTATCGTAGGGAAAGTGTTCACCCGAAAGATGATGTTTAAGAGGGCCTAACAAATGGAAGTCACTTGGAGAGCAGGATCAGGGATATATGAAGGATGCTCGAGTACTTTCAACTTTCTCAGCATCTCAGTTGTCTTGTTGGCAGTAAGAGGATGTTCAGTATTCTGGGATTACGAGAACATGCTGCTTATCATCGGTCTTCTTAAACATCATTTTTCGGCCGACGAGGAAGCTGTACGAGGGAAGTCACCGCCAGGTTCAGACAGCAGTCCATAGAATTTTATCCTACTGGTTTTGAGGAGGTTGTGA
This sequence comes from Rhysida immarginata, assembly GCA_023313115.1. Lineage (NCBI taxonomy): Eukaryota > Metazoa > Arthropoda > Chilopoda > Scolopendromorpha > Scolopendridae > Rhysida > Rhysida immarginata. Next base: position 13,418,164 of record JAHWFO010057280.1, on the reverse strand, counting down.
AACGATGGGACAAGTTCATCAATGTAGAGGGAGATTATGCTGAGAAATAAAATTATTTGTTTCATTAGAGTAACTCCCTACAGGCTATAACTGTTGAAAATACGTAAATGCCAGTTTCATTTTAAATTTAGTTTTTTTATGTAAACTTAAAAACATCGAAATAATCTTTTTATTAAAAAAGTCTAAATACAAATATTCTATTTACAAATATATAATGTTATAAGAACTTTTGTTGTTTGCAGTTTATTTAATTAAAAAAACCAACTTAAGTTTGCAAATAATGCAATCTGCTCAAATATCATATCAGAAAAACAATCGTTGTTTTGGCGAATTTGTTTCGCATTGACAAAAAAATCTAAAATTTTATTAAAAATTTTTAAAGCTAATATTGATTTTGAATGTTAACATGAGACAAGATAAAAAAATGTAATTCAAATCTCCACTGAAATAGTTTCCCCCTCCATCTTCCCTTTTCAGACTTTCCCTTAGCTAAGTTTAGAATGCTTTCTCTTTGAAGAGACATTTTCCTCGAAAGACAGACATAGAACTCTCTAGACGGGCTCGTTTGTATTTAAATTAACGGAAGCGGATGAAAGGAAGGAAGAAATTGAAGGTGAAATCCTTCCGAACTCTGGGGATGATTCGCTACTCTTTTCAGTTCTAGTTTCAACTTTTGTCGCACATCATCGTTTAATCTAGACGTCCTTTATTTTTTTTTTTGCAAGTTTCTCGCCTCCCCCCCCCCCGGCGCGGGTAGGGTTTCCCCCTTTCCAAACCCCCAACTTTTCAGCTGCAATTCAACATCGAAACCAAGCTCATTCTCTAGTAATTGGATTGCAAAGTGCTTCCAAATAATCCCCACCATCGCTTTCACTTTTTTTTTTCCTCTTCCTTCTCTTATTCGCTTTAGTGACTCCGATTTCATTCCTTCACTTTCTCTTGCCTGCGTCGGTCTCTTCCCTCAGCTGTAAAGAATTCCGGTATAAAAATGCCATTGAAATCAGGCTTCGGTTCGAAAAACAAGAATAACAATAAATTTCTAATGACGAGCGTGACATCCGTGGTGGCGCCAGTTCGCTTCGTTTTGTGCGCTACTCCGACGAGCGCGTCTCGAGACGGGCGAATGAAGAACTAAATTGCCCGTCATCGCCACTCGTGATAGGTACTGTTAGTCTTTATGCATAATTCATAGGAATCTGTGGATTTTTGGTTCTTGGGGTGATTAGTGGCAACTGGTTGTTGTTACGAGGAGGAGTTAAACCTCGTCATTGCAAATTTCGTGTTCCGCTTTCACTTGTTAAAGTTGTTGTTTATAGTAAAGAATTCTTCTCCCTCCATGTTCACCCTGTTTCTCTCTCGCTAATATCATTCAATCCGAGTTGCTTTTTTGGCAGTGTTAATGTGAAAATCTCAGAGATTTGTGGGAACTTGTCACGAAAACGTTCGTTTCTCTTCCTCTTTTCAATACTTAACAAAAAAAAAAAAGAATAAAACGCCTTATTTATTTTTATTTTTGTAACAATTTTGAAGGTAACTTCGTTATTGCGAGGATTCAATCCTACGCAGTTGTTTATGATCTCTCCTTCTCTCGAATGTTTCTCGCTAATTGCAGCTTTCGAAACTGATTATAACAAACGGCCTCTAATTAATTTAAGATCGAGCCGACGGAGAAAATGAACCACCGCGGAGATACAATATGAAGGCTCCCCTCGCTGCATGAATACGTTTCACACTTTACACTCTAACAAACGACAAACAGTTTTTTATTTTAATTGCTCGAACATAAACAGATTGGCAAACTGTTGTTGACGAGTTAAAGTTCACGTTTCTCTCTTCCTTCGATATTGCATCATCCAGGACGTTCCAAACATTCCATTTCGGCCTTCCCCTCCTTATTGATGAGGGAAGAAATGCTCTTGGGACGGCCACGGGTTCAATTCCCCCTCCCCCACATCTCCAAGTGCAGGTCAACTACAGTCATTATTTGCATCGTAGCCAAAAGCCGCGCCAAAAAAATTATCATTTCCTCTCATCGATATTTAGGTTTTCATTAACTCGTGTGAAGATCCGGGCATTTTTTATTTCTATGAATATTAACACATTCGACATCAATATTACAATCTCATCCGCATTCAAGCTAAGTTCAACGTCATTGCGTTGCTCATTCATTATTGCTAAATGCGATTATACATACAATAAAACATCTCCTCCATTTTTGCTATTATTTTACACTTTTAATTAACTCACAAGTTTATCTGTTTGTCTGCACGACACAAATCTTGCAATCAATGTTAAACCAATTTACCGATAAGCTAGAGAGCTGAAACTTGGTACACATACTCAGTGCCGAAGACAATGCATGTTAACGGAAATTTTTTTCAAATGGTTCATGTTCTTATGGTACTAATTCAATAATGCCAAATGCCTAATTGCTAAAACAGACAATTTGTTTTGACAAGGGTTGAATGAATACGTCGTGTATGATCTTGGTCCTCTCGTTTTAGTTCGTAGAACCATGAATGCTGAAACGTACCAACAACTCTGCGCTACCGACATTGTGGAAACACTTTGGTAAGGCCCATACCTGTTTCAGCACGACAATATTCCCTGTCATGCAGCAGGCGTTATTAAGACCTGATTTGAGGAAATGCGTGTGGGGAAACTTGACTGACCAGCTCAAAGTCCAGACCTCAACCGCCTGAACACCTTAGAGCGCCGTTTGAGAGCCAGGCCATGATGCCCAAAGAACACGACTGAGCTGTTTGCCAATTTGAATGATGAATAGAGCAAGATCCCCGCCGACACGTCTCGCAAATTGGTGGAAAGTCTTCCTCGAAGGATTGTGGATGGCATTGCGATATTGATGTCGTGCAGGGTCCGGTTTAACTTATTGACATGGTGTGTCCGGTGACAAATGACCAGATACTGTTGCTCCAATCATTTCCCTAGCAAACTCTTATCATTTAATCCATCGGTAGTGTGGTCTTCTTTGATCGGGATCGTTTTCGTTCAATGGAAATAATAATCTTGGGATGTAAGCTTTCGATTTTGCTCTTACGGAAAAAAAATTATAGATAACCTCTAAAAAAGTGCGTATACATTTTTTGGCTTACCCTGTAGTCCCCATGAAAGTAATATCCAAAATATAGTTTTTATCGACAGGTTTTAGTAATAACACTGCTGGACCTATATTCTTTATTTTTTCTCTCGAATGCAACGATCAAACGCTGCCAAAGTTTCTGAAGGTCGCTTTCTGAAGTACGCTAACTGTTTGAACTCTGTGGCTATTTTCCCTTCACTAGAAACATGACTTGTAAATTACACTCCACACTTTGCATTACAGCCATCAACATTGTGCTAAATTTTCGGTGAGTGAATGAATGCATATATATGTAAATTATTTCAAATAATAGGCAAACACTGGCTCAGTTACTACACAAAATAAACAAAATTTAATTGCCGTGTTGTGAACATTTAGCATGATTTTTGTGAAATGTTGAATTCTTTTTGGGACTTTGCTTTACAGACAGTGAGTACATCAGTATAAATCAAAACAATTTCATGAAAAGAAAGTTTTAATAAAGTGTATTCCCACCTTGCTGGTAAATAACTTCAAATAATCGATTTGGAAGGGAGTTGTATAAGTTGATTACCTCATCTTGTGCGACCTCTTTCCAACATTTGCTAATGGTTGTTTTCAATTCTTCAACATTGGCGTAGTGTTTTCCATTCACATACACTTTTCGAGAAAAGCATCCCTATAGATTTTCAATGATATTTAAGTTCGAAGTATTTGCTGGCTACTCCAAAACTCGTGCTGGCTATTCGGAATCTTTATGGACTTTGCAGAGTGAATACTAGCATTATCATGCTGAATTATCCAGCTATTGCCACTATATCCAACGAAAGAAAAACTGGGCGTGTCCAGTTAAAATTCCAATTTCAATTGTTCAAAGCAACAATGTCAAACAATTGAAATCGGGAATTTGAATAGACACGTCCATTTTTTTCTTTCATTGGACAGTGTACCAGTTTCCTTCCTTAAGACAAAATATCTGTAAGAATCCCTTGGTATTCATGTTGAACCACATGACTTGAGCAAAACACAACATCACTCTTTTGCTCTAGACCTCATGGTAGCCAATACCATTACAGATCAACCTCCGCTTTCTCTTTTTGATAAAATTTCTTCTTCTTGTCGCAGAATGTGCCAGTAGGCATGGAATCTATCCGGGTCATCTAGGTTAAATTTCTTTTCAACCGAGAAGGTAAATTTTGTCCATTCTTTGTTCCAATCCATGTGATCCTTAGCGAACTTTAGCCTGACAGCTTTGTGCTCGGAAGTGATTCCAGGTTTATGCCTGATCTTGTTGCATGACAGATGCTTTGTCTTCTGTAAGAGCTTCTGAACTGTTCTCACGTGTCCTGCACTCCAGATACTGATGCGATTTTGGACGTGGGTGCTTTCAAGTTAGCTTCATTTCAAAAAATGAAGCGCTTCTGGGATGGATTAAGCACTTCGGGTCTCCCAGAAGGTCGTCTTTTGCCATAGTTTTCTTCATCTTGCAAAAAGTGTCTTACAACATCCTTTCCGCGATCAATTCGCCTTCCTATCTCTCAGTATGAAAGTATGAAAGCGATATATCTTTTAATGCGCCTTAATTTTGCCTTTCTCGATGTTTGCTAAGTCTTTTCCATTCCGCATTGCTGAAAAGAACATAAATGCCGCAAAAAGATAAGAAATACAAAAAAAATTACAGATGTTGATTGAAGAATATGATTGTCAAGTTGCCACTTCAATTCCATCCAAACACTACCCAAACACAATGTGTCTTTAATGGAGCTTCGCGTTTCAAATGCTGAACATTTACCTATTTATTCATTTATGCAAAATAGAAATTTTTCCTAAAATAGAAGTTTATAGAATTTAAGAAAGACAAGTTTACTTATTATTTCGAGGGATGTTATTATGTTGATCACTGAAAATCATCTGCGATATCTGGTTCGAAGTTAGTTGCTGTAATGCAAAGGCGTGAAGCGTATAAGTAGTCTAATAAATTTTATAATTATAGAAAGCTTAAGGATTAGCTTTTTAAATGAAAATGAAACGTGAGTAATTTTAAATTTGAAGCATATTACCAAGCAGAACATATTTAGTGAAAGAAAAAAAATTAACCTTTCAATTTAAAATAAATGAACAGACATAACACCTTAATATGAAACCAATTAATTTATGATTCTCAAAATAATGTTCATATTAAAGAAACTGGGGGACTTAAGGAAACTTAGGTAGATTCTAAAATACGTCGTCTTTAAAATTATTCAAATTGCTTTTTAACTTCAGCACTTTAACTATGAAAATGACCGTGTAAAAGAAAAAGGGGAGAGACGAACTAACATTAAAGGTAATTTTCTTAAAATTTCTTTTTAAAGTATTCGCACGAACAATCAGGACGACCCCATATTAATTTTACAGACCCTCGTGTCGCAGTGAATTTATCGTCGGGACGACTTCCTTCCACCTGAGGCACTTCTTGGCCCTGAGTCCCAAATGAATAAAATAATAATAATAAAAAAAGTCTTGGCTCGTAAATCTTTTCGTAATGATCACGTGCAATAAGTCCAAATTCACGAGTAATTATTGACTGCACTTGGCCTAAAAGCATTTATTTGATTATCGCTTATTACAAAGTCTTTATCAAATTACTACTGTTTATAAGAAGGAAAATTAAATGAAAATAATTTCAAGTCTTTTGCAAGCGGGTGAAATCAAAGGAGAAAATAAAGTAATGGTAAGAAAATCTTCAAAACAAAACTCTAAAGAGGAAAAAAAAAGCTATTTTAGGTTTCAAGTTTTTAATCAAGTGAAAATTTACCAGCTCTTTTTTATATCAGGCTGTAGAGGGTAATGAAACATTAAAAATGAATTTTTCTTTTGCCATAGAACAAACATTTTCTTACTAAATTGCTCTAAATTTGCGTTAAAATGTAGAATCCTATTGGAATGCAGGTTCTATGTGATTGTCTTTTATATCTTTCTAACTAAGAATTTTGTTGTCAAACTCTTCCGTTTTGCCTATCAAAAGAAGACGAACCTTAACGGAACATTTGCGAAACATCTTCAACCCTTTCTTATTTATGTATTGCATATTTTAAAGAAAAATCAAATGAAATCGTTTACTTTAGTTACTTTAGTGATCACAAGCACGAGGGCCAGTATCATTTCAATGAGAATGGTAAACTGACAGAATTCAAGCCAATATTCTTAGGATAATAATAATATCGCTTCTTTCAATTTCGGATCTTTTCTTTCTCAAAAACCAAAACCTTAAGCAAATATCCTAAAAGTCATCCAAACTGAGACTTAAGAGAACGCATGCGCTATTTCTATAGTCAAATAGCAAAAGACGCAAGACCATAAATTAAACTGTTTTGCTTATGATTTTCAAGGAGATTTGACGTACCAGAATTAAAGGGTGGGAAAGAAGGCAATTAATAAGAGTCTTTAGATCATCCTTTTTTTTAATGCAAAATCTTCATCTATTAAAATCAACTTGAATCTGTAGTTAAGTCATACGATGAAATCACCACCAATTTAGGAATGATGTCAATTTACAAGGTCAACAAGTGTTGTAATGGTAGTGTCTTAAAAAAATCTCCCTTTTAATGCAGTCTCATTCTATTTCGATATTCCTCGTTTAATATGGGCGTTGTTATTGCATTTTCATTTTATTGAACTGGTTCATAATATGATGCGCAGTTCTTCTCAACTCTCTAAAACATTTTTGAATGCTAATCGGCTTTATTTCTACTGTGAAAGTCTTCAGTTTTAGTGGTATTGAATATTTTTATTGATCTTTGCTTTAATAAGCTAAGACATTTCCATGATCTCATTCGAGTGCATCTCCATTTGAAGTGTAAAGATTTTTGAGGAAAAGGAAACGATCTCGTAATAATGAAAAATGCGATGTTTTGATATGACATATAGAAGAGTGCTTCAAACTTAGGATACCCTGAGTCTCGAATGAATCTCGATGCTTTATGTATTTTGCGCTCTCTAATTCTATTTTTGTACTCACCACCAGGAATACATTTAGCAAATAAGGAGATAATAGATAGCAAACTTAAAGAATGACTAATAACAAAATGCCCTGCACAAATTTGTCCATTTATTTCATTAGTTATAATATTGCAAAAAATATATAAAGACTTTATTAAAAACGAGTATAAAATATTTAGCGATTCATGTTTCATTTAAGTAACCATATAATGTATAATTTTGTTTATATGTACAAAGATTATAAAGGTTTTAATGAGAACTATCAATATTAAATTGAACTACAGACGTTGATATAAATATAACATATACCACTTGTAGAACAAATAGGAATGGAGCGAAGAATTTCAGCAAAATTTAATCTTCTCCAGTAATTTCGGTAATATGCATCAAAGTTTCGCCATCTTCCTCGGTTGAAGTGGAAACATTTAATAATTTCAAAGAAAAGTTTGTCTTCCTTGGACTCTAATTTCAGGTAAAGCTTCTGTTCCCATTACAGTTATGAGTTATTTGTTTCCATTTTTGGAAACGATTTCATTTTAAGCAAATTTCCATTTGTATGCAAAGATTTTTGAAGAACGAATTCAAAACCCCAAGAACAGAGGGGAACACAAAGGAATAAAATTGAGAAACACGACCCGATCCACACGGTTCTGTTGAGGAAAACAAGAGAAAATGAGGGGGGAGGGTTGGCAGAAAGGAATTAACTCGTGTGAATATATGGCTAATGTTAATTGTCGCGAAAACTACGGGATTTTGAAAACGGGGTTTGTTGCCCAGATACAAGCGACCAACCTGAAATCCGTTTCGTAGGTGACATTTGATCTACGAGTTCTTTATCTGAGCCCGAGGGGTCTCGGTATGCTTTTCCTCCCAAAGGCTCCAACCTCGACTTAATTAAATAGTTTTGCAGCCGAGGCAAACCTAAATAATCTCCCGAAACCTGACTTGGGCGGGCTGAGTTTCTCCCTTAAATCTAACCGCCAGCTACCGGAGAACAAAACTGTTCCAAAGCAACAAAGCAATAAAACATCGGCAACCAGCAAATAGGTTTAGTTGAAATGTCACCACCGACTCTCTAATACGAGCAATGGAGTCAAACGGAGCTTTAACTGAAGATTTTTACCTTTGATTGTTTCGCTTTATATTTCTAATCTACAAAGAGTCTACATTGGTTTGGGTAAATGTTTTTTATAAATGTATTATAGAAAAGATTTTTAATATACATTTCGCACATAATGCGTATAAAAATTTTAAAAGCCAATTATCCTAATTGACCAAAATACTGGCTATTTAGTAATAGTTTTAAATAGATCGTGAACGTTTTTAGACAATTCTAACAAATTACTGAAATCGCCAAACCATATTAAACATAAAAGCCATTATGCGATAACCAAGCAAGTTCTAATTGAAGTTGATATAGGCCTTACAATACATTAGCGATTTCGTCTTTTATTCCTGGCTTTATCAAAGAAACCACGGAAGTCGACAATCTAACAGTAGCGTGTATCGGTGTTCGAGTGGAATTGAAGCATAGTTTCCATAATGTCAAAGGAAATACACTGAACAAGATGAAAGAATGATGCCCCCAGAAAGGTCATCCATAGTATGAAAGAAGAAAGTCCAGATATACCTCTTGGTGGAGGGTACTTAGCCACTAATAATAGCTATACACGCAAAAACCTAAAATTCATTAATCATGGAAAGATGACATTATCAAAGTCATCGAAATTGACATCAAGGATATGTCTTGGATTACGGTGCCTTTTTCTAAACAAAGAATATTTTAGAATCCCCGAGAAAAGTTCATTACTATGATTCTTCATAACTCACTGCATGACTTCCATGAGTCCTTGAACATATTTTCCAGTATGAACCATATTGAAGTCATTATAAATGGGATAATTGAGAGCAATTCTTCGTTCCATATGTGCAATAGTTCTTAGAGTAATGTAAAATACAAATGAAAAGGAATACACGCTTTTTATATAAAATATGAGTACAGAATCCCAAGGAATGGAAAGCCGAGTGGCGATTTAATGATAAAGGACAGGAAAAGGATTAGAGACCCGTGAAACTGGTTGAGCGAAAACTGATTTAGCGAAAACTGATTGGTTGGGAGAAGGTAAATTGAGAGGAAAGCTGATAGGTTTAAAGGTAAGGTGGGGCATGAGTGGCTAAGGGACCAAATATAAGGGCAAAAACTATTGATAGAAAATACAGAAATAAATTACAATAAATAAATGAAGTTTAAAACATACAAATATGATAAAAAATCTACAAAATGAAATATTAAAAAAAACAGCAGAAGAATTGTCACAGAGTGTAATGAAAGAAAGAGTGTTTCAGCAAGTTACAGCTTACACTAATTTTTGAAAAATGCCATACATTCTAGAAGTATGATAAAATGTAATATAAAGTATATCAAGAAAGGAGTTCAGATTGGCTATTAATGGCTGAAGATTTTTTATATCCAAGGATTCTTTGGAAATCCGTAAACTACTTTCCTTCACCCAAAATGAAAGGGAAGTCCACCCAAATAAAGGAAAATTCCATCCAAAATGAAAGCAGGATTTGATATCTTTAAATTATGTTGTAATTTCACGAAATGGCGAAATTTTCTTCAAAATATTCCATAGTAATTAACAAAAACACAAAATTATCACGCAGGATATACCGACTCGGCAGGATACATAGGACAGAAGCAGCACTATCTTCAGACCGGAATGCATGCAGCGCATTAACACCATTACTGATCTTGCTATAAATAAACGGTGAAATTTCATCTTTATTTTCGATGAAAATTCATCACTACGAGGCATATCGGACTCTAGTTCAAAAATGTAGAGCTGTATCAAACATTTTTTCCTCCATCGTTTAAATTTTTATACAGCTTTTCACCAACACGGATGCAATACGGAAAACACGCGCTGGTGATCAGTTCGCACCATCATACATGCATCACAGAGTGCCTAATAATTTTCAATTGAAACAAATTATACTTTTGAGATACTTTTTAAGATTGATAAATTTTTGACACAATTCATAATTGGCTGACTTTAAGGAAATGCCAACCACTCCCAATTGCATTAAGTCAAGACCGTTCACCGTAGGATGAAGATCACTTTTGCTAAGACTGAGGTTCTGGTCCTTTCAAGACAGCCTGCTCAGTGCGCTCTCCATGTTAGGGGAGCCCCATTGAGACAGGTGGAGAAGTTCAAGTATCTCGGGATTGCAGAAGAAAGAATTGGATGCTCGGATCGGTGCAGCAAGCCGTGTCAAACGTGAACTGTGGCGATCCGTGGTAACGAAACGCGAGCTGGGTAAGAAAGCCAAGCTCTCCGTCTTCAAATTTATCTTTGTCCCCATTCTCACCAATGGTCATGAGGCTTGGGTAATGACCGAAAGAGTGCGATCGCGGGTACAAGCGGCCGAACTGAGATTTCTGAGAGGTGTAGCAGGTATTACCCTACCAGATAGAGTGCATAGCAGCACAATAAGAGAGTCTTTAGGTGTTGAGCCGCTACTACTCCGCATTGAGAGATCTCAGTTACGCTGGTATGGCCACGTGATGCGCAAAGTGGCTTTCCTAGGCAGTTGTTATTTTCAAAGCCGGTGGGTAAGACACGAAGAGGTCGGCCTAGAACCAAGTGGTTAGAGTATCAGGTCGTTGCATATCAAATGTCAGATTGCAGACGTCATCTTTAATGGCCCTCTAGAAAGGACACATTCACACGTGCTGTTCGAAATAACCCCATTGCAATCCAAACATTGTTGCCAACGATTTGGCAGTTTCTCGAGCCCTCTCCGATAGAATCCATGGTCACGGGACTCAATAAACTCACGGAATGCGTTTTCGACGTCTGCTTGGGTTAGGGATGTTTTTCTCCGGAGAAAATTGTCCAGGCTCTGGAAAAGATGGTTGTCGGTAGGGGAGAGGTCTGGAGAGTACAGTGGGACGCGCGTTGTCTTGCAGTAGAAGGACGCCTTTACGATGCACAAGTGCAGGTTGATGCTGACACAGTTTTGTGTGCATACGATACAGTTCACGACAGTAGATCGCAGCGGTGATCGTCTCCCCCTGCTGCAGGAAGCTGTGATGCACTACACCACGGATGTTTCACCAAATTGTTCATGTGGGACCCATTTGTCCTGCTTTTTCACTTTGCCGATGGTCCTAAGGTGTCTAATGACAGTCGACGCTGATACAGCATGATTCCCTGCAAAATCCCGAACAGTTTTTGACGAGTCCTCTTCCACAGATCGCTTCAGATCAGCGTCATTCAACACGTTGGGCGGTCTGCCGCGTGGCTCATTTGCCAGGTCCGTCACTCCCGTCCGAAATTTTCGGAACCAACGTTGGACAGTATGGTTCCTACAGCGAATACCTTATTGATGTTTCGAGAGGCGTTGGATGCAGTGTGATTCAACCTGAACTCGTAATGCATTATCACACGTAATTCGTATGAAGTCATGACTATCTTCGCTTGGGTTCAAACGTTATTAAATATCATCGCAGACATGCAAATTTCAGGCAGCTGGTCGCTGATAGGTTTATCTCTGGGAATGTACCACTTTGTTATGGGTACTTGCTATTATACGTGGAAACCGTGCTGAAGCACGGAACTCTCCTCGAAATCCGACATTTGATATGCAACAATCTGTTACATGGAGAATCTGGGTTCGAGTTGCTTATGTATTACCAGGGAGGACATGCGCTTGATGGCGGAAGATCGCGATCGCTGGAAATCCTCCACATGGCTGCTGTCCCCGCGACCCTAACGAATAAGCGGGTTTGAAAAGTAAGTAAGTAAGTTAAGGAAATTATCAAACTGGGGCACCAAATTTGTAACTCCGCATCATAGAATGATTTTGCTTGTGAGGAATGTTACGGCTTGTTTGACTGCGTCATCTTCGAGAAACGCCAGAAAAGGACTTTTTCAAATGTGGGAGCAGGTGAAAATCATTTAGCGCTACGTATAAATGCTATAGGGAGAATGAACAATTTCTTCCCATCCAAATATCTTGGTTAATTACCACTGAATCACTCATGGCAATTTCTTCACATACCGCGCACAATTGACGATGAATATCTGTCAGTTGCATTTGCCTTGCAATCATGAAAAAATACGGAGGAACAGCTGTGCAATATTGTTTGTATATGAAGGAAATCCCTCTAACTACAAAAAAATCCGACATATGAAACGCCGATACGTACTTCGAAGGCTATGCCTTCATTCTCAACGACACGATTGAGTGTTATATTGAGTATATTAAAAAAATAAGAACTCTTATCATTTATTTGTTGCTGTTATGAAAAAAATAACTTCATAAATTTAAAGCATTCGTCATAAGCACATTCTCTTTATATTTGCAGCAAATATAGAGAAAGCATTTTATTTTGTCATTTTCTGACAGCGATAAACTTTAAAACGAGCTTATGGCCACTTCTATAGATAATGTCATTCTCGTATAATTCCAATAGAAAATTTGATATAACCGAATCCCTATATAAAAACAGTAAATATCACATATACAAAACTAGATATAAAATTTCTCCATGATTCAATCGCCACCTGTTATGATAAATTTCATTTGTACAAGTATAATGAAAAAAAAATTTTTCACCAAATCTCTCCAGTTCTCGTGAATATTATGATTACTTGATAAATCAATAAAATTTCAATTTCGTCCAACTCCAATTTCCCCCCCTTCTTCCCTAAACACCAATAAAATATTGTATGTCGGAGTGGTTGGCGTTTTCCGTTCGAAGGGTGTAGAGCACAGAAGCAGCCTTTCGAAATGCGACTCGAGAGCGAAACCAATTTAATTTTTTATTTAAAAAACTCGTATATTAACTTCACTTCGGGGATTCTTTCTTATGTCAGGAAATATTAAACGCCATGTAGAACTGAAAATAAAAATTATGTTTAGCACGGATATTCGTAAATATCTAATATCCTATCTTTAAAATATCGAATGTCATTGCTATGACATTGCCCGCCAGTGTATAAAATATTTATTTTCACTACTGAGTGGGCTTAACTTTTGTTAAAGCTAACCATAGATCTCTATATGTGCATCAGCAGTGCATAGTAAATATACTCAGGCAATGGGAGCAGTTGAATAATTAATAAAGTAATTTATTAATGATAAAATAATAATATGAACTTTATAATTTTCCAAGTCAAACAAGCACCTATACCAACATAGACTTCCTGCGTCCTCGGTTCTATTTCGGGTAGTGGAAGTTTTCATTTCTACTAATCCGGGGAATGATAATAAATTCCGAAGCGAAATTAATACAGGTATGATAAAATAATATTTCGATGATAAAAATATTAAGTGTCAAGGTTCATATTCAAAGATTTCATAGGCACATTACATACCCATATACGGGGTGTCGAGGAAATTCCCGAAACAGTCGAATAACTTCAGAACAAACAATGCTAGGGTCATAAAAGTCAGGTCTGTCTATAGGAAAGTGTCCATGCCCGATTGAATAAAATTATTTCCAGCACCCTGACTGTAAGCGCTGAGAAGTTACGAAAACTAATTTTTAAACTATGTATCTAGCAAAATAGTTCAACTTAACAAAGTTGTAGAGTGTCACCGATTGTAGTAGTCAACTTCTCGATATTTTTGCATTCCTTCCTTGGAAAAAAAACAAACAGAGGGGCCAAACGTTCTTTGATAATTTCTATGTTTATTCCTTCAGATTATGTGCAGTGGAGCAACTTGACGTCGAATTACATCACAGGAAGAAAATATCAACGACCCAATCGATTTGGGACAAGTATATACACAATCAATTTTCTTCTCCAAGATTCAAGATCATGTTTTTAATATGAATGTTTTAAGGGCGGCTTACCACTTTTGTGTCACCCCTTTAATTTTGCTTTCATAGCGATTTAAGACTTTGTAATTTTTTTCAAAAATACAAATTCACTACATGTGCGAGGTGTAAAAGCGACTTACGTTTTGACAATTTATACTCTTTTTTACCATTATTATAAGGATTTTTAGGAATACATTTTGTATCAATAAGAGGGAAAGAAAGGGTTTTTTTTTTTAAAAACATGCTTTTAATAGAAGATTTTATCCGCGCACAGTTTACGCGTTAATTAGTTTCGAATTTTTTTCGGCGTACATATGGCAAGCCGTTTTAACATTTATTCCATCTTTTTGTGCAATGTACAAATTCTTTGACATATCGTTAATTCTTTTGCGCGGTTTTAACATTTATTCCACAACAATTTCTGCAATGTACAAATCCTGAAGACATATCGTCAATTTCTCTGCGCCAGTTTAGCATTTATTCATCTTTTTTTGTGCATTGCACAAATTCTTTGACATATCATTAATTTGAATTAAGGATGTGTACATTTAAATTTGTGATATGTGAAATTAGTGATATGTACCCTCGAATTTATGATATCTAAAAAAGAATTAATGATATCTGTATTTACGCTTCATTTTAAGATATCATTAATTCAATTTCACATATCACAAATTCGGAGGTACATATCGCTAATTCAATTTCACATATCACAATTTGAAGTTAAATAAATGTTAAAACGGCGCAGAGAAATTAACGATATGTCTCGAGAATTTATACAGGGTCATTATAATTAAAGTTCTATTTTGACATGGCCATAAATAAAAAAACTACTGGACCAAAAGCTATAATACTTGGTAATATTATACAAGAGGGCATGGGAAGGTCATACCCACCAAAAAAAAAAATTAGTTCAAAAGGTCACCACCAGCATGGAATGGCGCTCTATGCAATATTCGTATACGAAATTAGACACGAAGACACAGGTTAATAAGTCTTTAATCGTTACTAAAATTAGTTACATGTTGAATATGGCCTCCACCATTTACTGAAAGAATTTTAGTAACGATTAAAGACTTGTTAACCCGTGTCTTCGTTTCTAATTTCGTATACGAATATTGTATAGAGCGCCATTCCTTGCTGGTGGTGACCTCTTGAACTAATCTTTTTTTTTTGGTGGGTATGAACTTCCCATGCCCTCTTGTATAATATTACCAACTATTATAGCTTTTGGTTCAGTAGTTTTTTTTATGGCCATGTCAAAATGAAACTTTAATTATAAATACCTGGTACATTGCAGAAATAGTTGTAGAATAAATGTTAAAACGGCGCAGAAGAATTAACGATATGTCAAAGAATTTATACACTGCAGAAAAAAATCATTTTACATCTCACAAATTCGAAGGGCACATATCGCTAATTCATTTTCGCATATCACAAATTCGGAGGTACATATCGCTAATTCATTTTCGCATATCACAAATTCGGAGGTACATATCGCTAATTCAATTTTACATATCACAAATTCGAAGCCACATATCGCTAATTCAATTTCTGATATCATTAAATAGCTCGAATTTGTGATATGTAGAATTGAATTAGTGATATGTACCTTGGAATTAACGATATGTCAAAGAATTTGTACATTGCACAAAAAGAAGAATAAATGTTAAAACGGCTTGCCATACGTAGAAACGTCTGTAGCACTGATAAAAATTTGTTATTCCTCTATTTACATGAGAACTGCGTTCAGAGTCGGGATCATTCTCTTGGAAAAATAGTCATAGCAGCTTCTAAGGGGGTTAAAAGCATCACGATGATTCACGATCCACTATAATAACAACACAGTTGCTTTTTTTTAATTTTTTTTTTTGGGGGGGGGGGAAGAACTCGCATTTTTGGCGTAAGTGCGAAACAAGCATCGTAACACCGAAACACTGGTGGAAATTTATAAATGACGTAGGTGCGAAACGACATAAGTCGAAGAAGCAAGTCGGGGTCTTACTGTACCTGGTTTTTACGACTCTAGCAGCGTTTGTTCTAAAGTTATTAGACTGTTAGGGGAATTTCATCTACACACTATATAAGGGTTTATAATGTGCCTATAAAATCTTTGAATATGAATTTTGGGACTTAATATTTATATAATCAATATATTATTAGATACAGCTGTTATCTATATTAGTTTTGGTTCGGAATTTTATTATCACTCCGTGAGATTCCCTAGTAAGCTTACAATTGAAATTCACGTTCAGGTAAGCGGATAGATACGGTTTTAAACTTTATTAAAATTATTCCTCCGTTAATATTGTAATTTTTTCATTCATCTGATTTGATACTTAGGAGTTATATCTGGTTGTAGAGGAAAAGAAAACTCAAAAAAGTTATATAAATTATACTACAATTAAAACTTAAAGTACTGCGTGCTTCTATAAAGAGACAACACGCGTTCCCTATTAATTATTTTATAGTTATAAATATGTAATTCTTAGAGTTAAACTTTAAAAATATCGTCAACCATAAAGGCTTTATCTTATTAAAAACATCCTTTTGTTAATGGGAACACTTGTTCTTTCGTGTTTCTTATATTTCCTCGCCAAAAATTTCACTCCTCGGAGCGCATCTGACACGGTCCCCGGGAGCAATTAGCTGCCCCCAAGAGCAGCATTTTCCAATCCGTTTATCGAAGGGGGCTTCGCGTGCCTTGGTGTCGCCTCGAGAGCAACTCGAAACAGCCCATTGGATCCTATCGAATGGGAAGAACACGGGTCCGAGTTATTCACCCCCCCCCCACCCCCCGCGCACTTCTCCTCCATCAAAACGAGCTTCCTTGTCCATCGCGTGAGAAGAGACAGGAACGGACGAAAAAATGTGGCAAACAACTCCTGACAAGTGGGACGGAGCGACCGACGGTTTAATTGTGGCCGACCCTCTCTATAAGATAGCGGCGCCAGCCAAGAGAGAGCGGCGCTTGGTCATAAAGCAAAATTACATTGGGGTTAGAGAATGAAATTAAACGGTCTCGCAGGCAGAGGAGGGCGTCGGCCATTGAGTCGCAACAGACACCGGCACGAACAAATAGAAGCTCCCGAGTTGAACCCGAATGCTCGCGGCCATAGGGCTCGCCTTACGATCCAACAACGATTTCAAACATTAAATCGTTGGGAGAAAGATGGCTTTTAAATTGTACTTTGAAAGGGGAAAAAACTGTAGTTAAACTTAAAGCTCCAGGTTATAAAATAAACGTTTCAAATATTAAAACTCCCCCCTCCCCTTGAGAAATTTCCCCGCTTATGTAACTCTGTTATTTTAATGAGTTTGTCTAAGTACCTGTATCTTCAAATAATCTAAATGAATATAAGTAAATGAGAACAAGAGAAAATCAAATTATTAATAAGGAGAACTAATGATAATCGTAAATTCTTTTATCCATATTTCTGGAATAGAGCTAACTCAAAATCCATTGTATGACAAGAAATGAGAGTATTTATATAGATGTTATCTGAAATTAATTTTGAAATGGGTAAAATATGGATTTAATTCATTTAGCAGGTTTCTTAACATACTACATGAAAAAATTTTATTTGAATAACGTCTCCTTTTATGCTGCTAAGGCCAAATGGAGAGCAATAAAATGCAACTAAAGAAAGAATAATGATAAAAGGTCATTATGACAAAACTCATTTTTTTGTGTCTGAAGCATAATTAGAATGTAAAGCTGTCAGAATTTTTTTGTGAGATGTGAGCAATAAACTAGCATATATCTTTTAACTTCTACTTCTACTTTAACTTCATATATACCGTATGATCACAAGTATCCGGACACCTTAAACTTTACTCTTTCTGAAAAAAAAGATGTATAAGATTTTGCACGGTATCCTTCCAAAAGAAAACTGGATAATTCTGTCACCAATGTGGGCCCTGCTGGTCTAATTCGCAGCCGACATTCGTGCTACAGTTTTGGAATGTCTACGATATTCCGTGTGGAAAGTGGCACATATGGTATCCTGTGACTACTCATATGGAAAGCTCACTGACAACATATGTGCCTGAAAGCTACTGACAACATGAGAGGTTGCAAATTATCAGACTCAAACAAGGAATTAAAAAAATGCCTCACTTTTTCCATAATATCTTTTACTACCACAATATTTACACCTTTTTTTAAATAGGAAATCAACTATGGTCTTTTTGGCCTACAACTCACTATGAGTAAAGGCCTATGTGTTCGTTTCCGAAACTCAAATTTTTTTCTAAAATCGATTTAAAAACTCATGATTCGAAAAGATATGTTGCAATTTTGAAAAAAAATAATAAATTTTCCGTCTATACGCATGTAATCAAATTGTGCAGCTAACTCCTCCGAAACGGCAAATAGCAGAACCGAATAAAAATTTCATACACTTAGAGGGTACCTTAAAAATTGTCTCTTGGCGTAGTTTTTATGTCGAGTGGGTAAGCCTTTTTAGAGATACTATGTATTAATTTTCTAAAAATTAAAAAATGGCTGTAGCATTCAAACCAACGAACCAAACTCAAACTCGACATTAGGGCGATTTTTTTCTGTAAATGACTTGTTTGGCTCTGATGAGCTGATTTGGAGTTAATAACGATCGATCCCCAAACCCCCCTCCCTTGACAGATTTTTTTTTATTTATAATTAAATTATAATAATTATTTATAATTAACTTAATTCCAAATAAGAAGGGTCCTTAAACTACGAAGGGTCCCCCTCGTATGCATTGACGTAATTTTCATGGAAATGGACGAAGCCTTTTTAGAGAATTTTTTTTTTTTTTTCCTAAAAATGAAAAAATGCCAGAAGCATTCTTTCATCGACCCAATCACAATAAAAGCGACATGAACGGCCTCCTCTCTTTGAGATGAATCTTTTTTGAAAAGAAACTGTTTGGCTGCGAAGAGTCATTTTGGAGTAATTAAGGTATTAAGAAGCCCCCCCCCCCCTACAACAGAAAAAAAATTTCTATTTTTAATCAGTTTCATGTCCTGGTGGTAGGCATGTGTGAATGTATCATTCCGCCATTACAATTTATTTTTCTTCGTGATAGACCTGCTGATTGTCATATAGTTTCACGTTTTCAATAATCATTTACATTGATAGTAAATAGTTTATAAAATAGCAAATAGTTAATAGTAAATAGTTTAAATAAAACAGTAAATACTTATAAAATTTTAAAAAAGCTTGAAGTATCAGTAAAAATACTTAAATTGATAATATTTTATCAAAAAACACACCAAATGAAATAAAGAACCAGACAGAGCTAAGTGTCTTAATACAGTGAGTTTCAAAATTTAGGTAATTGTGTTTTTAATGATTTTAAAGAATTATTGAAAGCAAAAAATATTAACATTCTTAATAGAATTATACTTTCAATATAAGTTAACTTAAAAACAAAAGCACTGAAAGCAAAAATGAAAATTAACAACATGAATAGTCAATGATACTTTGCACTACCATGAATCACATCAAACATACGATTATTCATTGTCGTGAGTAGTTTTTGTACCGAATTTGGCTTGATATTGCACCCAACATCTTCAATGCTGATGTGAGCTCTGTTACTGAAGTAAACTGACGACCACCACTATACTTATGACGTCACATGATGCCCTAGACATTCTCAGTGGGATGAAGTCCAGATGTCTTGGTGACCACTTTATAAAATGAATTTAACCAATCGTTTCCAGTGCGAGACAAGTAGATGGGTGCATTGTTCTCTTGGCACACCTAATTGGGTTCTCCTAGCAGATCGACTACTCCTAACAAATGCTAGGAAGAACAATTTGATAATCTTATGACTTCTTTGTGCCAGAAAGAACTACAAAACTTGTCACTCCGTTAAATCCACCGCCTTGTTTTCGAAAAACTTGCCAATAAAAACGATCTGGACTATCCAGGTTCCATTTTTTTCTTATCACTGAAAAGCATAGCAGCTATTTGTCATTCGCAATGTGTGTTCAAATGCCTATTGTAGACATACATGAATATGCTCAGATTTCAGTGTAGTTAAACGTGCCATTTTAATATACAGGGTATTTATAAAGTCACTAAACATTTTGGTGAAAACTCCGTTTTATTGCAGCAATTGAAGTATGCATCAACCAGATATCATACCAGGATACATTCTTAGTAAATTTCAATGTGTTCCCCTTGCACATCCCGGCACAGCTCCCAGCGTTCCACCGTGGCCCGGAAAACATTGCGCAACATTGCGGTGTAATGTCCTCCACCGCGGCTGTAATCCGTTGTTTCAGCTGTGCAATGGTGCGTAATCCTGACCTGGTACACCTTGGACTTGATAAAACCCCACGCAAAGAAATCCATGGGGGTCAAATCTGGGAACTGGAGTCCACAGTCTTGGCAAGCCCTGACCAATCCATCTGCCTGGCATTGCGCGATTCAGATAGTCCCAACGATGTTGGCCAAATGGGGTAGTACCCCATCCTGTTGGAACACAACGGTATCCTAAATCCTTCATCTCGCAACTGTGGCTCCAGGAATTGCTCCAACATGTCGAGGTACACGGTACCATTGATAGTCCCCTGGGCAAACATGAAGGGCTCATAGACCTTTGACTGTGTAACTCCCATGCACACATTCACTTTGGGTGTGTTTGGGTGTGCAAATAAATGAAATTCATTAATGATTTCACCAAAATTTCTTTGGGAGTGTATTTCAGCATTGGGATTGCTCTTAACACCTGCAGATAGTTGCTTAGAATAATTTTCAGGTTGAACCGATGCGGAATTTGTCGCAAGGAAAGTCCCTATGCACAAACTGTCGACTGTCTCTGGAATAAGTTATGTGCCTTTAGGCCTTTCTGACCGAGGTTTTGTCTTCGTGTTTTAGCTATTATTTTGTAAATACCAGTTCCAGAGCGCGCAACTTTCTTTTCAATTTCGTTCACAGAGTTAGTATCCAAACATTTGTAATTTTCATCAGTTATGAATTTGGCATGGCTCTTATTGCTGATTATGAACTTTACAAACAGAAATTCCTGCGTACTCGACACTCAGTAGTATATTCCTGAGTATTGAAGGTGATTTCATGTAATTTCCAGTTCTTTATTCCTATAAGCCGTTACATAAACTTTTGAGACAGTATTTTTTTTCTCCATTTTTCTTAAAATTTTATTTAAAGTAAGAGCTGGAGATATACTTCTCTTAAGAATGTTAATATATGGTTTGCATTTAATAATTATTTGTAATTTGTAATCATTAAGAAGTACGATTACTTACAGTTTTGAGATACTCTGTAGAGAGAGGTTATCTTTGAAGAAAATTTATTTATTTTATTTATTTATTTATTTATTTATTTATTTATTTATTTTTTATTTAAAGTATAATATACAGTATCCGATCAAATATATAAAACGAAATCTATTAAAATAGGACCATAGGTAGCATATTAGAAAACAATCTTTATATTGTAAACCAATTTTATAGTCTTATTAGCTTGTAAAACACCCTTCTATTTTCATGTGAAAGCTAACTGATGGAATGGTTGAAAAACGCTTCGTTTCCCCAAACAACAGATTCTCTGCTTTTATTGACTGTGCATCGACTCTTTCTACTGGCTAAATTAACGAGGTCCATGTAATAGCCCCCAGGTGATTAAAAATTGCAACGTTCGCTTATCCCAAGACCCATGAATTGCGTAAAATAGACTGGGTATAATTGAAGTTCACCTCTTCGAACGTACCTTCGGTCATCAGAAATAGTGCGCTTTGGGAAATAAATGAGGGGGAAGTGTAATTTACTATTAAAAGTCGTTCCAAAAATCACCAACATGGGTAAAATCGAACAGCCTGGGTAAAAATTACAAAAGTTCAAATTGAGACCACAGTTCTGTAATTGTTGAGGGATTCCTCCCTAGCTACATTGTGGGATTGGTAAAAATACTTGAGATTGGAATGATTTGAAATTCAATGTTTTTGATTAAATTTGCAATTTTGCCTTCTGAAATACTTCTGAAAATTTGTGAAATGTTTTATGATCTAAAATTGGACGTTCTCCGATCAATTAGTTCGACGCTTAAATAAACGACTTGCTTCGAAGCAGACAGAAATACACAGATATTTTCCTTTAAATTCTAACAATGTCTGCAGATGTTGACTTTAAAAAAATTAAAATGATTGCTATAGTCTGTGTCACTTTAGTCAATAATAATCATCATCATGAAAACAAACTATTTAAAAATAAAAAGCTGTAAACAGCAATCATAAAAGACAGTTTATTTGCATCTCTCTTAAATCATCTTTAAAGAAGATCGTAAAAAGAGATTTTTCACATCTGCTTCTTCACACAAGAATGAATGTATATCTGCCGTAAAATAAAACTGTTTACACTAACGGAAAGAAATCTCTCCGATTGTAAATCCTATTCTCGTGCGATCTAGAGGTCAGAAAATTAAGTAAACAAAGCGAGGATAATAATATTTCTGAGTCACCTATAATTAAAATGTTAGCATTTTCCTTGACTACAACAACAAACTATATTTAGGAGAAATATATTCCCGCCTTTCACTCTAAATTAGAAGAATGGTTGGTGTTGAAGGAGAGTGAGGCATAAATTCAGACGAAAACTAAGACTGTCTGTGTGGTGTTTACAAATTTTGTCTGTTGGTAGATTGGGATTAACGGGTTGGATGGGGTTGAGCAAACAGAGAACAGACGCTCAAAGCGAGGCAAAGAGACACCGACGGGGTCTATTCGGACGGCGTTTAGACCACACTCGTCGCCCTACAAAAGGATCGGGCTTAATTTACTGCTACCCAAGGCACCGCAGAGGATCGTCTTCTTGTTTATTATAGCTAACCGTATCGTCATATATTCCCATTTGCCCTTCTTTGCACTTATTCAGAACGGATGAGAAGGCGGCCAATTTGTTTAAAGCGACTCTTCTTCTGCCTTATAATTCACGCCCTCGGCCTCGCTGTGTCATTTCTTCCTCAGCCTCAACCTTTTACTCTCACATAAGATTTTTATGTTTACCAGTTTTTAACACATCAAGTCTCTCTATGCATTAAAAATAAGTTTTATATTAAAATATTAGACGAAGATCAACGCAATGTTTAATAAAAAATCCAAATAGTAATCATAATAAAAAAAGATACTGCCCAATGTACATTTCGGCGTTTAAGCCATCGTCAGTAAAAATAAAATAGGAAAAGATACAAAATTTGAAATTTGAAAGATAAATAGGTGATAAAAATATTTGCGTAAACATGGTTGTATTATTAAAATGACAAGACTATGGTTGAGAAACAATGATATAAAACAATGTGAAAAATTTATAAGATTATATCTTTAATTTTTTACCATTTGTATCTTCCAATTTCATTTTTACAGTATATCATGCCCCTGGTACTGTCATAATATATATTTTTTTATTATTTGTGTTGTTTATTAAACATTGCGTTGATCTTCATCTAATATCCTTCTGCAATGTAAGGCTTTAAATTATATATTAATATTAAAAATAGTTTCATCATTGTGATTTATTCCAGTAATTCATTTTTATTATCAACTTCAAAAAATTGAAAAATTGAGCAAGCGTTTACGAACACTTTCACCAACCCATCATTTTTTAAAAACACAAATTTTGTCAGAATGTTATTAAATGCTGATTAATAGAAAAAAACTTTGCATTGCCAGATGCAAAATTTTAATGTAGAAAAAGCAGGGAAAAAACCACCACGAATCAGGGATATTCGGATTACTGACCACGGAAACTCAAATTGACCCTAGGAAAACGCAATTCGCAGATCCTAAATTTGGTCCCAATCTGTGGATTTTTCTTTTCTTTTTTATTTTATTTTATTTATTTTATTTATTTATCTAAAATATGTTACAATAATGCCCGTCTGGGGCCAGTATGGTTATATAATCGGCAAGTTTGGTCATAAAAAATACAATGCAAGTAAATGAAAAACAAAAATTATTTAAGCGTTTCATGAATGACAGAAGAATGAAATTTAATTTTCAAATCTGCGTTAAAATATTAAAGTCAAATAAAAATTCAGTCTTCATTTGGCAATGGGAAGTTTACCATAAGCAACTTATGCGTTACTAATAAAATAGAGAACGAAAACACTTTTATTCATAAGGTTTAATAAGGTATATAACAACCAGGAAACTGTGGATATAATACAATGAAAGGAGATAAACAACCTCTTGTTCACATAAGAGTTTATACACTATTTGAATATACATTTCGACCACATTGATCATCATTCAGTAAGAATTACAGTGAAAACAAGGTTACAGTCTATTTTAACAGTTGTAACAGCCAATCACAATTATTGATGGAGATTAACAGATTGGGCTGAAAAGCTAGCCAGTCGTGTTATTACAAAACTGTGAAAAGAAACTTGGCTGAAATTATGGAAATTACGATGGAAATTAACATGATTGGGCTGAAATACTTTCACTTTAAAATGGTATAATTACGAATATGGTGAATTACGAATGTATAATCAGTTTCAGGTGACTCTCACGTTTATTGTCTACTTATGAGTTCCTGATTAAAACCGTTGTTAATAAACTTTATATGAGTGCTTCATTTATTGTCGATTTTTAAAGTTCGGTGTGATTCTTACTACTTACCGTATTCACAGAAATCTTGAATATCTCAATTAAGTGAATGGTAAATTTTCAACTGCAAAGTTCTGTATTGTTTAAGCTAAAACATGAACACTAATATAACAATACACCGTATAATAGCAAGACCCTAGTGATAATTCCCTATTTTATTTTGCATTATAGGCCAGTATTCACTGAGGTACAGGAATAAAAGCTTGTCATTCGTCTCGTTGCGTTGATTAAATATTTCTATGGTGTGCCCATTACTGAATTAAGAAATTTGACCAGAGAATATGCAGTTTTTAGAAAAATTTAATAAATTTCTCTGCTCGCGAATCAACTGTCAGAAAAACAATATAACCATCCGCCTTGAAACATTATACAGGGTGATTCAGTCAATTTCTGACCATTTCACTCGAATGACGTGCATTAGGGATAAACAATTGAAAGAATATGAGCGCCATATCGAATTTCTAAATAGTTGGAGTTTGTATTGTTGCAACGGCGCTGCATGAAAATCGTATTGTTGAAAAATGGCGCTCGCTTTATCAACAGAGCAGAAATGCAAGGTTGTCGAATGGTATTTCGAGACAAAATCACCTGTAATGGTGCAAAGAAAGTTCCGGAAGGAGTATAAGTGTCGAGACACACCAGGCAGGCAAGCAATCATGGATTTTGTCAAGCAATTTCGTACCACTAGATGTGTTAAAGGCAAGAAAAAAGGCGGGAGCCAAGCTCGTGTTCGAATGGCTGAAGTTGTCGAAAATGTTCGCACAAGGTTGGTCGATTCCCCTACCAAAAAATCTGTTCGCCGCCTATCCATTGAAGAAGGGCTGTCGTATACCATGACGTGGCGAATTTTGAGAAAGGATTTACACTTGCTCCCGTATAAGATCAGGAGTTAACAGACACTGGAAGACAGAAACGACAACAATTTGCGATGGAGTTTGGAGCAGAAATGGAAGCCAATCAGGACATTGTGGACATCCTGTGGGTGTCAGACGAGGCCTTCTTCCATCTGTCAGGTGACGTTAATAAACACAACGTTCGTTTTTGGGGTTCCCAGCACCCTCATGAGATCTATAAGTCACTACTTCATCCACGAAAAGTTATGGTTTGGTGCGCGATTTCCAAAAGAGGCTTCATTGGTCCGTTCTTTTTTGAGGGCACCGTAACGTCACAGGCTTACCTGAACATGTTGGAAACCTTCTTCATCCCCGAGCTGCGAAGGAGGCGTATACCACTTCGACATCAATGGTTTCAACAGGATGCGGCTAGGCCTCACACAACTAATGAAGTGCTAGACTTTCTCAAACAGGTTTCCAGATCGATTTGGGGGTGGCTGTCTTTGGCCTCCTACGAGTCCTGACCTAAACCCATGTGATTTTTATCTCTGGGGGTTCCCTAGACCAGCTGCGACAAAGCATCGTCGACTGCTGCACCCTTGTGGATGCAGAAACCCTGCATAGAGTTATGAACAACTTCACCATTCGGCTGCGAGCAGTTCAAAACGTTCATGGTGGTCACATTGAGCATATCATCAAGACTTTTCCACGGGAATAAAAACTCCGAAGTGCCTAAATTATCATACTGAAATGCTAAGTTTGTAAACATTAATGGGTCAATAAATCATAGTACTGAAATTGACTGAATTACCCTGTACAAGATTTAAAGAAGACTTTAAGATGAAGATCACCTGTTGATATTCTGTATTTCCACAATCATCTTGTTCTCTATTATTTGCATTTCTAATTTAGTTATTCAATGCATCAAAGATGAGGGAAAACATTTGCGGGCAATGATATTTAGAAGAGAACGTAACAAATGATGAACATTCAATAAAAGCATTTGTGATATTTTATGGCTTGAATTATTCCTTATGTTCATTTCAAAGCAACCAGAGGCAAATTAAATTCAATGAAACTTTTCGCTGAATATGCAAAAAATAAAAAAATAAAAGATTCAAAATATTTTAACGATTATTTGCCGCCATTTTTTTCTATTTTATTGGATATTTTGTGCAGTAAATAACATTAAAGGACGGAAAAAGTTTTGAGTTGTGTTTTTTAAAGTCTAATTTGATCTTTAATTTGAGAGCAGAAAATATCCAGAAAAATATCTTTTACCAAAAATAATGCTTCCTATTCATACTTTAAGGCAGGCATACAGCGAACGAAGAAAGAATAAAAAATTTTCAATATCATCAAGGGCAAAGAAGCTCTTTAAATAAAAAGTTTTCTCTTGTTCACTTATTTTTTTTTCACTTTTTTTTCTCTCTCTCCTTTTTCTATTTTTTTTTCATTTGTCTGTTTATCTTGCGACTCCATTCTTCCTTCCTCCTCGTTTTTTGTTCCCCATTTCGCTCCCCATATTTATTTCCTCCATCGCCTGCTGCTTGCCTTCCTTTCCCTTCTTCTTTGCTCTCCAAACAGGATCTACAGCAAAACAGGTCAGTGAAGCAATCTAGGAGAGAGAAAGAGTGAGTAAGTGTGAATGTGCGTGCGTGTGTGTACGTGTGTGTGCAATGTGAATACAGAGTGGTGGCGGTGGTGGTGTGGTGGTGAATCGACGCGTGCAACACTCATAAGCTCATTTACGCGTGCTTCGGATGCCCCGCCAAGAGTTGAACGGCCAAATCGACTTGCGCATGCGTAAAACGCACCGCCTCACAAAATTAACCGCGGGCCAACTCTATTCTATTCTTTTACTCCCCTCTTCTCTTCCTTCTTTTTCGCTCTGAGCTACGACAAAAGCGATCTTATATAGGTTTCTCTTTTCCGATAAATAATGTTCTCTTTGAGCTGCCGTCCTTTCCAAGTCCTTTGCATATTATTTGAAGATATCAGCGGATTGAACGAAAAAAAAATTTCTTTTAACTCTTAAGTTCTAAGAAATTTTTGAATATTTCGTAAATATATTAGACCTATAGATTTTAAAATGCCCCGAGTTAAATTCTTAATTAAAACCCTTTAATTAAAAAAAAAGTTTTTTGCTCAATTTAGAATTTAATATTTGAGAAACACAATTTATTCAAAATAATTGAATTCACTCAATTTTTGACGAAAAAAAATATCAGCCGTTTCTTGAAACCATGAGTTAAGAAAATGAAGTTTTCGAAGAGAAATGTCATTCAAATACATTTACATTACGCGATTTAATAATTTTAAAATCTTCTAAAATCTTTGCGCATTCTGCCACGATCAAAACACACTACGTTTGTTTTAAAATGCATTCTTATTTTTAACATTCAGGCAATTAGTAGCTACATTCGGGAAATGTAGCTATATAGACTCTTAATAGTTTTAAACCGATGAATTTCAAAGTACAAGGTCAATCGGAAAGATGTAACCATGGGATCATTCATTATGCAGTCTTTATCACTAAAAAATTTATAATTCTAACTTATATATGCAAATTCATATTTTTTTCTGAACAATTTATATTGAATGATGTTGTTTTAAAGTACATATAGGATAATTTCATTTTTCAAGTAGTATATACAGATTAATTTATGAAAAAATCCTAAAACTGCCATTAATTACACAGAAAATTTATCAAATGCAGATACTGATAATAATGAATGATAAGTTGAAATGGTACACTTGGAGAGGCCTCCCACTTTGTCATGAAACGAAAATTGAGAGAGGGGCAATAAAAAACCTCTATTACTCAAAACAATGGCTAGTTAGAGACGAGCATTTAACAAAAAATATTCAAGTCTATGAGAAGAGTCCGTACATGTCAAATTTATTGAATTTTGTTCTCTGGAATGAATGCTACAGCAGTTTGTTAATTTTGAAGGCTTAACCAATAATCATAAAAAATACGTCAAGGCACAGTTTAAGGAACCCTCTAAGTATTACTTTCGTTTGTTTCTGCTGTTTGACGTTCGGTGAGTTATCTGCACAAAATTGGTCACATACGTACTTACGGAAATTCCCCCGCCCTCCCCAAAATTTCAACCTATCTTCTCGAATCTGAGTTTTTAAGTAGATTCCATAGAAAAAAAATTTTTGAGCTGGGAAAACGAACACCTAGAAATTTCTGGAATGTATTCACGCGCGGAGTAGCTGCCCCTGAAATACAGCTTTACGGGATGGCAGAAAAATAATAAAGAAATGAGAGCAGCAGTTTTCACAAGATAATCTCTTACTGCGGAAGAGGGAATGAAAGGAGTGCTCACGTTGACTAGTTATTTGTGTGCACAAAGCCAATCAGAAATAGCACGATAATGCGAGTGAACACCACAACCGGTTAACACGCCATAACTGATTCAAAAGTGACAAGTTAGAGTGAGTAAGACTTTACTTCCATGTCTTTGGCACCCTATAAGCATATTAATTTTATAAAATGCAAGTGCTCTTATGATAACAAGCGGAATATGTACGCAATTATTATTTTAGTTTTGTGCAAGCAACAAAATATGAGAAGCTTTTTATATACGAGCAGATAAATATCTGAATAAATGCAAAATATTTCTAGAAGTAAGTTTCCCTAGAAATTCTAAGTTTTATACTAAACCTGAAGAGAAGAAGAAAGAAAATATATGATATGATTTTTTTAAATGAAGGCCAGTTTTTATTTACGTAATATGTAAAAGCAAATATTAAAATCAGAATTAACATCATCCAGTTTCCTTTTTTCTTCTTCAAGGGAATGAATTCTCCAACAGAAACAAAGGGAAATAAAATCTATATAACGTGCTTTCTATGTTTTATGATTTATCTATCAAACATTCATTCTCCCTAGTAAACATGAATGAGGCTTGATACATTTATGTCACAAATGTCAATCATGATGCGCTTTCCAAATAAATTCCAGTTTACATAGGACGGAGGGAGCACATTTTAACTTCACCTTGGCACAAAATAGAACCGGATAATTTACTGCGGCCTATCACAATAAATATTTGACAATCACCAGCATTGTTCAAGGAATTTATTCGCCCATGTCCGTAGAAACACGATGGAACGTCGACTTCCATAATATTGATTGTCACAGAACTCGATGGGGCAGAAAGACACAAAGGACAGCAACGTCTTTTCCACAAAAGTCAAATATAATTCAAGAGTTAATAGTATAACAAATGACAGCCTTGTTGCTAGTAAATCCCTACGCAAAGCCTTAATCATGTTTCTGAGGAACCATCAATTCATTAAATTTTTATTTAACCGATTAGATCTTTGCAAAGATGTTGCCGACCAAGCCAATTTTATAAATGTATGGACTTCTCATTTAACTGAAGCAGTCTTCAACTTTTAATTTATAAATATAGGATCGTGATTTGTACACGCACCCTGGTATTCATCATGTGTTCAATGTGTGTTTTATAGTTTGTACAGAGTGTTGCAGATAACTACAGATAACAACAGGCCAGTATAACGTGAAGCCTACCCGCTCGATTGCAGGGGCCGGCTCGACATCAAATGATAATTGGGTAATTTTATCGAAAATATGACAGCTTTGACTGTGGAAAGTGCTGGCTGCTGCAGGCCACCTTCATCTCCCTCCATTCTGCCAATAGACCGAGCCGGCCCCTGCAATCGAGCGGGTAGGCTTCCCGTTATACTGCCCTGTAGTTATCTGTATAGGAAGGAAAAGCTTCTAATCACCAAAAAATCCGATATATGAAAAGTCCGGTGCTTTTTTTCCCCATACAGCCAATTACATAAAACAGTACCTTATTATGTCTTCATATGTAAAATAAAGATACAGATAACAAATAACAAATGACATACTTCTTTAGAGTAGGTATTCAAAATGTTTATCTTCAGCTTCAAAGGAGAAGCGAATCATGCCAGCATAATCTCTTTTGTAATGCTCTGATTCAGTGGATTCTTAAGTCACCCTCCCCCCACCAGAGGAAAAAATTCTGGGATGATAAATTGCATGATTATGTCTTGGAATGCGTCATATACTGGTTGCGTGACAAAATGATCTCCCTATTTTACATTTTCGATTGTTTCCCTTCCATTCTGATAATTCTGAAAGCATAGATACTTTTTCTTCCTTTGATTTCCAATAGGAAAATAAAATACATCACGTCGATGAATTTCTTTAGCTTTTTTGTTATTGACTAAATCAGACTAAATAAGCGAAAGCCAATTTTCAACTTATGACAAGATCAACGCTCATTATAATTTTTTCCTACTCTAACAAAATCTTAATATTTAATTTCTTACAAAAAAAAGTAAAAATATCGACTAAACCATTAACAATAAAGCAATTATAAGAGGTTAATCTCAACACAGAAAAAAATAGAAACTAAATATAAGAAAATATTAACAAATTCAACACATTAAAAAAATGACAATCATCATAAGGTGATATTGATAATTTAGTGACAATTGAATATTATAAATTAGAAAGGGTCTATGTGCCAAAAAAGAAAAAAAAAACAGAAAGTCTATAAACATGCTTTACAAGTAATGCTGGACATAGAGCTACTATCAACTTCTGAGCGCATTAAAAATCCAAGAAACAACTCGTAAGCTATAACCCCTTTACAAACGCATTCCACTTGCCAGTTACACATCTTTAAACCATGTAACTCAAATTTGCTTATTGTTGCTTAATTTATAGTGATCAACTGTAAAATCAGTTTCATCAAAGAGATTTTGTGTCTATCTCTTTTATGATTAGTTGTAGAAAAAAAATATTTAATAAAATCTTGCAAACATTCCAGCAAGAAGCTTTAGCTGTAATGCAGAAGTAATTTTTAAATTTGAGAATTTAAATTAGCTAAAGTTTCTAATTCCTTCCAATGTTACTATGTCTATTTTACTGCTGAACGTTGACGTTAAAATACAGAGCAATTCCAATTTACCAAGTAATTCAATTGCTTTAAGGCAACCACATATTGCATACAATTGCGTAAAATGAGCACGTGAAAGCCATCCATATTTCAAAACCGTACAAACATTATAAAGCAGATGGAAGCAGCCGAAAATATCCATAAAATCAGGTTGAATTCTTAAAGAGTGACTCTAATGGTTACGGAAACTGAAGTGGTGAAGGCTCTTGCCCACACATATTCGTTTTAGCTGTGTACTTGATTGTCCTTGAATTTTTTTTACGCATTACAGACCGTTTATTTTACGCAAGTGTGATCCAGGCTTTGTCTCATACAATCCGCAGCCGACGAAAACAACTGGCTTGGATACTGAAAAGTCATATGACCAATGGGAAAAAAAACACTGATTGTTAAATCCAAGATGGGTTCAATGAAGGATTGATTAGTGCTCAGACTATTATGGGGATCTTTCTCGTCGACTTCGGGTCAAACAATGCCATCTAAAAATCAAAGTCCCCAAAGTGGGCCGGCAATCCAACCTTCGTCTCAGTTAATACCAATGATGTCAACAACAATAAAGACTGGATCGACCCATCTACGGGCGCTTCGCTATTCATTATGAACGATTGTTATAACACTCGCTATTCTTAACGGTCACTGTTAGTACACGTGCAATTGATTTGAAAGGGTCCACGAAACATCCAAGGATAAGCATCTTTGTTTATGATACAGTAGAGCTAAGATCTTGATGATCAAATTCGAAAACAGAATTTGAAAAAAATAATCCGTTTTTAACAGAGACGCTTACAGTACAAGGTCTCTGATTTCCAAATTATCGTGCAAATGGCGGACAGCTGATATTAACTGAGGAATTGATATGTAGTACGATTGTTAAAATGAATTGTTAAAGTGATAGTTGATAAGCAAGGATGATAAACGTCATCAGTTCAATTCATTTCGGGTTATTTTACGAATCTCCTCAGACTATCGATATTTTATCTGAATAATTAATACAATATAAGACGAAAACAAAAAGTCATGCATTATTTCTTTATATTAGTAATGCATCCGAGAGTTACGTTGACATGCCTATTAGTAATCTTTCAACAATTTACTTGAACAATCAGTCAGTTGAACAACAATTTACTTGAACATGTATGGAGGCTTGACGAGAAGAGGGGGGTCCAGCCGGAAAATTGTTCCGTGGCCCATAGAGCTCAAAGGGAGCATGTGAAGGAGAATATTGTGTCATGGTGACCATATTAGTCTTGTTCCAGCACGTAATAATCCTCTCGGCGGCCCTGAGTGTATGTTTTAGAAAAGAGCCGATGTTAAACTACTTTTGTACACTCGAAAGCGTTTCTAGATTTTAGAAGGAATGGAAAAATTTGAATAAAGAATTTAAAATATTCTTTAAGTTTATTCAACGAATTTTACCAATCACTGTATAAAAAAACTTGAAAATAAAAGACATTTATTCAATTTTAAGGCATTGAACAACAACAAATATTATCAAGTTCCACAATACAATGACTGAGGATAAAGCAATCCTAAATGTTGATTTCATAAAACCATATCACACTTTAAATAAATTGACAGTCATTAAACTAACAGACGTATCTCTGAAATTACTGTTTATTTACAGAAATATCGGGAAACCTTAAAGGGAAGCTTAGGGATCAAAGTAAGAGAATTACATAAAGAACCTTTAATTGTATCACTTGTAAATAGACGTGCAACAAATTCTTACATATATGAAAAACAATGTACATGCATTAAAATTATATTTTAATTTCCTAATTTGCCTCTGGTATTTTTTAACTGAAAATCGAAGGTTGAAATGATGACAGCAATGTCAGTTATTTAGAAACACAAAAATTTTTTTTCCTTTCCCTCATCTTAGTTTCTGCCGCTGCTGTTAGATGAGATTTAGGAGACAAGTCCTGTTTTTACATGGCAAGTCACAAACAATTTTCTCTCCGAATTTACAATTGGCAACTGTTCAAATAAGACGAACAACCGAGAAAGTATAAAAAACGAGGGGAAAAAAAGCCATTTCACCTGCCAACATAGAAAGGGAACGTTATTTGTGAATTGTGAAAAGTATAACATATTACCTTTTATTTATGGCGTATGAATATATTAACAGAAATTATATTAGGTTCTCTTCAGAATATAGGCAATAATTTACGCTTAATTTATTTTTATTAACACAAAATTAAAAATAGGAGCTTTATTTTTTGTTTCCTAGTAAAAAAAAAATTATATAAAAGGTTAAGTTTATGGACGTGCAGACTTAGTATGTTTTAGGTAACGAATAACATTACAAAAATTGATTTTATATATTTTAGAAATGTGGATATTTAAAGGGTCTATGGTTCGATCTCAGATCATAAAAAATTTACTCTTTTATATTTGATCCTACATCGCATAATATAACTTTTTAAGAATAACAGAGCATATGTTGTCATGCCCGTTAATTTTTTTAACAAATCGAATCTGCACTGTAAAAACAATTTAATTAAAATTTATATTAATCTTCTTAATTTTTCAAGCTGATTTACTCTTGCCTACAAATTGCTTCCTTAGAAGATGGTATCGATCTTAAAATTTTTCCAGACTTTAAATGTCCCTTCTCCCGCTCTTCCCTTTTTCTTCCTCCTCGCCCCATTCCCCTCTTTCTTACTTTTAATTAGTCAAATTGCATCCAAACTGTAACAACAGGAATTTATTTGATTGTAGAGCCATTTCTTTTTTTAAAGCAACATCATCATCATCGCCCATCATCCCATTTCCTCCGCCCTTTTTGTTCTCTTTCATTTGTTCGCCACTCTTCATTGTCCCCGGCTCTTCATCGAATTGAAGAGTTGAGCTAAAACCAAAATTGCTTTTGGCGGTTGATGTCAAACATAACGAACCGGCATCGACCATAGCCGGGAAGCAAAATGGTTCGTTACACCCACACAATACAGGCAGCAGCCTTTTCTCCGCCACACCCTCTCTTCGAGGACCCCTCGCCATAATTAACTTACATGCATAGTCCCCTCTATTTATTCTCTCGAAACTTTTCAATAAAGAAAGTCAAGGAAGAAGGGAAGATGAAGGGAAATTGACTACAAACACAGATAGATACATATAAAAATAAATATACAGATATTTTAAAAAAATAAGAAAAACCCAGAAAGCAAACTTCACGATCTTAGCTGAAGCGTAAAAAATTTATTTTTTCCCCTGCTATTGAATCGCTAAGCAAAGATGGACGTTGTTTCCTTTCATTTTTCCAACCAATTCACCCAAATGAATGTAAGAAGAAGAAAAAGACTTTTTTTCTAAGGAATCCCTTACTGAAGCAAACGGGTCGTCTAACTCCCACAAAATGAATAAATAAAAGTCGGTCTGAATTAAGCGGTGCCGTCGGCTAATTAATGTATTTGAAAGTTTTTGCTCCCCCTCTAACTTAGTTCTACTTAATTCTCCGTTTTATTCGATCCCAAGAGAGATGAAAGAGGAACAATCTTTTTTGGAGCCATTTTCAGGTATTGATTCTCTCTTCTCCTTTGGTGACAACCCGTGGCCGGCTGCAATCATATTGCTGTTGCCTTTTGTGCCTCAGAAATCGGAAAAACGTCGAAACGCGTTCGAGGGGCCTTGAACAAACACTTGTCCAATGTCAAGCATACATTCAACCGAATTTTATAACTCTCCTTCCACAGTAATGTATGGTCCTAAGAAATGTTTTCAAAATGAATGTTAGATTAAAAAAAAAACTATCGAAACCCGATACGCCTTCGAATAATGCAATGGCGTTGACGCTTATAAAAATATCATTTAAAGGTTAAGGGCTATTTTAAAGGTAACACTTCAATCTTCTTTTTTTTTTGACGACAAACTTGACAAAAGCGTTAAACTAAATTCAATATTTTAAAGGATAGCAAATGCTCTGAGGCTTTTTCCCCCCTAGCGGTTTGTTTTTTTTACAATGCCAGTACAATGAGGAAAATAATTTTAAAGGTTTTTAACTGACATCTTATTTAATTATTTTTGTATTCAATTTTTAATAGAATGAAAAAATCCATGCATGTGCCTTTCTTTCCCTTATCCGTGGTTTTCGTATTTACTTTTCGGGATAAAAATAATTTAAATTTCTTTTTACTTTTAAAAATTTTTTTAAATTATTTAATCCATAAGAAAAATAATTTTTTCTTCTATAAAGTGAACCATAATTTAAAAAAAAAACTCTTAATAGAAAAGTCCAGCCTCAAAGATGAATAATTACAATAAAGCGATATTATAGCATATATTTCAGGAATTGTGTAGAGGTATACACACTGCCAAATTCCGATGAGTCTCTACAAGAGTGGTTCGTTATTGGTCTAGCAAAGCTACTGTTCGAATTCTTATTCATCACTAATTCATCGGAACTCTGAGCAGGCCAATCGAACAATTCCATCTCTTTTCAAGAAATGAGTCCAGTTCCACATGCCACTTCATTTCGATAATACAGAAATTTATTAGTAGAACGTCGAGGTACACTTCATAATCATGGTTTCTATTAGGATAACTAACGCCCAGGGTCCATCAACGACCATTATGGAGTTTCTTATACCAATATGAAGCCTCTATCTAACAACTGCATAAACACAATCCAAGATAAGTGGTTTCGCCGGATTGTCGTCAAGCCTAAACGCATTCATCAGATTGGAAGAGTGAAAAGTAAATTATCATTCCAAAGAACATTTTCCAATTGTCTACGGTCAAGGAACGACGGGATTCACCAGTCCAAAGGCGCTTTTATTAATGACACTACTGTCCAGAAGCAGCTCCATGTGGATAATCATGATACGAATTGCGCCAAGAGATGTTTTTCCTACTTCAGCAATAACGGATTTTTTTTTACTTTTTTCTTACCAAGTTTTTTCTTTCAGGATCCGTCAGTTTGTACGGCCTTCTTGGAGCTGTAGCTACAGAGTCATGCTTCCAACTTTTCATAATGCCGATTATATTATGTATAAGTTTTGCTGCAGTATTCTATAATAATAAAAGTTACTTAAGCGGCACATCTGCGTAAAAGTTACAGAAAGCACTCCAGAGCATATCAGCTTTATTTAGCTAAAGAATAGCTCAAGATGGATCCGTGAAGTTTTAATCATACGTCTTACCCAGATGTTAAATTATTGAAGAAAAATAGGAAAGAAAACGCCACAGCCTGGATTCGAACCAGGAATAATTTTCATCAATAATTTTAATCAATAATTTAACATTTGAGGTAAGCGTATAATTAAAACCTGACGGGCCCATCTTGAGCTATTCGTTAATGAATATTGCGCCTTAGGAAAGTTAGTCCCAGCCTGCGGACTAGATAACTGCTCTAACCAAGCCCAAAAGACATGTAAGTAACATAATGTTTTCATGTTCGCAGTGGCATAATTGGTTAGCGCGTCAGCAGAATGAGCCGAAGGTTCCTGGATAAAATCCACGCTGTGGTATTATCTTTCCTATTTTTCATCAATAATTTATTTACCTACTTACCTCCACTCACAATACACTTTCCCCTATGCTAACAATTGCTAAATCCGAGTATGCTAACAAACTGAGACCTCATTAAAATTTACCATCGGTTCCTTCCATTCGTGTACCTTTAAGATGTTATTAGTGCAAATGCTATGTTCTCTTCAAATAGAATTTATTTTTATAGAAAAAATTGCGGTTGAACACAAGTATTATAAGAAAAACTGTTTATTTTTTTATGTAGACAAATAATGATTTCTTAAGATAGTTATGAGAGGATTCGCTTTCTCTTGCAAACGTTATGTCTTCAAAATTTAAAAGAAATCTCTAGAAAGAAAAGGCTTGTACAACTAAGACATATTTAAAAAAGACATATTTGAAAAATTATTGGCAGCATATGTACAATATACAACATATTAAAAAAAACATGTTATGGCTGGTTTACTTCGATTTTGATATTTTTAGAGCTCCTGTAAAATGCAGTAGACATTGTCGTTATCGATATTGCTCTAAATAAAACAAGCGAGCAAAAAGAGGATTAAAAACAGAATAATATTATTCAACATGAAGAGTATCTTGTTTTTAAATATACTGTGTTGAAAACAAGATACTACTATAACGAAACAGTAGAAGGAAAATACATGAAGACAATAATTTAATTCTATTTCTTCAACGGAAGGTACATGGCCCTATTTAAAGAGAACTACTGTAAACAGGATAGAGAAAAAGTGGAAAATTGTAGTCCTAGAAAAAGTGCAGGTCTATCATATGGGTGGAGGGTAATCTTCGATTTTAGCCTCCTGTGAAACAGTGCCAAGCTGTTCTATTGCCAATGGTGGTCTTACAGACTTAGATTTTAACATTGGTAGAGATGGCAAGAGTATTTATATGTTAAATAACACTCACGAACGCGTGCTATTATACCTATTCCGACTATCTCATCTTCAAATGTGCTCAGTCCCGTCTTTATCGATTGTTGAAAACAGAACGGAAAAAATTACATCTTATCAGGTTATGATAGTAAATAATAAGCTCCTTACTAATAAAGACCCCTTTTGGCTTAGGCAATTATAGCATTTAAGTATTTATCATATTCGTCTTGCACATATTGAGGAGAAATATATGATTACAAATGCTGCAAATTACTGGGATTTCTTATTAGAAGGTAAGCAACTACCAACTTAATTTTTAGTCAAGCCTGTAACCTAAAAATGAATGATTGATCAACATTAAAAAAATGAAACTATGCCTATATTGCGATCTTTATTTTATACGATTTTGACGACGATTATGTAAATTTGAAAAAAGTATACCAAGTCCCCGCACTGACGACATAATTGGTCGAACGCCGTAAGTCGAATCATCATTTCCCATAAGGAAACACGCGTTTAATAATATAAAATGAAGCTCGAGTATGGCAGTCCAAAGAAATTTTGTATGAGTGTGTTTATGTCTGTACAAGGAAAAAAAAATATATCCAAGAAACTTATTTTGTAATCTTAATTTGCATTTTTTATAACTTTTTTGACACAAGTGCGAAACAAGCGTTGTAACTCCGAAGCGGTGGTGGTTATTTATAAATGTCGTAAATGCGGGGACTAAATGTACGTAAACATTGAAAATTCTTTTTTAGTGAAGTGTAAGTTAATATTTATATCATATTAGATTAACTATAATTATAGTTTTGAAATCTAAATAAAATTACTGTATTTTCCGGACTATGGATCGCACCTTTATATAAGTCACATTAGCGAAAATTCAAGAAAAATCGTGAAAACACTATACAAGTCGCATTCGCTGTACAAGTCGCAATATATGGCACGACAAATGAAAACTAGGCTATTCTACAATTTATTTCCCAGATATCTTAATTTCCATAATTCCTAAATAAACGTGTTTAATAATGAATGATAAACTCTCTGCACTTTCTTAGTTGCAACGTTTTCTTTGTAGCGATTCAAAATGGACATCCAGTTGCGATGTTGGCCAGCATGATAGTTAGAGATTCTTTTTCTGTGTGAAGTTCAAAAAGTAAGCCAAATTACTTACTCGTTAACTAGAGCTGCACAGTAATAAATGCAGAACACGACCAGCCTTAATGATATCAGCCGAAGAAGTTAAGGATGTTGTTGTACACTTTCACTGATGTTGGCTACAAACCGAGCTTTATAAAGATATCGAAATAAAAACGTTTGGATTTACATTTAAATGTCATATATAAGTCGCATTCGCTGTATTGGCCGCAAGACCCTGCAAAAGTCAAAATTTCATAGGAAAATGCGACTTATAGTGCGGAAAATACTAGATGTAAAATAAAGATACCGACAATATTCTGACAATAAAACGTGTCGTATCCAATATTTCTTATATCCAATCGATAGCAGGCTATCTGACGAAATTTGGAAGAATAAAGTTATTCTTTGCATAAGCATATTTCTCTCATATACTCAAAGAAAAATGGACTAGGCATCTCCAATTAAATTTTCAATTTCTACTGTTAGACATTCTTAATTTCATTTTGTAATATTGTCTAACAATTTAACTGACAACGTTCAATCCGTCTTTCTTTGGACAGAGTGTACTTAGTGCGAAACGAAACAAACAATCTGTAGGATAAATTTGAATTTAACTGTTGGATAAGAGAAATCTAGCTAGCTTTTTATGATTATAATTTTTATAGCTCTTACCATTGGACTGCTTATTATCATTTTCAAAAGACTCGAAATAACTTGGTAAATCTCGGGCTTCATCTAGAAAAATAATTATTCATCAAAATATTAAATTAATGAAAGTAACAAATCTAATAAAATTAAAACACTACGTTAAAAATTAATGCAAATAACGAAATCGTATTTCTTGATAAAGAATAATTGATTATCAAAAAGCCATCTTACTTTTAATACTGCATTAAAGCTTATCATGAAAAGTGGCTTAGTCGCTCTCCTGGGTTTTAAAAGTTACCCATCGATTCCTTTAATTCCGCAAAACTTTTATGGGCACTATTGACAGCTTCGAGTATAACAAATAAAAAGGACCACTTCGAGGGTGATCGCCAGTTTTTATATGTCTATTTTCTCCTTTTATTTCGAGCCAAGAAAAGGAATTTTCAGCCACGAAATGGGGAGGAGAGAAATTTCAGTGAAAATGGGACGGGAGGAGGATGTTATTTTCCGTTTTCAAACATTCCATCACCTTTAAAAGGGGCCATGTAATTTTTGCACCTATTCCTTTCCCCTTTAAAGGCCATATTTCGAGTAGAATACTCACGGGAAATTTTTTCTACACGATTTTCCCCCCTTTATTCCACCGTCCCTTCCCGAACACTTTTACGGTGTTGCGGCGGTTCTATTAAGGTTGGATAAGCGTCTAGGCCAACGAATAAAAAACCGAAAAGAAAATACGGGATGAACAAGGTCACCCTTTCCTTACAGAGGCTTACCTGGATTTTCTGGACAGGCCTTGCAACACTGGCCGGGCAAGAGAACAGGCTCATCACAATTTGGCGACGGACATTCCGCCTTGAAGTTTCGACACTGGACTTTGCCGACTACTCGACGCTTTTTCTGAACCTATTTGAAACAACAAAAGAGAAAAAAGATGGATGGAATCAAATGTCACGAAGGGAAAGGATAGAGCCCGAGGCTTTGCAACATTTTAATTGGCTTCGTTTGTGTGTTAGAATTCAATTTTTTCCTTTCTTTCTTTCTCTTCCCCGACCGTTGTCAACGCTCAAGACTTTTGATTCTGTTTGATTTTAATTTTTTTTATTCTCTCTCACTTCTCAGAAAGGATAAATTTTCCTCTCCTAGTATCTAAAAAAAATTTCATCATTAGTAGTTCAATGAGTCGCTGAGAGTTTTTTTTTTTATCTTTTCAATCAAACTCTTTTACAGAAATGTTGAACTTTCACAAAGAGCATTACGTAAATGAAGAGAGAGAAGCAAAAGAGGAAATGAAATCCCAATAGGAAATGGAAAAACGAAGACAATTTTGGGTATTATTGCTTTTTTTTTTTTTTGGAAATGAAGAAAAAATTCGCTTTAAGGATTATTTTGCTGAACAAACTCTAAATATAAATTTAAAAAATAACAGAACAGCTAAAATGGACAAATAGGAGAATGTAGGATGTCCAATTATTAATTCGATTTTGAAACTTCGTTTGCAGGGGTTCCGCAGAAGTTCCGTTATATTAACCGAATAAAAAATTTATATCAATAGATAAATATTCGAACAAAAGGAAAACACTTTTCCATCTTATGTGGAAACGACTTTTCCAACATATATAGACAAATATTGTAAAGAAAAATCATTTGTATTTTATATACATCGATATTATTATATGAAAATTAAATTCAGCATCATATGTTTTCAAAGTGGTGCGAATCTATGAAGAGGAAGATATTTTTCTCATTTTTTTATTTCAGTTTAAAATGGGCAAAGAGATCATGAATATTTTTCAGAGTTATTTATGAATGCATATGACAATAAATTCTCAGAGATATTAATAATTCAAATCTAATTCAAAAGCTAGAACTTTAAAAACCAAAACATTATCTAAATAAGATTCAGGAATTTCTAGAAACTTTCTTCAACATCTATGTTGAACAGATTTTAATTTAGAAAATTCCTGTTCTAATTTAATTCTATTTAGAAAATTCCTGTTCTAAATTAATTCTATTCGAAAATGAATATATGTTACAAGATGAATAACCTTTTTCTAAATGAATATAAGTTTTAATTATTAACTTTCCTCGTGTGTCTGCTTTTCCCCGCACAACATTAGAAAACATCACC
Source organism: Rhysida immarginata (assembly GCA_023313115.1). Taxonomy (NCBI): domain Eukaryota; kingdom Metazoa; phylum Arthropoda; class Chilopoda; order Scolopendromorpha; family Scolopendridae; genus Rhysida; species Rhysida immarginata. The sequence continues at coordinate 13,376,570 of JAHWFO010057280.1, read as the reverse complement.
ATAAACTTTAATAAAGCAGAAAGAATGAAACTAAATGTCGTAATAAATTTTCCGTATTGCAATTCAAATAATTTACATATAATGAAAATGAGCGTGCGCTGTAATTTAATTCTAGCCAAGAATGTAAAATATGATTCTAAGCTTTGATTACAAAGGTCCAAAATAAACATGATTCTGAGATGAAAGGGTCCAATTATTTGAGATTTAAACCCGTGTTAAACACGGATATGGCCATGAAAATGTTCGATTGATTCTTGTTTTTAGAGATACCTGATGCGATCCACAGGATGATTCCAAATTCCTGCAACCTCTTGAAGACAAAGATATCAAAGTAGGAGAGGCTGTATATATATGTATGCATTGCATCGTTACTTACAGTAAATTTTGAAACTGAAAACCCATTGTTTTTTCAAGCACAACAAGTACTTTCATATATTGATGTGGGGTGGATGCAATGAAATAGCGTACCTTATTCTGTAATTCAGTTAATAGTATTCAGACAATTTTTTAAACACGTTCTCTGAGATAAGAATACCAGAGGCATAGATCAGGCGATCTCCACGTGAGATGACCCGATCATCAATTTCTGAAATTAAACTGCGTATTGTTGGCTTAAATCGACCACTATATATTTGCTTTGTTGACTTTCGCAAGGCGTTTGATAGTGTTAAGCACGACATTTTGGTGTAAGTCCTTGAAAATACCGAAATAGACAGCAGCGAACTTGAACTTATTATGAAAGTATACCGGTAGCAAACTGGATTTATTGAATCGGCTTCAGAAGTTCGTCATGAACTCGCAATTAAGCAAGGTGTACGCCAGGGTTGCACATTGTCGCCCTTGCTGTATAATGTGTACAGTGAAGCGGTATTTCGAATTATTGACAAACAGAAGGCAGGTATATATATCAATGGCACGAAGGTGAACAATAAAGGTACGCTGATGACACAGCTTTACTTGCAGGCTCTAAACGTGGCCTGCAAAAACTCATTGAAGCGTTGATAAAAGAAGATAAAAAATTTGGTCTGGAAGTTAATACAGCAAAGACTAAATGGATGAGAGTGTCGCGTACAGGTGAGGATGAACTAACAGATTAAAAGATAAACGACGCTAACCTATAAATATACTTATAAAACATGCTAAATCCTATACTTATCTAGGCATCCAGATTACGGACGATGGTAAAAATGAAACGGAAATATCAAGAAGGATCATCAGGGCTAAACAAGCGTTTTGGAATAATAGAGTGATTATGAGTTACAACAAGGACTGCAACTAAGTGTCGGCTCATTCAAATCTTAATATGGACAGTCTTCACATATGGCTACCAGGCATGGACGTTAACAAAGGCCCACGTCAGAAGATTCAGGCACTAGAAATGTATTTTTATCGTCATGCCCTTAAAATTTCTTGGATGGACCACGTGTCGAATTTGGAAGTGCTTAGAAGACTGGGAACAGAACGCAAGTTGGTTTTGAGCATAAAAAGACGGAAGCTGGCTTTCGGGGGACACGTTTTACGGGGCTCTGCAGGCTTGACAGTACTGACAAGTACTGGAAGGTAGCATGGAGGGCAGCGACGGCGTGGAAGAAGGCGAAGAAACTACATGGCAGATATAAAAGAGTGGATGAACCGTTCGCAATATGCCTCCGTGAAGAGATTGGCACAAAATAGAACTGAATGGCGCAATCATATAACCACCCTCATCTGCGGAAGGAACTATTGTATGTATGTTTGTATGTATTGTTGACTTATTTGGCACATCTCAGTTGCAAAACTTTACAAAATGCTGCCTGAACGCTTTTGAAGGAATTAATATCTTTTATTGTGCACTGAACTGTGTCAGGTGATTATATTCTTATTAACATGCAGCATGGATGAAAGAAAACAGGTTATAACACTCCATTGTCTTCCCCAGTGAGATCGATTTTGGGGCGACATTTTGCTTAGGAATCATAAACCGTCATAAAATTCAAATTTACCGTAAAAGGACTTTTGGAAAACAAAAAAAAAACCCGATAAATTTCTGTTTTTGGCTTGACCATTTCTACAATTCAAAAAAGCACAAACAGCGCCACAATATAATTAGGCCATGTTTGCAAGCAGAAATAGCATGTAGAAATTTATTTCCCAAAAAGTTTCGGTTTAGTACACGGAAATATCAAGATGGCTCCAGTGAAAAGTCTGGGTAAAATCAGAAGCTCCTCCAAATTGTCAGCTTAAAAGCTTTCCTGCATAACATCTGTGCACAACTTCTAAAATTTGGTTCTTAAATTTAATAATATTATTTTAAAGCAAAATGAAGCTTTACAAATATCTACTCATTGCTTTATCAAACAACTGGTAAATAAATCTTTTCTCTGATTTCAAAAGTTTTAAGAAAGAAAAATGTAATAAAATTTTCTTGGTGCAAATCCTCCTTAGAATTTCTACAAAGTAAAAATAAAAGCTGCAAATTTTTTTGTACAATTTTTTTTCCTTATTCGAGTTAATTTTCTTTTCTTTTACAAAACTAGGATCAAAAACAAAGTAAACAAACAAGAGCAAAAAATAGTATAAGAATAAAAAAAATCCATAGACGATGACCACGCCTTATATCCGTGGAATTTTCTCTCTTCATCCTCAGCGTCCGACTCTCCTGAGGTTTTTCGCCTTTCTATTCCTTCTTTCCCGGGGGTGAATTTCAATTCCTCAACCACTATTCCATTACTGGGGGACTGTTTTGCTTCTTTCAAATCTATCCCCTGATCAAAAAAGCTCCCATCACGTGATCTCTTTACTAAAACCTTTCTTTTCTTCCTTCCAAGCTACTTCTCATTACAAAGCTCACGAGACTTCCGAGAAAATTTTCAAAAATTTTTTTTCTTCATTAGTTTTATTTTCAGAAACTATTCTCCTGGACTCATTTTTTTTTGTTCTGAGGGCTTCATTTTTTTATAAAAGGGAAAATTGCAAGAAGATGCCTCTCTCTGCTCTCTCTCTTCCCAATTTTTTTTCCTCTTTTTTCCCTCCCGTCTCCCTTTCAAAATATTCTTAAAAACATTCATGGTATTCCGACATCGATTCGTTGTCATCTTCATTTCCTCTCTCCCTTGTTATCGATTACGCCCGAACCGATCCTTCCCCCACCCCTTTCCGTTGAGGTTCGTGAGGTTGAAATCCAACTGAATTATTCACGACGACCGTATGGAGAGCAGTAGAAAATAGAAAGAGCACACGATACGGAGAGAGACAAGAGATTTAATGGCCTTTTATGGCGGCCATTCTCATATGACAAGGAGAATAAAAGAAAAATAAATTTATATTCCATTCCCTCCACACTATGTCTCGCCCTAAATTTTTCTGTCATTGTAGGGAGAGATTTAATGTCGGATTAATAAAAATAATCCAATTGTTTGAATTAAATTAAACATCAGCTTTTAAAAAGATTAATACACCAGATGAATAAAATTTTTCGAATAGTAACTTCCCTGTACTCTTGAAAAACGATGCTGTAATCTCTTAAAATTGGTCAAACCTGAAACAAAGACATTCACCAATAAAACGTTACTAGTAGCGCTAAAGATTTTATCATGGGTTCACTTTCTCTCTAGTGTAAAAAAATGTTACTTATCGTCTGTCTAAGAAAAGAGCCTGCGCTATAACATTCTTGGCATCACACAAGAAAATTTTTGTAGCAACACTGGTTATCATGCGCACTGCACGAGCAGGTTCATTCGAATCCAAAGAGTTTTAGTACAACTGTGAAACAGCAATGAATGCGAAATATGCAAAACAGTTCAAAGCAGTTTTCTTGTGTTCGCATACGAAAGGTCCGAAAATGTTGCAAGCAGCCGATGAGAAGAGTAAGGGAAAAAAAATCTGCGATATTTGTAAGGAAGTGGGTGAAGAGTTTTAAAGATCACAAAAATGTCGATACCTTACCGTAACAAGAAAGACCGCTAAACAACAAGACAAGTCAACTTAGAGTGGCCGTCTAAGTCACCTGATGCCAACCCCATAGATAACGTATGGGTTTACATTAAACGTAAGCTTCGCAAGAAACGTACCTGGAGTTTGAAGCAGCTGACTCGACAAATTCGACAGATTTGGAAGTCTTTAGCTCTAGAGTTTGCTGTCAACTTAGTAGAAAGTAAGCCCCGGAATGTCAAGTCATTAACAACGACGGCGACTGGACCACTTACTAATATGCAAGCGCCACTGTACATATATATAGTTCTATTTGAAGTTTGTCTTCTCATTTTCCAGAAATAAACATTTCTAAAGTTATAGCGCAGACTCTCTTCTTTGACAGATGGTATGTAAAGAAATAGTGAAAAGTTATTAAGGCTCGCCCCTTCCTTCATAAAATTATTCCTATCAAATATGGTTCCAAATAATAGGCTAAATCTGATCACGGAGTCTTTCAAATTACAATTCAGATTCTAATTTTTAATTTATAAAATCTCATTAAACACGAAGCTTTTGCAACTTCTCAAGCTCCTTCAAGCCAATAAAAGCAGCACCTTAGAGATATAATGTTAGAATCCAGTTTTCAGAGCTTGCTCTAAAAACTGAAATCATCATTTTTAAGCAGATATCACAACATAAACTTGTTGGTATAGGGTTTTTAAGAATTCTCCATTAAATCTGAAAGTCACTTAATTCTTCAGCGTTTCTCGTCATCGCTCTTCTTTCTCTCATTAACATCGATTAGCCGACAGTGTGAACGCTTTAAATTCGCAATAAAACTCTGGCGTTGCTTCCATTTTGGTGCGAATACCGCTTTATGAGTAAAGGATAAACTGTTATAACTCAAAGCAGATTTTAATTGCTTCCTTTCCTATGCAGTGTTCATTAAAATGTCTCCTGAAAATACGAACGAAGCAAACAGATCTGCCTAGTCTTAGCTTCTATAAAAACACTTTTTAAAATTATTCCTAAAAATTATGTTCTAATTTTCATTATTATTATTAAAAGCTACACAGGATCTAAATGATATTATTCTGGAATCTTTCTAAAGGATTCGATTTGCCATATCCACTTACAAAAAAAATTAATTAATCTAAACTTAATTAAAATTGATTTATTAAACTTCATGTGCACACAGCTTTAATATCAACATATAATAAATAAATAACACCAATTTCATTAATGTTAAATGATTGCTAGAGGAAATATTTTGATTATTCTTTCTCAAAAGTTCATCTTCTGCTCTATAATTAGAGATTTAAAAGAATTTAATAAAATTGCTAATTGCTTTTATTCATTAATAATTCATGTCCAAGAAAGGACTGGTTTTCTTTTTAAAACAGTCATCTTCAATCCATTAAATGCGAGCATTTGATGTGATCGTGACCAAGTAAGGCGTTTAACTTAAAGGTGAGAGATTTAAAAAAACGTGAACTGAAATTGAAATGGGTTAGTCTTCCTCACTAAATATATACCGTGGAGTCAACTGAGGTGTTTTGAAGGAGGTTTTTTGCCCATTTTTCAATTGGTTTAAGTGTTTTCCAGCCGTTCTCTTTCTCCATTTCAACGGTGCCCGAGCTCTTAGTTTGCACTGAACTCACCTCCAAGTGAACTTTTTCTGTCCTATTTAGTAAAGTCAGTCGGTCGCCCTAATGTTCGCCATAATTATCTTTTGTGGCTTAAGTTAAACATTTCTTCAGAGTTTTTTCTTCCTATCTCTAATCTCATCTTCCTGTAGCATAGTAAGGCTATCTACGATACGCCGAATATGTTTTATCTTGCGAAAAATCTGTTGATCGATATCGCTTTGAGTGAAACACATTTTTGAAGTGGCGTGCGGTAATTAGGTCGTCATAAATTTCAACATCCTATATATAATGATTTAAAAGGCTAGAAAGTTTCTTTTACAGAGTTCAACTGTCAGAAACTGTGGATACATTAACACTAGAGAAATATACGTGAAGAAATTTTCCCCGCATACATTTTAATAAAGACTTAACACGTCCTTATGGCGTTCAAGGTGTTGTAATAAAAACCCTTGTACCACATGCCTTTATGTGATTTGGTGATTTGTATATTATTTTTGGAATTTTGTATTACGAATTATTTTTTGTCTGCATAACATTCTTGAGATATAATTTTTACGATTTTAACATGCAAGAAGCAGTCATTGTTAGGTGTGATGGCCACGCGCGTGACTTTGGTTGATCAAGAGCATAAAAATGCGAATAACAGCAGCGAACTTCACTTCCACAGGCGAGAGTAGATGGATGATCAGCTTCAACACCAGCCTTGATCCATAGGAACGCATTCTACTGAACTTAGCCTCTAGCGTGGATTTGGTCTAGAGGAGTCACCTTTGCATCGACAGTTGTTAGATGGGATTCTATATTTCATCTCGTCATGCTTTTAACTTCCCTGTGCGTTCAACATGACTGGATTTTCCAGCTCGGATTTTGCAACCGAGAATAGAAGAACTTATTGTGTATTAAGTCTTGTTCCCGATGAACCGTAAAATTTCTGCTCTTTGGAGATTAAGATCATCTGTCTATTATGTAAAGGGAGTCCTAATGGATTTTTATTATGTATTAAGTAAAATTTTGCTGTCGTCTGTATTAGTCAAAATCAGATTTTTGTTTCTTTTTGTATGAATTTTGAAATATTATATTGTCTTGTATGCGTTTTGTTTTTTTATTTTAGGCAGGAGGCATCCTTTTTCCAGTTGTTGTCCATGTTATCCAGGAAATTTGGAAACTTTAATACTTATGTGTTCAATGGATAATTGTAATTTTTTATATTTTCTTTGTCATAAATATGCATTCATTGATGCTTGAATTTTTAGCAGTCTGGTGAAGTGTTATCACTTAAGCACCTACTACAGGAGTTGCAATGCTTGTCCAATGGATTTGTCTTAGATAGACACTTCATTTGCAATGCTGATGCATTGAATTTATTATTCAGTTATTTGCAATTGGAACTCATTTATGACAATATGAATGCTTATGCATTTGTTTATGTTTAACTTTGCTCATGCATTGTTGGTGGAATTCTGAAATAATTATTTTGATTAAAATCACATGTCGTAATTAAAGTTTGATTACGTATGTTTTGAGTTGCCTTTTTGTTTGGGCATGGCAAGGTTATGAGTTAGTCTTTTTGAATTCAGTTTGCAGACGTAAATATAGTTAGCAGCTGCAAATGAAGGTTTAATTGTATTGTGTTTACGCCTACCTGTTTCTATTCGCACAGGGAACAGATGAGTGTGGATACATGTATTGATTGAGCATAGGCTCTATGTAAAGTGTAATTAAAATATAATTTGTTTAATGTCTCTTATGTTAGTAGATTGGATATCACCGACTGCCTTATACTGTTATAAAATAAAATGTTTTGAATGATTTGTTTAACTCTTTTTTGTAAGCTCTAAGTCAATGGGAAATGGCCTACACAACAGTCCCGGCAAATATTTCTTTTTAAAAAAAAGGGTTATTGCGGAATAAAAACCTCAACATCATCTTTAGATTACTTGTTATTTGTACTATCATTATCGATCTGGCTAATTAAAAAAGTGGCATTTCTTATGTCATCACATCCTAAAAACAGAATAGATATAAAATAAATAACAATAGAAAATTTCTATACGTTTTTCTAAATAACTGCCACAATACTAGGAAGTGATGAAAAATAGCAGTTTAATTTTAAGCAGCAAATCTAGAAAGGTCTAAGATAACGTGAAGAGACATTTTTGGTGGAATAAGCGGAGGGTTAACAAACAGTTGGTCTGTTATAAATATTAAATTATTTGAGTAAACGCCATTAATAAAAATTATCTAAATTATTTAGATGAATAAAATAATATCTTAATAAAAATAATTCAAAAAACATCATTGAATAATATTTTTTTAATATTTCTCTTATTCCAAGAAATGTTAACATGGAGAAACCCAATAATAAAATAATCAATGTAAATTATATTGGTCAATCCGGTCGCTCTCTCAATTCCCGTTTGGAAGAGCATGGGAGAGCGATTAGACTTAATTACTGTAAAAATGCTTTAGCCAGACACTGTCATTGCACAGGCCATAAAATAAATTGGAAAGAAGTTAAAATCCTAGGGGAGGGAGGAAAATTGGAAAAAACGTTTAATTAAACGGACCATTTTCATTAACAAAGCAAACAGCACTCTGGCTAAAGTGTTGATAGGGATTGGGATGTCATGTGATGGTTGATTGTCATGTGACTTCCTTTAAATTTTATTTTCTTTTGTTATGTTGTATGTATCACTTCTCTACTGTATGTGCTCTTGAAGATGAATGGCTAGCACCGTTCGAAAACGTTCGAGTGGTAAAAAAATTTTTTAAACCATGGACATCAACATTCACTTCTTTACCTTTGGAACATTATTGGCATAATATTTAATTTTTCGGACCTATTTTTAACGTCATCTAAATTGGTGCTTCAAAATAATAAAATTTGTGTTTCAAAATTTAATTCAAGTTTCATCCTCATAAAACTGTTCATTCATCAATTCATCAATTTTGCTTTTATGATAAAAACTTCTATTGAGCACTCATACACCTTCGTTTCAAGAATTTTCGACCACTTCGGCTCCAAGATTGTTTTCCACAGCGTTTTGTCAAATGATTGGACTTTTAAGTTATGTAAGAATGAATACCCAATCTTTTAAAATTAAGGTTTTACTATATGTAAATTAATTTCTTTACACTGAAGAAAAACATTATTTTTTATTAGAGTTTTTATAATTTTGACTGGATCATTACCACTTATTACGGAGGGAGGAGGAGTTTATTCCTGAATTTTTTTAAATAATCATTTTTAAAATTAATCATTATATAATTTTGTAAAATTAATCATCTTTTAATTATTTTTTAATTAATTTTTTAAGTTATTTTATTATTGGGTTTCTCCATATTAAAATTTCTTGGAATAAGAGAAAAATCAAAAAATATTATTAAGATTTCTACCCAATTTCATTGTTTTGAAACATCGTTAAATGATTTCAAATATTCTACTTTAAAATATAAGGTCTGCGGTAATTTTTGGATATGTAAATAATATTTCTTTGTGGCAGCATGATTAATAAAAAGGTTCAGAAAAAATCTGAACCATTTAAAAAATGTCAAATTTTTTCATCCCTATTTTGAACTCAAGAATATGACAGTGGTAATTAGAAAAGCTGAAGCCAAAATCTGACACGAGATGAAATTCCTCAAGTGAAGAAAGAATGATGATGAGAAAAAGTTTTTTCGAAGCAAATTACATCGACAAGAAATCAATACGATGAGATTTCGAAAGGAAAACCTGAAGAAAGCCCCACAAGGGATTTTCTTTCTCCCTTTAATTTCCTCAAACAGTCTAAATGAAATATGGAATGAAGGGAGAAATACTTTGAAGAAATTCATCATTTCAAGAACCTTCGTTTTGCAATGAAAAAAAAGAATTCTGACATTATCAACATAAAAATCAAGTTGAAAGAAAATGTTTGCTTTTTCGAATTTTCAATTGATCGAAGCAATTGAAAGAGAAGTACATACAGTTTTAAAATTGGAAATTTAATCACAGCTACGTTCAGATTTCTCTTTCTACAATAAATAGAGCTATTTATAACAAATATTTCGCGATAATATAATAATGTTCGATAAGTGCTATACTCGTAAATCGTGTAAAATACCTTGTTCCGTCTTTTCATATTTTCCAAGTATAAGGATCGTACAAATGAAAACGAAAATTTGTGTGGGGGGAAAAAAGACATGTAGGAAAAAAAGACGAAAGTTTTTGTTTTCAACAATTGCAAAACCCCACGTGCAAATTGAACAATAGGTTGCAAGTGTTGCATCACGTGAGAAAAAAAACGATAGCTCGCGCTTCGAAGCTCTGAGAGTGATCGTTTCGTCCAAACAACAAAATGGAGTCAACGAAACAAAAGCAATCAAAAGCAATCGCAAAGAGCACGGGGAAGGTGATGTTGACCGTGTTTTTTGATCGCAAAGGCCCGATTTTACTGGACTTTCTTGAAAAAGGCACCACAGTTAACTCAGTACGATATGGGGAAACATGGAAGGCACTGCGTGCGGCCATCAAATGCTAGCGTCCTGGACTTCTTACCGAAGTAGTGCTCCTCGAAAGCAACGGTAGACGCGCGTCCTCACACCTCGAAAGCAACGGTAGATCTCATCAAAAAGTTCAACTGGGAAGCAATGCAGCATCCACCTGACTTATCCCCATGTGACTTTCACGTGTTTGGGGATCTCAAGAAACATCTGAAAGGCCGCAGGTTTCGGTAGGACGATGAAGGGAAGGAAAAGGTTTTGGAATGGTTCCACTCGCAACCGAAAGACTTCTTCCATGAAGGAATTACACGCCTTTTACAAATTCCTTATAAATGCCTTAATGCATTTGGAGAGTATTTTTAAATTCCTTGTATACACTTTGGATAAAATAAATAATTTTCGTTTTCATTTGTACGACCCTTATAGAATAACTGAAGACAGACGCTGTCGTTTCATCAACTGTGAAAGTCATAAAATTCCGAAGGAGGAATTATCGATAGCAAAATTCTGAAGGAAATCGATAAAGACAAAGTCCGGCCTTATACTGACTTGCCTGGGTGCAGTTGGGAAAAAACCTCAGTTGACGCGTTATCTGCAACTATTGTGAGATTATGGACCTCGCATTTCAGTCGGGTCGGATGCAATTTATGGGGCATTGTAGTCGTGCAATCTTTCCATAAAATCAATTATTTTTTGGTTTTCATCCATGAAATGAATGATCAGGCATACAATCTTTCAGAAGAGCAACAACTACAAAAAACCTGCATATAATATTTCTTTCGATGTAAGGATGAGTCTAGATTATCCTGCCACCTCTTCGTCGTTATCGATTTTGCTTATAAACAATAAGGTTTCTCGTCGTTACTGATACACATAATAAAAACTGCAGAATGTCAACAAAACACCTCACTACAGTTCTGGTCAGATCTTCTTCACTAGACAGTTGCGCGGAGCTGATTTCATTTAAGTCAAAATTCAGTTGCTCCATCTGCGAAGGCTAAGCCTGTGTCTAAAACCTTCTTTGCTCAGTTCCCTCCCCCTTTCACCATAGTGCAGACTATCATTCCCCCTTCCCAAGATTTTACATAATCTACAGAATATCACATTTAGAGGAATAGTGGTCCCAATTCCCCCCTAAACTCTCTAAAATTCCCCTCAGGGCGGGGGGGGGAGTCCTCCCTGGTTGAGAATCACCTGATTGAGCAATTGCGTGCGGCATCGATCGAACTTTTTAGATAGTCTACAGTCTAAATAATGTAACGCAGAACTGTTCATTTTGCCATCGAAGGATAAACATCGTAACTTCAAAATAAAATATATTTTTATTATTTAGATAATTATAAATTACAATTGATCAAATAAAAGAGTATATTCAAATGTCTGAATATTCAAATGTCTGAATTATGAAAACAATGAATTCGTATATTCTTTTATCTAACTAACATTTACCATTAAATCATGGGATATTAAGGATTCTTTAGGTTAAGTTAAAAAAAAGATCATCAGTTGTACATTTTGCGCCAACTACATGTTTACAATACCTAGCCAATTTGCTCTTACATTCACTTGTAGCAAGAACGGAAGAACGTTCACTTGTTGCACCCCCCCCTCTCCCATTCATCCGTTCTTGCTTGTAGTTATGTAACCATTTTTAAAGACGACGATCATGAAAACAGTGAGTGCGTATATTCTCTGATTGAATTCGTATAGCCTCCTGCTTCGGAATCGCAGATTTCATTAGACGTGGTCTTCGATTCATGAGTTGACATAGGCCTAGAGATTTGTTTTCATAATCGCCATGTTTAAAATGGTTAGAGCAAATCACTGCAATTGTGGTACAAATATTTTTATCCAATTTGCATGATATTAAGCATTTTTTAATTAAATTTGGATCTTTGGGGAAATGAAAAAAGGAAACATTCTTATCTTTTGTATTATATTTTGTATTATTGCAAGTGAGAACTCGTGCATGATGGTATTTTGCTATGTAAAAGCAATATTCCTCGTAATAAGTTTTAAAGATTGGACCTCGTGACGTCATGAAGCTGGCAATATTCCAATTACCAACACCAGACAGTCAGTTTTTCTCTCGGACGGCGCTACCTGTATTCTTTATATAAGATATCTTGAGTTGTATCAAACTTGAATTGCGTGCAATGGTATGATTTTTGCATCCAGAAGGATTAAAGCCCATTGAAATTTATCGAAGGATGCTACTGATTTATGCTGAGAATTGTATGTCATATTGCCAAGTGTGCGATTGGGTAAGAAATGTCAAAAATGACATCACGTGCAGTGAAGATGCTCCGCGCTCTGGCCATTCTGCTAGTGTTGTGAATTCAGGGTCTTCTGTCTAAAGGTGTCTAATCTCTAGCAAGATAATGCCAGGCCACACAGAGCAAATGCCACCATAAGATATGAAATTTGAGGTCCTGCCAGCTTATTCTCCAGACCTAGTCCCGTCAGATTTTCATCTTTTTGGACCATTAAAAGAGTTTTTACGGGACCATAAATTCAAGTTTGATGAAGATGTGCAGACAGCAGTCCACAATTGGCTTTGGGAGCAACCAGAAGAAAGTTTAAATTTTGGTTCTGTGACCCGGATCGAAAGCCCAAAATGTTGGCCATTTTGGCCATGTTCCCAAATAGATAGGATATGTGTGCCTATTATAACTTTCACTCACTTTATGATGCTCTATCTGCATCTGAAGTCAAAATCAAAAAATTCTAAAAAAAATTGGCAACAGATCGACCGACTTCGCGAATATAGTAATGATGACTTCCATTATCATCATTATGATAATGCACTACCAAGCATTCTCAGCTAGTTTTCTACCAGAATCCAAAAGCTTGTTCCCCGTTGGCGCAGATACATTGAACTAATTGGAGATTACCGTATTTATCTGGATATAAGACGACTTCGATTATAAGATGATGTCACTATTTTGAGGTAAAAATTTTGGGATTTTTTTTTTTAAGAACATGTAAGCAAAATACTTATTTAAAAATTAA
>JAHWFO010057280.1:13302169-13363436 GCA_023313115.1 Rhysida immarginata | reverse complement strand
CCCCCCCCCCCCGTTTATTGACCCTTTAATCTGGAAAAACAAAAAACCTCGTCTTATCGTCTTGTATAATAAAATAAATAAATAAATTTCTGAAGAGATTTAATTCAAATCTGAATATTATAATTTATTAAGGTATATAACATTTGAAGGTTGCTTCTGGAATGGAAGCGTTTGGAATTCAAAAAATCGAGCCTTGTATAAAAAAAATAAAATGAAGCTCGTAGAACTTTCTCGCATAATTAACGACAAATTATCAGAAATGCAGGAAAAGTTTTACCCATTCGTTTGCTTTTTTTTTTTTTTTAATTTTTCTCTGACGTTTTATTATCGGAAAAATCTCATCTTTTATTTTTTGATGGAAAAGGAAACCAGAGTGCTTCTTATCTTTCTTTTTGAATCCAGTTAAATTATAGGTAAATTAAATGAAATACGAATGGAAAAGGGACCCTTTGTCGAAACGGTGAAGAACTGGGAAGTAAACCTGGGTTGGAGATTGGTATTTAAAAAAAAACTTTTTCCTATTAAAAAATATTCATAGAAATTTTTTCCTCAAGCTACGGATGATACTTCACTTCTCTACTTGTTTTTTTTTTTTTTTTTTTTTTTTTTTTCGTTTTCATAGAAGATTTAACCTTGAAAAAAAAAGTAAAAATTCGTTTTATCGGTTAGGAAAAAAGAAATTTCTTTTTATAAATCGAAAGGTCTTTTCATCATGAACGCAGATAGGCTGCCTTGTTAATTATCGCTGTTGGTCTTAATGGTTCGTTACCTCTTTTCGACGATTGCGGTTTTGGATTTGGCGTGTTCCTCAACCGACCGCCCCAATCTCCCTCTGCTCCCTGACAACATCCCCTTTTTGAGTCTCTAAAACGATCCTTGTTCGCACTCCCTCCTCCATTTCAATGAAACCCTGGAAACACAAGATGAATCGAAAACTGACACGAATGTTAAACGACTCTAATTGACAATTCCTTTTATAATTAACTGATATCACTAACCGTTGCTATTGATCGCTCGTCTGCGGTGAAACACAAATAGTTCGATCTCAATTTCTATCATTTCCGTAATGAAATAATGAAATCTAAGATTAGATTCGATCATATCTCATTTTAAACATTCTTTTTTTAAAATGTATATATTTTGCATTTGCCTACTCACAAAAATCACGGGATATTTCAAAATAAATAAAAAGCGATTAAAAGAGGCATTTCATTTTTATTTAGCTCATCAGAAAATCAAATGACAAGTCAAAGAAAGTTGTCCGATTATTGAAAGGAGATGCAAACTCAATTGTCGCGATTGAGAAGCATGTCAAACTGACCAGAGTGCTCCACATTGACTATTCAGTAGGGTGTATAGTCACTTGAACTGATAGCGATGAGGATCAAACTATCCAGCAGTTCTTGTGGGATCCTCTACCATGTGAAGACGAGTCCATGGGTTCGATTCCTGCCTCCTGAAGCATGTTATTGACGAGACGCGCATGGTGGGGGCTTTGCATTATCGTCATGAAAATAAAATCGTTTCCAACTACTCCAGCGTAGGATAATACTCATACTATAAAGTGCAGGATCTCGTCTCGATCAGTTTCTGATGACCTGGAGGTCGGGACCACCAATGCTGATGCCAGCCCACTCCGTAATTTCAACACTACCGAAGGAGTCCTTTTCTCGCAAGAAACATGGATTCTCTTGTGTTCCTCGTTGAAGCCAGATTAGGGCACAATCATTGTCAGGCCGCAGATAGAACCTTGAAGAGAACAGTTGACACAAGAAAACTGCATCGGCCCACCTTTTACGGCTTCTACCAACACTTCCTAGAAAGAAAGCCTGTGCACTGAAGATTCATACATTGTTACATGATCATAAGAAGTCATAATTTAGGGCTTATTATTGGTAGAAATACGATTAACAATGCCTTTTTATGTAGATGTAACAATATATGAATTATTTTCAGTACACAGGCTTTCTTTTTAGGAGGTGTTGCTTCTACGGTGTTCAGCGACGAAATGGTCGACGAAATGGTCGTCTGGGTACTTAACCGTCCTCCGTGGCAGCAAAAACTATCCCCGTAGAGTTGCACCAGTTTCTTCTTGCCAATAATACAAGTAGTTGTCATCTTATGTTCTTACGGCAGATGGGCGACCCTGTCCTCTTCTTCGTACTACGCCAGTTCCTTGAAAGTGACTCCACAGTCTGCTAATCACACTTTGAGATGTTCCAGGTGCTGCTGCCAATTTCGTTTGTGTTTGACCAACTTCAAGACGTCCTATGGTTCTCCAGGCTTCGGATTCGGGCAAATCGTGCTGTAAGTGCAGTGCAAGAGTAAAGAAACTTCAGGATGTGCACTTTGTTGATCAAGTAAAGTGCAGATAGTTCTTTCAACCTTTTTGTATAGTGCATTTTCACCAATGAAATCAAAGTTAGATTTTGCATCTCATTTGCATAATCGGACTATTTTCGTTGACTTGTCATTTGCTTTTCTAATGTTCATATTTAAAAAAGGATAACCAAATTCTACTTTTTTATCGCTTCATTTTCATTTTGTGAGCAGTGTATATCAACATTAGACAAGGGGACCAATATTAAAGCGGCACCTTTAAAATTTTTATTATGATGAAATTCTATACCATTTAGCCTACTTTACGTCTACAATTTTTCAACCTTTCGAATACTTCAAATTTTTCTATAAGCAGATTAAACACAGCTTTAAAAAATTAAGTTCAAAACTTTTATTCAATATACTTTTTACATTATGCAGATTATAATTATTAGAGACTTTTAGAGCATTAATTAGTCTTGCTTTTACATTACTTGAATTAATTAATGTAATTAAATTCAGAATCTATAATTTTAATTAAATTTTGGAACACTCAATGGTTGATTAAATTGTTATTCAAAGTGAAAATTAGGAATTTTCATTTGTAAAATCCACTTCCTATTGCATTATCAGTTTTCTTGCAGTCTTTGAATTTCATATCCTTATCATAAATGTCATTGAAATGACTAAAAAAATATACTTAGCGTTCGTTATTCAAGCATTTATTTACGTCTTTATTCGAGCTTTAAATTAATTTGACATATTAAAACTTTAATCCCGTATTTATTTATTTTTTTAAATCGATGATGGAAACGATCCAAATCTCTCCCAAATCTGTTTATATGAAATCAATGCGCTTCGTGGAAAAAACATAAATAGGAGCTTATGTTCTTAAATAATATTACTGAAAACTTTATATAAATCACTTAATTTCATTCTTAAAATATTACTTAAATTTTAACTTAATCGATGAATTTAAATAAAATGTAAATCTCCTGAGGATAAGAAAAAAAAATATTCAAATGAAGAAATTTTTCATTAAATATAACTTTCTCCCATCTTATTGAATTTTGAAACCGTCAAATACTTTCAGATGACGGTTCGCTTCTATCTCCCCAAGCAAAAAGAAAAAAAAAAAGATAAGAACAGAAAAAAAGAGACGCGCGCGCGCACTCACATACATACATTCCCAAGTCGAGTGAATAAAGAAAAAAGCTTCAGGCAAAAACTTTCGAATGAGAGTTGCTAAATGCTATGATTGTCAAAGAAAGCAATCACACTCTCTTATCTTATAAACATCATAATAAAATACTCTAAAACGCGAGACATTTCAATTTAACCTTTACCATTTTTTCAGGCTCTATTTGCCAATTAAATTTCGACTGTAAGAAAAATCTGACAAGACAAAATGGTTCTTTTGCAAAATTTGATGTTCTGATAAATTACTGAAATTGCTTGTTCTCATGCTGAAAACCTACGTAAAATAAAAAAAAAATTCATATATGCAGGATCTTTCTTTTATAAACTCATACATGCAGAAAATGATTTTTTTTAGCCGAAAAATTGTTATTAAGAACTTTTTGGCAACCATAAGCTGAAGCTGGTATGATATCTGCTTGGTGTAATATAAATGGCCGATATGTAGTGACTACTTTAAAACGCAACACTCGTTTCAAACAGTACTTTATTAATCGAAGTAACATCCAGCAGAGCCAACACAAACATATTTATTCCGGTGGCGTAAATCTGGATTTCTGACTTCCGGAAGCGACGAACTCGTTGAAGGCAGTTTTCGCGTCGTCAGTTAACGTTACTTATTTGTTGATGAGCACGTAATAGTAGCTGACATGATCGTAAAAATACATTGCTAAGTTTGAGCTGTAACCAAATTCATGCAATAGAGCTGGCTAAAAACGACTCTTTAGTAAATACAGCAATCCAATTGTTGGACTACAACAATGGAATTCGGTGCCTGTGCACAGAGCAGGTGATTATAAGACTATGGTAATAAGTAATCTGTGGTGCAATCATGACTTAACGCAACGCCACCCAAAAAACAAGGCCTGCTCACGCTGTAAGGTGAAATGGAAGAATTAATTTTATCGCGCTCAATAGGTAGGAATAGGTACGGAAAATTTTTTTAAATGCTCTAATTTTCTTAAATCCTGGCACTTCAACAACAATAGGCTGCAACGAGCGGTTGCGAGCAGGCTTGAGTGAAAAGAAAGCAGCTCACAGATCGCGCATGAGGGTATAAAGTATACTATTTCTATGACGTCCCTACCTATTGAGCGCGATAAAGTGAATTCTTCCATTTCACCTTACAGAGTGAGAACTCTACCTGCTGACTGCGTCATCAAACGAGACTGACAATCCAACCCTCACTGTTACAACAAACGAAAAAGCACTGATTACAACAATGAAGATTACTGCCCTCGTTTGATGACGCAGTAAGCAGTTTTTTTTAGGGGGGGGGTTGCTTAACGACTGCCTGCATTGTCGTTTATTGTTATCGTCGTTAATTGTTGTAATTGTTGTTAATTTGATCATCAATGCTATATAGCGAAGTTGTTGATCGTGAAGTCTTTGTGTAGAGGGTCATTTACGATTAGCCAGCATAATGTATTGTAAACGCTTTCCCCGAGATACAGATGTAGCCGACTGGGCAGATTTCCAAGGATTTTTTGGTTTTATAGTTATCATATAACAACTTATCTATATATATAAAGAAGGATGTTTGTGGGTCTGTCTGTGGGTCTGTCTGTGGGTCTGTCTGTGGGTCTGTTTTTTATACAAATCTACAGTTTTAGTCCGATCTTGATAAAATTTCGCATACATGACCTTTAAAGCATGAGGAAGGTCACTGTCTACCTCAGATTTCGGAAAAATAATAAATATCGATAAAAAATCGATATTCATGGTTATGGCAAGGCATATTAATGAGAAATATCTCATGACCAACAATGCAAGGCAAAGTTGGTACAACAATAGGTATCAACAATGGTATCAGCACGCAATTCACAAACACTGCATGAACCAACAATATATATTTCATGACTAACAATGAAAGGCAAAGTTTGTGCAAGTGTAATTATCCCGGGCAACGCCGGGTACCTCTTCTAGTTTTTTAATAAAGAATAAAAAGAATAAAAAAATATGAAAAAAACTATTAAAGCACACACTTTCACCTTAAAAAGTAAAATCTTAAAATTTAATATTAAACGCGCTACCACAGTTTTACCCTTTTTAAATTATATTTTTTACTTTTTACTGCATTTAAAAATTTTTATTTTATATCTTTTTGTGTAGACTAAATCAGGTAATAAGATATTCATACCAACTGATTTCGATAAATGTTTTAAATTTTACTGACGAACATTTTTGTAACTTTATTACTTCCTTTCAGATCGTATACATGGTACTTAAGTGCATTCTTTGTCAAAGGTTATTTATAAAATGTTTTCGTTCACATTTTAAACAAACAAAATTAAAAATTGAAATTGAAAACTGGAAAGTTCTTAAAATTGCGCTCCCCGTTTATTTTCTTGGAGATGTTGAAGGCTTTATTCAGAGCGTAAAAAATTTAATTAGGTTGTTTATTCCAGCAAATAATAAAGACAAATTCGATGGCTTTTAAAAACAAGCAAGATTTTTCAAATTACTGTCAGAAGTTCCTTATAATAAACAAAAGATTAAAAAATAAATACATGTGATATTAATATTAAAAAATAAGATTTAACAACAGGCAATATCCGCAGGAAAGTAATTTATAATCCTCTCTCGAATATTCTTGGATGTTTATTTTTAAAAGCCATCCATTTTTTTATAGCTTTCTTCCCCATCTTCGTCTCTTTATTAAATTATAATTTCATCAACTCTACAAAAAAAAAGAAAGAAATGAGCACTTCAGATATAGAAGAGGAAAAAACGTCCAAGTATAGAACAAGTTGATTCTGTCATCAAAGATTTTTTTTTTTAAACTTTAATAAATCGTTTCTGTCGATAAACGCTGGCTTCTCCGCAGAGCAACATCACTGAGAGAAAAAAAGACTGAAGAGCAGGCAGGACTTCTATATTTGTTTGAATGAACAAAGATTTCGCCCTGCAGCCTTCACTCCGTCATTGATCAAATCGTCATTCAAAATTAAAATGACACTAACGATATTTTAACCGAGCAACTTCCTCCACGATTTCTCTAACGTTGAATATATATGAGCGCATTAAAATCCATTTTATTCTGCCGCAAGGATAATAATAAAGTTAACATCTTTTTCTCAAGAAAAAAAAAAAAAAAGAAGAATCAAAAAACTATTTTAATGTCGTGCGCGAAAATATATTACGTTAGTTATATACACGAAGGAGGAGGAATTTCCTTTTTAAATCGACAAAAAAAAACGTAAAGTAGTTAATGGATTCAATTTAAGTTGTTTTTGCTAACTTTCTGAGAGACATTAGGAAATGAGGCCAAGTTTCTTGCGCTTAACCCTGCGCCCTACCCTTCCCATTTCTTCTGTTTTCGGGTTCCATTATCTTTTCCCCCCTTTCCACCTATTCCTTAACAAGTTGCGTGTTCGCTTGAAGGTCCGTAAGAGCGCCGGCTTCCTTGACCACATGGCATTAAGCGAGCGAGAATGGGAAAATGGATTAAAATTAACGGGTTAATTACAGTAACATTAAGTGCAGAAATTAATTCGCATGCTAATGAGACAGAGACGAAACTTATTAGGCCGAAGAAGGAGACGAAGGCAATCAACACCCAATATTAGAATTCGGGATGAATGCACGAAAGCACCGAGATCAACTATCAACATCTGAAGCGTAAACAGTTTATTTACATAAACAAAAACGTTATAATGGGCACCAAGTCGAAATTCGATATCTACATGAACGACATAAAATAATATAAATTTAGCAAACGTGATAGATTTATTAGACTTCCTCCCGCCTCCCCAACCTCGATCAACAAGTTAATTTTCATTAATTACAGTTAGCTTCAAGTTGAGAAAAATATTTAGCTTGGATTCGAAATTATACTCAAATGCTACTGAAAAAATATTTTATCTACACAAGCATCTAGATTGTAATTAAATGGAATATTGCTTGTTTCTCTGTAAGTTGCGAAGAGAGTAATGATCGCAAGGCTGCAAAGCTTTTCTTCAAACAATCTTCCCCAAGGCTAAAACGATAAATACCAACTCATGTGATTCATCAGGTGTTTTTACCATGTCATTTAAAAGATTTTCACCATCGTTTCCAATCATTTATCAATTTCTTAGTCTTGAATTCCGAGCACAATATTTGTTAATTGATTCATTTCATGAATACTCATTTTATAAAATTTGATGAATAAAACCAGAATGTCATCATCGTTGAATAAATGATTGGTTTTTAAGGATTTTGAGCGCTTCAAATTCATTTGCATCTTCCTTTCTGGCTACAGCGGGAGTCGAACCAGTAACTTGGCAGTAAAATTTGCTCTCTCGGACATCGAGCCATAACAATTTGACTGGGTGATTTTATAAGTTTTAAGTAATTATCAAGAATGGGGGTCTTTGACAATGAAAAGTAGTTTTCTTAAACTATAGCCACTTCTACAATATACATCTGAGCCGAAGGTATGGTTATTTTGTTAAAGCGTCTGGTGAGTTTATTGTATGGGAATAGGCAGGCAACTTTCTATTTTCTGGTTTTCCTTGCAACAGGCACGCAACTTCGGAGATTTTTCTTTTTCCTTCCTTGCTTTTTTTTTTTAACAGGGCAGTTACCAAATCCACTGGTTTCAGCAAACCTTTTAATCTTTATTATTTCTTCTATTTTTGCGATATTCGGGTATGTTTTTAAGAGCCCTACAGACTATATGTTGAAACGTGGCCATTTCATATACAGTAGCGTCCAAATGTATTTAGCCATGACGTTTTTTGTGAATAATTTTATTTCTAACTGCTGAATCTGAAAGAAAAGTTGTGCACATTATCAAAATATCACGGACATCGTTTTATTATTGTATAAAATTTCACTTATCCAACCTTAACCAGTTTTATAATTTTTGAAAATAACTGAAGTTTAGTGGCTCAATAGTATTTGGTCAAGTTTTTTTAGTATTTTTCACTTGAAGGTTTTCAGTTGTATTTATGTAATGTTTGCATAAAATTTTCACTTGGACTAGGATAATACAATGGCGCCCCATAATTATATTTCTTCTCGTAATATAAGGTAAAAAAGCTGCAGTAAAGGCAATACACCAAGGGAAAACTTATCAAGCTGCTTAAGTGACTTAAATGTTTGGGCTAAAAAAAAAAAATCAAGAGTGACCAATATTTTTAAGCGTTTTAAAGAACGAGGATGTATAGAACGTTTGCCTAAGTCAGGCCGACCAAAATCTACCACAGAAAAAGACAAACTGGCTCATAACAAGGAAGCCTTTATACAGGAAGATTTTAATGTGACCATGAGTATTTCAACCACAGAAAGACGTTTACTTAACGCAAATTTGTCAAGACCTGTAAAGAAACCGATAATAACTGTCAAGAACTGAACGTTCCGACATGAATTTTCAAAGAAGCATCAACAATGGACTGCAAAAGAATGGAGTAAAGTGCTTCGGAGAGTCGAATCGAAATTATGTTATTTGGTAGTGATGATTTACATATGTGCGACGTACCAAAGGCACTAGACTTAACGTACGCTATCAATTACCAAAAATGAAGCATGGCGATGGTTTCTTCCTAGTATGGGATTGTTTTTATGCGTGTATCATGGGCCCCTTTGTTAGGATTGATGGCATTATGGACAGATTTCAGTATAAGGACATCTCAGAAAATAATATTTGCCTTAAGCTAATGCAAAAATAGGAACGGGATAGCTATTTCAAGGCGATAATGATTCTAAGCATAAAGCTGGTTGGTGACCAAGTGGATAAAAAAAGAAAATCCACTAACTGGTCCTGTGATAGACTGGCCTTCCCAATATCCGGACCTCAATTTCATCAAATACACGTGGGAAGGGAGAGATCGTAAATGTAAAATAAGCATTGCACAAATACTGCTGAGAAGTTCGATAGATTGCAGCAATCATGGAATGATATTACACCTAAAGCCTGGTTCCCACATGCGAAAAACAATGGCAGAAATCGCAAGGCAAAAAATTTTCTAACATCACTTCCTGCTTTCGTCTTTCTGCCCGACAGAACTCCTGTTTTTTTCGAGTTGGATTGAGTCATAGCCTAGAAAGATAGGAGAATTTTTTGTCGGGCAGAAAGACGAAAGCAGAAAGTGACGTCAGAATATTTTCTGCCTTGTGGTTTCTGCCGTTGTTTTAACGCATGTGGGAACCAGGCTTAACACAATAACCCCTTTAATTGTGTAGATGCTTCGTCGATGTAAAGTTGTGATCGATATCAAGAGGTATCCAACGAGATATTAAACAATAAAATAAATTTTATTTAAATAATGACCAAATGAAACGCTTCCGCATATCTAATCAGCACCACACTTGGTAAGATCATTCTATAAACACCATTACATCATTAAATACACAAGTGGCAGCACCACTGGTGGCGGAACACAGTTACCTCATTGACCTTGTGACACAAACCATTTTTGTTTGTTTTTTTAACTTTCATTGGCAACTGAGCATTCGATAATTGCTGCTAATGGCTCATCGTTATAAAGTTCGAATTTCTATAAACTAATTCATGCTGAAATATGCATCTACGAAACGGTCTTTTATTGGACCGATTTTGATTGTGTTCATGAGTCATTCAATGTTCCTTTAAGTTTAGCCAATGGATTATTCTTTCCCCTCCTCCATTTCTCTCTTAGTTTTAATTCTTTTCCTGTAGTCTATGACTTTCCGGCATTTCTTTTCTCATTAGTATTTCTGGATTAGAGATTTTCACTTTCTTTATAGTGCTTTAACACCCAGAGCCAGGTTCAGCGATTCGTAAAGATCATGTTACCCAGATATACTGTATTAAACACTACATATTTTATTAACTAATAATATAGTTTTAATATTTCTGCTACCAGCAAGTTTTTCGATGAATTCCATCTGGTAGAAATCTTTTAAAGATCTAAATCTGGCAATTTAAGTTCGTTTTATTTATTCCAAGAATCATTTAATTCCTTACAGTCAAGATTTTTACGCTTCTTTTCTTAAGGTAAGAAGATAAAGGGGAAAAACGAAAATCCCATCTGTTGTTCCTTGCAGGTTCGTCTTGACTGTGTGAAACTATTAAAAGTCTCCTACGGTTTTAACAGGCGGAAAACAATAGGAATAATTCCATTTTTATTGACAATTACGTTTTAAGAATTTCCTTCGTCGGTGCTTCTACTTTCTGTTTATTTCGCTCGATTCATTTTCAGATGGCGAAATTTCTTTTACTTTATTTTCGTTGGCCGAAAGCTATAAAAATGTGTTTCCATTGCAACAACACGTGCCATCGTGGCTTTCAAAACCCTGCACGTTCTGCACGAAAACGATTTACGTTGCACATGCCTAATGATGTAAATAAGCTAGTTTGGAGGAGCAAAAAAAAATTCAGAGGATGAACCCTACTATAAAACGCCTTATTTACAGACATATTGAATTTTGACACTGCAAATTCGTCCACATATTTAAAGAATATATTTGCCCAAGTAATTCATTATCAATGAAGATAAGAGCGTTCTTCAGCAAGGATAAAAAACAAAAAAACATTTTTTTTTTTTGGTTGCTTAAAAATTTTTTATATTAAAAAGTTTGAAGTTCTTGGTAAATGTATGCTTATTTTTGTCACACCATTCGTGAGTGTCGAGGCTTAAGTGCTTTCATTTTTCCCGTGAAAACTGTAAACATCCTTTTTTATTACTCTACGAAAATCCCCGCAGCTACTTAGAAATGTCGGTTCAATTTCCAGGTGGTTCGAAAGCTGTGAAAAATTAAGGAGTGCGCTCGACGTGCTGCCTAAAAGCTGAATCAGTCCTCGCAAATTTACCTTAACTTCCCTTAGGGTTTATCAACGCATCAACATTAACCAAAGATTTCATATCAAAAACGAAAAGCAAACTTAGAAAAGTTATATTCTCAACCTTATTCTTATCTCGAGGAATCGTTACTGCTAAAACTGTTGACGCCTAATTGTATAAGGCATCCCTTTTTAAACACTGTTCATGTTGCTACGTGAATGACTTTATTCTATTTGAGGAAGCTTATTTGTTAGCTAGACCCCTTTAGCGTTAATTACATTTTCTCTTTCCCAAATTACACAAAAACATTGAAAAACAACTTCATATAGAATTCTTCAGATTTTATCAACTTTACGAAAAGTCAAGTGAACAGAAAATCTGCATCAAGAACTTTATGAAGTGAGATTTTTATTGACGGGCGGCATCGTATGAGACCCTCATCATGCGAGTCGATGGCCAAAAAGTTCCTTTGCATGGTGCAAAGAGCACCTGACTTATGGCTCTAACATCGGAGAATGAGCATTTTGTGGAGCAACGAATCCCATTTCACACCTATTTCTGCCGTGATTGCAGACTTTACTAGGCATGGCGACGATCCAAAGAATGATTCGAACCTGACTCTTGTTTGCACGCTCAAGAAGAGTGCAATCGGGTGCTCACCTTCTTCTCTTTCTTAAAAACACAACCTAATCTTAGTCTACATTAAATTAAGTCCATTTCTTAATGAAAATTGAACTTGATAATATAAACCTTTGACTTATATGTTGATATTTTTATGTTACTTTAAACAAAATTTTTATGTTACTATAACCAAGTCTGTTTCTATAAGAGATATGAGGTGTTCTTTTTCTAAACGTTTATAATATTTTAACCTTTCAATACAGTACGCATGTCTCCTTTAATTTATAAGAACTTAGAATAGAACGTAAGAATAAATACAAAAATTGTTAGAATAACTCAAAAAACAATAACAATAACTTGAACTTATTCATGACATAACCAAAGCCGCAACACGGGATGCACGTTGAATCGGCCTGATGCTTGCCGAATTGATTTCCTCGGACTTCTTTGAAACCCTGCTCGAATTTCTTCCACATTCTCCACAGAAATAGACGATGAGCTCTCCCAGATTTAGAACACTTCCAATAGCCAGAAACTTCAACGAAACCTACCTCTTAATTGTTTTCCCATTGAGTGCATCTCTTCCATACACTCGGGAATTATTGATTATGTGCCCGAGTAACACTGCTATAGGAGACCGCTCCCTTAGAGACGCCATTTTGCTTTAAGCGATCGTGGCGCTGTGTACTGAGTGACAGGTCAACATCAATGTCATGAAATAAAATTGCTCGAGTTTTTTCTTTCTTTTTGTTATCCATAAATTATCATAGATAAATAACAAGTGGGTAGTTCGACAGAACTCCCTGAATACCGACCGTGAATTTATATTCGTAAAGAATGAGGTTATGATGAAATGCTTAAAACGTTTTGCAGATGCCTAAATAAATAAACGAACTCAAGTCACAAGCAAAATTAAAACAGAAGATCAAAACATATATAGAATTTTCTGAAACTCACAAATGTAGGAGTTTTTTATAAGTTAAGGGTTTTAAAATGCTGATTATCCATTAGACTCCGCAAATGTTCTACGAGATTGATTCCGGAGAAGCTCGAGGTTTTTTTTTTTTAAGCAATTCAAAACCTTTTGAACAATCAATGATAAGATGGATTACTAAGGCTACTTAACGTAATCTGAAGGTTGTCATGGTTTCGAGTTACTTTCCTATAAAAGTTGTTTCTTATGATATTTATGACACTTCAAACAGTACGCTGAGAAATTTCGGAGTAGTGAAATATTTTTGAGTGCTCAAATGGGGGTTTGGGCTACCGCAATTATCACTACAATTTCGTTTATTTCCTCTTAGGCCAGAATAATAGAAAAATGGAAGGGAAAAGGTTTCATTACTTCCAAGAAAAATGTTCATTACAAATAAAAATCGGTAAATAGGAACTGTTAGATAACAGGAAAGACTAAATGAGTGGGGATAGGAAGGGATAGGGACGCAGCTAACAGTTGCTCTATACACCCTTAAACAATTTTAAAATAAGAATATAACTCTCAGACAGGTAAATTTAGTTGTTGAAAATTGACAATTCGTCAATATACACGGTGGATACAAAAATGAGCCCCCCCGTTTTATTTTTGTAACCGAAGCAGATATGTCAATTTGATAAATCAAATGAATAGGAAGTTGTGGGTGACCTATCCCATGGTGCACTTTTCATCATCCCAAATATGCAAATTAGGACACTTTCAGATCCTGTCTTAAAAATCGTAACAGATACACGAAAAATTCCAATTGAAGATCAAAATAAAAAAAAAATTCCAAAATCCGATGAACGGATCACCAACAGATTTATCAATCCAAACAGGAAGATCATGTTGACCATTTTAGGAACCGTGTAGCTTGCCATCCTGGAATTGTTTATCTTCTGTAGGCTGACACATGACTTTTATTTGTTTTTCCTCATTATGTAATTTTTGGTAATTTCTTGATTTGCATGTTGAACATTCAAATGTCTTTGTGAAGTGCTTATGTGATTGTTGGTGATTCGTTCATCGGATTTTGGAAATATTTTTTGTTTTGTTCGGAATTTCATGCTGAACAAGTCTTCAATTGGAATTTTTCGTGTATCTGTACGGTTTTTAAGATAGGATTTGAATGTGTCCTAATTTGTATACTTGGGATGATGAAAAGTGCACCGTGGGATAGGCTACCCACAACTTTCTATTCATTAGATTCATCAAAATTGACGTATCTGCTTAGGTTACGAAAATAAAAGGGGGGCTGGGCTCATTTTTGTATCCACCCTGTATAAAAATCTATGCATTTTCTAGAAATGCGCAAATTGATGTCGATAGAATACAACTGAAAGCATATCCTTTTGATCACAATTTTTGTGCGCGAGCAGAGTTTATATTTGACGGAGATTTTTCGGATACATAAGTTACGATGCATAGACATGACTTCAAAATTCAAATGTATTACGAGAGGTTTAGGTAAATGCGAGAAGTTATGGTTATATCCTTCGTTTATCAATGTACAAATATGAAGATATAATCCACTAGTCGAGCTGTCACTAGGTCCAATCTAGGTCTAAGACCACAAATACATTGCGTTTAAACTTGAATAGATGCGGACAGTTACACATTGAATAACACAAAAATGCTGCGAATGTATGTAATATCAGGAAGAATGACTTAAGTTCAAAACGGAATAGTTATTATAAGGCAAATCGATATTAATTTATGTTTATTTTATTGCTCTTTGGCCTTGAAGAAATACTAGATATCCTGTAAACAAAATATACAAGAAATGAAAATGGGCGCTAATTTGCTTTTTTCCAAATCCATTTTAATCTCTTTAAAGTTCTTCAGTATTAGAAAAATTTTCCAATAATTTTATAAAGATTTGATAAATGAAAT
Source organism: Rhysida immarginata (assembly GCA_023313115.1). Classification (NCBI taxonomy): domain Eukaryota; kingdom Metazoa; phylum Arthropoda; class Chilopoda; order Scolopendromorpha; family Scolopendridae; genus Rhysida; species Rhysida immarginata. Next base: position 13,348,685 of record JAHWFO010057280.1, on the reverse strand, counting down.
AATTGCATTCTAGTGAAAATAATAACCGTAAAAATTTTGTTGAAGTAACTCTTAGAGAAAAGAATTACGCATGCAGTAAAGTTAAAGGAACACTCTCCTATTATTGATGCTAAGCATGAACTTGAAGGAATATCCTACCAACCGTAGGAAGTTGCAAGTCTTTAAACGTGAACGGAGATTATGCAATTCACGTAGGGCAATCAAGCGTATAATCGGTTTCAAGTTTAGACTTCGTGGGTCCGAATTGCTTAATGTTATATATTAGCATGCGGTTTTTTCCTTGCATATATGGTGAAAATTTTATGTTCAAATGATTTACGATGGGGGTTACATAAAATTCTAGAAAAATCGTAATGCTATGGTTCAAATTCCTTTCAATAAATGGGTAATAAAAGAGCAGCTGCCGCTTCTCCTTTTTCTTTTCGCTTTTACCTTGTTTTTTCTTCCCCCTCCCTATTTTTCCTTCTACCATTCAGATGTTCCCTCAAATGGTTCGGGATCCAGACAAAAAGATTGACCGATTTAATGGAGATGGAAGGAAGAGAGTCGTCATTTGCGCTACAATGGAGATGGACAGTTTGTCTAGAAAAGGAGTGAGGAAGAAGGAGAGAGAGAGAGAGAGAGAGAAAATGGGATTACTGGGGAAAAAGGTATTGAGGTGAAGAGGAACAGAAGAAGGTGGAAGAGAAGGAGGATGGCATAGGAAGAGAGGAGAAGATGCGGAAGAGCCATAAGAGATGCACCAGTGGAAGTTCCGTTCGACCGTGACGAACCGCGGACACAACTGCAGCTCCATCTGCCGGAGAGGATGGAGGAAAAATAGAAAAAGGGAAAACCGAGGCAGTAGCCTAGCTGGAGCACATGGTAGGAAAAGCCCTCTATCTTCTGGCTCGATGCCAATAGGGACCCTCGGGATGAGAGAGCAAATGACAGATGCAAAAGTACCCTTCACGCACATGATCTTCTCTCGATAGAAAAGGATTGTAATAGGATCGACCCTCCTCCTTTTTTTCTAAATTCCACTAACCCCCTCCCTTCGTACTTTTGTCTTGATTTCCTTTCTCCTCCTCCTTTTTTTTCTTCTTTGTTTTAAAATTTTAAGCTAGCGGAATAAAGAAACACTCCTCGACCTCGGCAGCCATGATACGTATTTACCATTTCAATATTAATTAGAAGCGACAAGGAAAGAACGTTTTCGCGATCGTATTAATGGGACTTTCTAAGAACTTAGTCAACACCATGTCCGCAGTCATTCCAAGGAGAACTTTATCTACAGAGATTTGAAAGAAGACGGTTAGAGTGTTTAAGATGAAGATTTATGCTTTGTTCGTGAGCGTCATAATGATTTCTTAAAGAATTCCCTTTCAGTTAAATCGTAAAGTAAAATTTCTATTTCCCTCAATGAATTCCTGGGAATGTTTACAAAACGAAACCGAGGGGAGTCGATCGCAATTATTAAATTAAGCAATTTGTTTTGATAAGCCTACCATTTTGAATACTTTACTGTAATTACGGGACATTAAGTAGACGGTTCTTTAAGAATTTTTTTATATAATACTTTGACGTTGCATTAGAATAGAAAAAGCTGAGATGATACCTACGCATAACTAAATACCTCAGATTTAATAGTAAAAAGTAAAATTTTAAAATTGTCTTAATGAGCTAAATTAAATAATTTTTTAATTCAGATATACAGACAAAAAAAAATCCCATTCCAGTTTGAAAACAACTCTCATAATTTTTTTTTAAATTTAAATTCTCCCCACTCTGAATAAATTTTGGGTCAAATCTTTCTCCCGGCTTCCTTTCTTCTTACATTCCCCTTATATTTTATATTTCCAAGTAGTCTCTCTAGTTTTTCCGGCCCAATCGAAGCGCGAGGTCAGATCGTGGATCCATCAAGGCCCAACGTTTTGCATGTTGCCTATCTCCTGTGTCGCCTCGTAGGCGCCGTCCAGTCATTCAATATGAGAAGCAAGGCACATCAAACGTTGGATTAATAGTTATTTAGGGATAGACGGATAAAAAGCGGGGCCTCCCATTGGACAGACGGCAGACACATTGACCGCTCCCTCCGGCGATGGCAGCGACGCCTTTCTGCAAGCGACAAGCGACACTTGAAAAAAAATAAAAATAAGAATAAAAAAAAAAAAAGAAGAGGGCCCCCAATGCGGTTTTAGAATAGTGGAAGAAGTTTAGAGGAGAGGATTGCAAAAGTGACAATGGAATTTTGTAAGAAGACAGTCAAAGAAATAAAGTGAATAAAGCCTTCTTTCAATATGTGTCACGTAAGACAGAAATAATAGAATAAAAGTGAAGGCTATACTTAAAAAGTTCTTTTCCTCCTCACTCTTGCCCAGTGTGTATGCTTCTTTCTTAAGGAGGGAGAAGGGAAAAAAGATATAAAACCTTTCGAGAGAGTGCGAGAGAGAGAGAGAGAGAGAGAAAAGAAGAAACAGATATTTGAAATTCTTAACAGGAAAAAATTAAGGGGTGGGGAGTGAGACTCAACCACAACAAACAACAACAAAAAAAAAATGAGGCGAGAGGTCCAAGCACGGTGGTATTGAAATGTCTTAGACGGCGCCACTTGCCCACAATTGACTATTCAGGGCGACGAGACAAACGAGTTGCGGAAGAGAACCGAAGGGTTCCGAAGAAGGCAAAACAGCCTTCTTTCTATTCTTCGTGCAAAAAAAATGAAAGCTCCAAAAAATGTTGTTGGTTCCTCGGATTCTCCAATTTCAGCGCCGTTGATTCATTTTTGACAAGACTTTTTCCCCCTCCGGAGCTAGTCTGTCGCAAAACGTGCAGCATATAATAATCTGAAATCGTTTTTTTGAATGACACATATACAGACATTACCTTTAGAAAAAAAAATCGTAATGGCATTCGACAACAAAATTCCCCCTTTACACAAGCACTTACGATTAAAAAGCATATACTTTAAAATTTTTCTTTAAAAAAAAAAACAACAAACCTTTGATAAAATAGTTTGCGAAGTTTAAAAAAGCGCTTTTCCTGCCAAAATCTTTTAGGCCTTTGTTTTCGCCAAGCAAATTAGCACGAAAGCCTTATCTCGCCTTGCCATCGAGACTTCTCCCATCTGATACCGTTAATTAGGACTTATGAGGAAATACACGGCTTCCCATCCTTCATTTAGCGTTTCATAAAGTTAAAACGACATCGTTCTTACTCCATTAATTTAGCCGACGGCCGTGAATTAATTATAACCATCCTTTTGCACGTCAAGATAATGTATAGTGTATAAAACGGTAATGGGGATTTTTTATAGAAAAACGGTGTGAACGATAAAAGTTATAATTAAAATTTAAGGCCTGGAATATGTGTTCAGATTCCGCCTTTAAAAATTCTTCAGCATTGCGGTAGTCGAGGGTGTGTTTTTTTTATGTATATGGATTTACTATCGGCAGAAATTAGAAGCCATATTATCATCCTGGGCTTATATTAGGTTAAACTCGTGAAACAAATTCGCTAGTAACTCAAAAATGGAGGGCAAAATTCAGATATAAATTTATGGCACCAGTGGCCTAAATATCATTTTTAAAACTTTGGTTACTTAAAATGTAATAAGCGAGCTGATAAAAATTATGCGGGCTGCAATGTTATGTTGCAAAGTTAAGTTCAATTATGTTGGGAAAAAAAGTGTCAAAAAGTCGATTTACTTGCTAGAATGAGAATTTATGCTTCAGATAGGGGAAAATAAAAGCAAATGCATCATAAACCTTTTCCCGTGATAAAATTAAGTTCAAACATGTTCAGAAATCCGGTAGTGCTTGATCTAATTCATCAAATGAGTTCTCCTTCGCAAATTTCTCAAGAATCAGTCGGGAATGAGTAAAGATTAATTTTAATTTCAAATCCTTGTTTGGTCTAAATAGTACAGTGGTTGTCTAAGGTATAAGACCTCTAAAATTTTTGAGTAAATTAAATGGAAAAAACTATAAAAAGTTGACTGTCTTGTCTTTTGTATAAATAGTAATGAAAGTTCCAGGATAAAAAATTAGGATGACAAAATGTAAGACCAGGCTTAAGAAGACTGCAGAAACAAACACAAATGTTTATTTGTTAATGTTCCTCCATTGTTTGAAAGAACATCCATTAATCTTCTGTGCATCGAGTTAGTAAGATTTTCCAAAATGCTTAATGGACAATCTTGTCAGCTTTTGACAATAGCTTCTTTGTGTGAATACTGGCGACCACCCTTGTAGACATCACTCACCATCATCTTCCAGATATTCTCTATTGGATTAATATCGGGACTGAATGCATGCCACTCAAGAAGTTCGAAGTTTTTTCTTTATTGTGGAGGATGATTTGTGAACGGGAACATTATGTCCAGTTTTCAGTACCGATGTTTGATCCGCTTGGCAGTAAATAGTACCCCAACATCTGTTGTAACCTAGAAGAGTTCATTCGTCCATCAATGAATACTAGTTCTGATTTATATTGCTTTGCAAAAGCCACATCATAAGTGAGCCCCCCCCCCTTTCTTGTCCTTTAATAACCACTTTAATAACCATTCAGGTTTATTCCGAATGTCATGCCAGTAATAACTTAGGCTATCAAAGGTAACTTTTATTTATCACTGAATACCACGATGTCCCACAATTTAGCATCGACAATATATTTGAAAGCCCACGCAATTTTATCGCTTTGTTAGGAGTGGTCTTGATTTTCTCTTGATATATTTTATTATAGAACATTTTACTTAGCACACGCTGAGTAGTTCTGGTTGAAACTTGCAAGTGTAAGGGCCAGTTCATTATCTACTTTCTCAAGTGAGTATTCTCAACTGAGTTTTCAGCAACAATGGACTTGTATTATCGAGATAAGGAACACTCGGATACAACTATGTCACTGTGTTGTTTCAAAACACTCAGTTGAGAAGCCTCAGCTGAGAAAAGAGATAATGAACAGGCCCTAAGTCTTCCACAAACTCTTTAGGTGTTGCTTTTGCAGATTTGACGATGTTTCTTCTGTCACGAGCAAAAGTTTGATGGTCACCCTCCTTTTCTTTCCATGTTAGTCTCTTTTCTGAAAAAATGACTGTACCACAGTCTTTGATATGTTTAAAGCTCCTGCAATCATTCGCTGAGTGTGTTCACTTTCATGTTATTCAAGAATTTGTCCTTTTTCATACGTTACTTGAACGTTTATACAAACTGAATAATGAAGTTTTCAATCATATATGACTAGATTTCATGCGAATTAAGTATCTCTCCCCTTAAGTAATACAAAATGAGGATGGTCTTAAAGTTCTGTCAATTGTAAATTTCATGGAATTTTCATTACTGCTTAAACAACAAGTAAGACAGTTAATTTATTTTTATACATAATACATTTGCATACATATATGATTCATAAAATAAATATTTTGAATATCAAAAGCCAGTTTTTCATTTAATTTATCCAAATACTTTAGTGGTCTTAAAATTAGGACAGTACTGCACTTTCCTCCTGCAGATTCAAACTTAGCTTCGTGAATGAAAAGCTATAATCATTTGCTTAATGAGACAGTTCTGCGCATGTTTAGTAGCGATAGTTTTATTGAATTTAGGTATAAACTGATTTTGAAGCTAAAATATTTTACCGTTAAAAATAAAGAAGAAATTCCTTACAGTGGTTTTCTCGTTTTTGGCACTGCTTTTTCGTTGAAGAGAAATAAATAGCTTACGATAAGAATGTCGAGCGGCTCGCCAAAGACGACAAGGCTAGCAGCTGTAAGCCACTTGAAAATTCGAATTTTAATCTTACGCACATGTAAGTTATACCGTTGGATAGATAAAACCCCAAGATTGCTGCGCTTTCATTAAGTTTGCTGATCCTTGTAAAAGTATTCCTACGAGGTCCTAAAATAGGGGATAAGTTGAGTATGGGCAGGATAGCTTCTGGAATTCTAGGCATGATTTTTTTATTGTTTTCTTATTTTGATAGCCCTCTACGGTCGAGTAATGAAATGGCTAAATAGTATTGTGTATCATGCATCCATATCCTTAAAAATGTTTTCCTGCTGATGCCATTATAAGACGAGTATCTATATTATCATGTTTCTGAAAGGCTTGGAACTTATTTTGCTGAAGACTAAAATTCTGTCCTATCTGATCGATGTACGGACAGAGCAATAGCAGGAGAAGCAGGAGGATCATCAACAACAAAAACAATGTCTTCTTGGAACTCAAGTACAATATATTGACTGTTTAAATTTTCAGTTGTTGAAAGTACCGTCCATTTTGATAATAATTGTGCTTTAGTTGCCTTTATTTTGGTAATAATCTGTTGCATTTTATATTAAAACGTGCGAATTGATTACACAAGTTTACAAATTTTAACTTCCCCAAAAGGTTGTTGTTGTAAAATGTACAAAAACCTTTTATACCGATGACAAATATAGAGTCAAATTTTTTATCACGTCTGGTTGTTGTAAAATGACAAAAAATGTGAAATTTTATTTTAATTAGCCTGCTTCTGTAAAAATGAATGAAGTACAATCCCTTAGTTTCACCAAAAAACATAAGTTCACCTCTCCTATACATAAACTTTATGAAAAACTATTTAAAATCACCTGACCAACAAGGAGCTATTTTTAAGTACTTGCAAAATATTTTTCCAGGGTTATTCGAATCAAACTTAAAGACGGCATATTTTTTGGCTCACAAATTAGAAAAATTTAAAAAGATGACAAATTTGTAAACTGTGAGTTTGATAAGGCTGCATGGACATCTTTTAGAATGGTGATAAAAAAATTCTTGGGAAATAATTTTAAAAAATGATAACTATAGACAAATTGTTTTCAAAGTACACAAAATACTAGGTAACCATAAAAGTTCTTGCCATTTTTAATTCCGGAAAACAAAATGATGTACACAAAAAATAGCGTATCGCTAGTCCCCAAAGTAATCCCCACTAGCATCTAGCACCTTGTGCCAACGTGTCTCCAGTTAATCACTCCCCTGGCTGTAAAACTTCCCGGTCTTGGACTCAAGAAGTCCGTGAGTGCCTTTCGCAGATCTGTATCATTGGTGTAGGATTTTCCACGAAGATGGTTGTCCAGAGAATGGAAAAGGTGATAATCCGTTGGAGCAAGATCTGGTGAGTAAGATGGATGATGCAAAGTTTCCTAGCCAAGCCGCTTTATGGTTTCCCTGGCCAACCGCACCCATGTGGCCGGGCATTGTCATGAAGGAAGAATACCCCTTTGCGGTTCACCAATGCTGGCTCCTTCTGCTGCAATGCCTGTTGCACACGTTCCAACTGCTGGGAGTACAGGTCCCCAGTGATGGTTTGGCCAGTTGATAGCATCTCGTAGTGAACCATTTGGCGTCTGGTCCACCAGATATACTAGACTACGGAGTTCATCAGAAATGGCAAATTCTCCAGACCTGAATTTCTGAAACCAGTGCTTTGCGGTGCGTTCATTCACAGCATCATCCCCAAACGCAAGACACATTCGGCGACTTGATGCTGCTGCTGACAAGCCCACCTTGAAGTCATAAATCTAACAACACCTAACCATCTCCTGCGATACCTCCATTTGTCTTCACTTCTGCACGAGATGTGATTGATGTGATAGATTTTGGACCACACAGACACTTATTTGCAAATCTTCTATCATTTCCTTTTAAGGCAACATAAAAACGCCAAGAACTTTTGTGGTTACCTAGTAGGTATTATATGTCTTTAAATATCCACTATCTGGAATCACATCTTAATTGTTTTTCCTGATAATCTAGAAAACATGAGTGATGAACAAGGTAAACGTTTTCATCAGGACTAAGAGCAGTTTGGGCAGGGATACAAGGATTTTGGGATGAGCATGTTAGGTGACTATTGTTAGGAGTCTGGTGATAAGATAAAGGGACTCAAATTTATAGAAAAAATTGCTAAAGCGGTACATTTTTAGTGATTTTGTGTCAAAAACCTATTTATTTGTTATCAAATATAAATAAATACTTGTATATATTTTGAAAATGTGACGTGATCGAACGTTTTTGACAATAAATTTGGATTTAGTGACCCCAAAACCCCTCCAAAATAACTTTTCTCCTCATTAGGGGAGCAAACCTGTAAGCTAGTGTTATGGGTAAATTTTTCATTACAGTATTAATCATAAAAAAAAAATTATTACTGGTCACAATCACAAAATTATCGTATAAGGGGATACATGCAACATTTGAAAATGCTACATTAATACAAGTAGCTTTAAATAACATACAGTCTTATTAAATAGCTAATTAACATTAAAAATATAAATTAGTGACGAATCATCCAGAAATTAAACAAGAAATATTCTGAAAATTGTTTTAATTTCTTTACAAGTTAAATCACCAAATGTATGATAACTTAAAGGGAATGGTAACACCTATTGCTGTAGATCGTAATTAAAATGAATTGATTATGTCACCAGATTTGGAAACGAAGAAGTTAATTAATAAAGAGTAATTAAATACTGCAACACCGTATCGATTTGAAGCTTTAAAAATCTAACAAGATTGCACATTTGAGTCTCCATACCTGGAAGCATGCAAATCAGTAGAAATTTTTATGCATTTACTAACATCAACACAAAACAATTCTCTGAACTATTTTGAAACAAATTCATTAAAAATCAAACTCAACAAACCATTTAAAAAAGTTCAGAAAACTAAAAGAGGAATTACAAATAAATTTTACGTTCGTTTTTCTGGAGGGATCTTTAAGCAAGTTTTAAAATCATTTCTCAATTCGGAAAGGATAAAAGCAACTAAGTCGAGACGAAAGCCAGTTTCTCCTCCAAAAAAAAAGAAGCCACAGCAACTGTTTTCTTATTAATGTTGTTTTGAAACGCCTTTTTTAAATATTCTTTTTAATTTTTTTTTTCATAAAAGATTTCGTCTCTGACTTATCACCGGATGACATCATTCATCTTCACGAAGACAAGAGCACTATTTATAGTAAAAGAGGGCAAATTTTGTATATCAGATTAATGTACGAACTCCGCACGACGAATCAAGGTTAGCAAAACTTCTTTTTCTTTTTTAAGTTTCTTTAATTAATGCTCAACGCTTTTCCTGCGTTACCGAAGAGAATTTCGATTAAGTTATTGGTAAAACAAAGGAAATTTCAAGGAAGTGGAAAACATGATAGCAAATTGTTCTATATTTAGGATTAGCGAAGAAGGCGAGTGCCCTCGAAAGTTCAAAAAAATATTGTTGATATTAAGACGTCTCTTCACAATATCCAAATTGAATTTGATAGATGAGTGAATTTATCCTTCGAGAAAATCTGTACATAAACTAGGACAAGTGACAATCAGCTGATTCATTGCGAATTTTCAGCTTCATTAAGAGGAGGTCATTAAAAAAATACAACGCACTCTCCCTTTTGAGACTAATAGAAATAAAATACGCACTTAATTTTCAATAACATATTTTTTTAATATTTTACTCCTACCCGGAAAGTAATATTTATTTATTGAATTCAAACATTGTTTAAAGTGATATGCGATATTATAATATGATCAGCAGTTTCTGTTCTAGTGTAACTGATAAGATTGGCTTTAGGAGTGGTTGAGGCTGTGTATGGTTCAAATTTGTGTATATCCATTGTGTAGATCTCTAAAAAAAAAGAACCGAAGATAAGTGAATAGAAACAAGATGAGCGGTCATTTGGGGCTGTAAAAGCAATGCAATGTATACGAATAGGCCACGAATAAAGCTCTCAGAGTATTCTGAGGTTGTTCATGAGATTGCCGAGCAGGAAGACTGTTGGCTCACAATTAAATCAAATGATGCTTCAGAGATGAAGTAAACTTTATTCGCTTCGAAGGCTGGCTGATAATATGCGTCAACCACTTTGAAGCAATTGAATCACTGGAATTATCATTGTTGCTAAAGTGAACGAGAATCGAAAACGCTGGCTAAGTTTGACAAAGCGCTTTCCGGTTTGTTAGTATTTTTAAAATTTTTCAATAAAATGTCATCTCAGTTTCATTTATCCATTATGACCTAGATGTGCAATTTAGAGCATCTTCTGTCCGAGATTCACAGCTTCAAATTTCTTTAAAAAAATCGATGGAGTCTATTTCTATGTGAAAGCAAGGCCTACATAGAAAGACCTAAAGCATTTGGACAACGTGATTCTTTCATTTCGACGAAAGGCTATATTATTAAAAAGAGTATGCTTTGATGTTTTCCTACGAACAAGAGCAAGATAAAAATACACTCATATGTCTTATTAAAGTGACTGTATCTGCACGGTACCATATTTTTTTATAAGCCTTTTTCCGGCTCTGATTTTTAGCATAATCCAACATCCATTATGCTTAAAATTATCATTAATTTTTATATGAATTTCAATTATTTAAGGTAAGATATAATCATCCTTCTTGCAAATATAGTCAGGCAAATTGTTCTCATACCGTCGAACCAACTTCGTTATTCATGCAGTTATATTTTTAGTTAAGTTTTCGCTTTCTGTGAATTGATCATCACTTTTAGAGATCTCTACATTATTCTCTTGCCAATATAATGATTTCTATATTGTTGCTATATTCTTGAATGGATTATGAGAACCTTTGTACCAGAAGAAACAGATTGACTTCTCGCTGTTCCTCTATGGTCCAAATCAGTGGTCTCGCCATCTTATATGCTGTCTTTCCGATTCGCACTCTATGCCTCTGTTTGGCGTTATCACCTTTTATAAAAATGTCTTTTCTCTAGGCAGTAATCTGAAATGCTTACAATGAAGTGACCTGGTATTAGCGCCCTTTCAATCGTTATAGAGTGAACAGATCTCATTATTAGCAATCCTGTACAAGTGGGAATGTTAGTTGGGCAATACAGAGAAAAAAAGGATTTGGGCAACGAGATAATGGTCGGCGACGGACTAACATGAATTAGTATTTTTATAAATACTAGAATGTTAGGATTTTCCCGTATAATTGTTTGTCGTTTGTATTGATAATGATGTAACAGTTGATTTTAGCGATAAATAATCTTGTGGTCGACAACATCTTGTCAATGCCAGCGGCCAAGACGATTAGACAGAGTTGTACACAGGAGAAGAAATAGGGAATGACCTTCCACTTGTCTACAATGACAAAACCAACTAAACAGAAAGCTTGCGCACGGAAGCATCATAGGTTGTCAAATCGACATAAGAAGTCATTTTTAATCTTATTTATACCAATAATAGATAGGCTAAGCAGCACATAAATAGCATGTGAAATCATAAGTTCACGTTAACGTGAGTCCACCAACGCCACCTAAAAAACAAAGCCTGCTGACTGCGTCATCAAACCTGGGCCGACAATCCAACTTTCCTGGTTTACAACAAACGAAAAAAACGCTGATTACATCAGGTGTTTTTAAACCATATATAGCCAACGGCGAAAGTTGGATTGTAACCCAGATTTGATAACGTTAGTCAGCAGGCTTTGTTGTAAAGTGGCATTGAGTCTACACTTTAACGTGAACATATGATGCCACATGCAACGCCATTGCAGATTGGAAATGTCACCCGCGTTCGCGTTTACATGGTGCTTAACCTCACTAATAATTATTATGACTACGTATGATATAACAATGTATGACGTTTCCATGCGCAGGCTTCCTCTGTAGGTGGTGTTGACAATGGGCCAGGTCAAAAAATGCTAACACCGAGTTGAGTTAACGAAGAAAATCATTGTTGTTACGATAGTCAACAATACGTTAACAAAGGTAGCAATAATCGCTCTTCACCAAATCTTTAGCATTTTTGACTTCACCCAATGAAGTGCAACCTATGTCCACAATGTGGAGAAGTTGAAGATCGTTCCCTATTTCTACTCTTTGTAAGTATCCACATTTTTTTTTTTTTTTTTTTACATTTGTTGATTATATCATGGCCTCACAGTCTAATTGTAACATGTTATTCAGCTCGCTCGATCTTATTTCTTTAGGCCATTGGCTTAACCCTTTTGTCTCCTTGTAATCGTCTTTTTAAATTTCATCATAATATTCATGCTACTAAGGCTAAAAAAATATCCTAGTTCAATTCCATAAACTTTTTTGCCGAAATTTATCAAGAAAATGAAATTTGCAGGGATAACAGTCCTCTTTTGAAGAAAGTCAAAATCGGAGCGCAATTTCATTACCTTAACCTCCTGATTTCAGACCTCTGTAGTAATTTGGCGAATTTACAGTTGGAAACCTATTAATTACAACTTCATTGTGGAAGAGAGGAAGGTCGTTCCCTATTTCTTTTCTTATGTAAGTAAGTTTTTGTTTTGCGTTTTTGTTTTGTGATTCGTCTTCTTGTCTTTGCTCTCGGTGCCTTCTTGGGGATTCTTGTGTGGCACCGAGCTACCTTTGTCCTTTTCTTTGGTAGCAATAAGTATAAATCACTCAATCAAGCAAACTCTAGGTTCGGAAGCGTAACAACTGTTCCTCAATTTGCAATAATTCTCATTAGTTCCAAAAGTGCCTTTTCCAATTTTGATTTTTATAATGGGTTTCAACTATTTTTGGTAAATTAGTAGTAAATTTTTTTTTTGCAAAATATATGCGTTAGAATAGGCTATCCATATTTCGAGGAGAAAGAGGGGGGGAGAACATGCAGTTTTTGTCCTTGAACAAACATGTTTTTTTTGTTTTTTTTCTAACAGCCTTTTTTTACGACTCTACATTTCGAAGATGCAGCAAGAAACAATTATTGTTAAATACTCATCTGCTTTCGGCTACTGAAGAGGCCACGCCCATCCCCCACGTGCTTTAACACGGTAAAAAAAAACGTATATGAGCGTCCAGCATTGCTGCAACATCCCGCTTTACAGCTCAGTTTATCTGAAGCTTTACTCGAAGAAGTCGTCGAGTGCAATGGGGGAGCAGATTGCGAGTGGACGGAGAACGGAAGACGAAATTCGAGGGAAGCCGGAGGCGCATAACAGGAAGAGCAGCCGGCGGCGATGGATTTTCGGATGACAACTTTCTCCTTCTGCCGTTGTTTCTAGCGCTCTTTCCATCATCTCGATCGGACCTATCTTAATTGGTATCTTCTGTCCGCTGGCTGTTCGATGAACAGGTCGAGCGCCGATCCCATACATCTCCCACACATCATGCCTCCTCCCCTCCATCTAACGCCCGTGCTTCCTTCTCCTACCCCTCTCCTTTTTCAGCCTTCTTCAACTGCAGAGATTAGTTGTACCCCAAAGTCACCACTTGTGATCCTTGCGAGGCTTTAGAGATTGCTCCTATCGTCACCCATGAATCTTCCTTTATCGGCGATCTAAGCGTTTTTCATCTTCTACAAAACATTTCTCGAGAACCTTATCGCAAATTCAGCGAACAAACAAAAATGGAAAGAATGACGGACGACTTGAAACTGAGATTTAATTACTAAAAACAAGGAATGGGGGGTAATAAAAAAGGGGGAAAAGTTTCTTTTATTTAGTTTAAATAAAGCACAAAAGCTCAGTAAGTATATAAAAACAATCAAACGAGTTTTTAATGCAAGTGGGGTTTATTATTTAAAAAAAAAAATTAGTGCATCTATAAACTGTGAAAACCTATCAAGCTTTTTATTGAGAAATTCCAATCGCGTCGTCGCAGACGTTTCATCGCTTTCACTTTTAGTCATTTTCAAGTTATCATCAAATCATCGTGCTAATCATCAAAGTCCCTCTATCAAATATCGTGCGCGTCAAATATTTCATCTAACATTTCCTCACGCATAGCAGAATTTGATTTCAAAATAATATGCGCTACCAGTGGTAACGATTTGACTAACGGGTGACAAAATGATTCCAGTAAAATGTGAAAAATGACAAAAGAAATCATGATCGAACGATCTATTTGAGTACTGTTGAACTCGATTTTCCAGTCTAAAAGTGAGAAAAGGTTGCCCGAAAAACCTAAAGTCCGAATTTTCTGATGGATGTTTAAGTAAAAAGCCTAAAAAGTGAAATATTTTATCTCAGTACACAAAACAATCTAATACAGTACATTTCGTTTTAATACAGTACTGCGCTCGAATGGAACATAAAACTGGAATTTTCAGAAATTTCTTTCAGAAAAGTTACCCCCATGGATTCTTGTGCATTCGGTCTCCTTCATTCTTTAGAAAACAAAAAAATTAGAATTCAACATTTACAGAAAACCCACAACAACTATAAACAGCATACACCAAAATTCAAACCAGCCATGGAGCCACAAAAATTCTAATGGAGTTTAGAAATCTAATTAACAGAGCTTTAAAATACCCTATAAAAGAAGAATATAGAGAAAAAGCATTAGAAATAATAAAAGAAATCGGAATTGGAAATGAATACAAGGAAGATCAAATAAATAAAACAATCGTTAATATAGCAACCAAGTATGCAGAACACATTTTATTAAGAAAAACGACAAAATAGTACAAAAGAAAAGAATTTGATTTATCTTTCAAGGAAATATAAGCTACAAAATTAAAATAATATTTCAAAGGAAAGAAATAGAAGTAGCCTTTAGGTCCAAAAATAAATTAATAACATTATTAGAAAACAAAAGAGAAATTATAGATAAAGAAAAACGTTGGGTATATGAAATTAAATGCAAAGAATGTAACAAAATTTATATTGGAAAACTTATCGAAATTTAGAAACTAGATTCAAAGAACATCAAAAATGCGCTAAAAATTCCAAGTATGCAGAACACATTTTATTAAGTAAACAAACCGGGCATTATGAAGAAACATGCAAATTAATCTACAAAATTCATGAAAAGAGAAATAATAAAGTTTGAAAATTTAATAATTTTTATGTTAAATAAATTTTACCCACAAGAAAATTTTAATACCGAATTAGTAGATAGTAACTTATTATTCAACCAAATGCTTAAAAGAAGAGAAAATAAAAGAATTAAGCAAAAACAAAAGACTAAGAGAAATATGTAATAAAAATATAAGAGTACAAGCCCTTATGAGGCTTCGGAATATTGGGGTACATTTAATTTTATAAAACAGTAGAAGAGTATAGAACAATAGAAGAGTATATTTTTTTTTATTTTTTGCATAATCGTTTTAAATTTTTATTTACAAAAACAATATTTGTTTTAAATATAATTGTTTTTAAGTTATATTGGCCGCCCAGGTGTTTTTAAGTTATACGCTGACTTCTGAGCCGCTGGGTCGTGGGTTCGAGTCCCACCACGGGCATGGTTGTTTGTGTTTGTCTGCTTACAATGATGATCTTATGTAAAAAAGCGTACTCCTCTGTATTTCGTATGCATATTTAAGAAATAAAAAAATGCAATTTCTGTATATTAATCGTGATCAGCTAGTCTCCTTACTTCCTGGAGATGAAGGCTGTGCAAAGAAGAAGAAGAAGTTATATTGCTTGTCGAAAATAGTTTAAACTCCCATACAAGCTAAAACACGATTTCGGGAAAGGCATTATGATTATAGTTTATGTAATCTATTTGTTTGAATAGAATAAAATTGAATTGAATTGAATAAAGTAAAATAATTAATAATAATAATAATACTATGTCTCAATAATAACAACAATGTAACCAAAGTACATTAACAATGAACAGAATGTTCAAAATTTAAATTCCATTGCAAGAAATTTAAAAAATTTCAGCTGTAAATACTGATGATGTCCGAGAGGATGAAAATCGATTTTAGTTAATTTATTCTAATAAAAATCTTTTTATTGCAAATGGACATTGCTGAATTATAAATATATATACGTATATACAGTGTAATACTGTATAACAGTGAGTGAAATAATGGATCCTTCATTCTTGTTATAAAGAATGATACGGATAATGGTATCGTACTTCACTTCATTACTTCTTGCAACTGATGTGCAATGTTCTCCATATAACCTTTTCATTTTTCTATATGTTCCTTCCACCATCAAAAAATGCACTACAGCTCACTGTTCCTCCTTTGACGTGTCCAGTTCTCAATTCTACTGTCATTTCATTGGTGCCTGTACCAGAAAAAACAATTTACGACGTCATAACAGAACTTAAAAACACGTAACGTTTACCCGATACTGTAACTCTCGGCATTCTGGAACGGCCCAAGAAAAAGTTCAGTCAGAGGAACCAGCTTTTTAGTAGGAACAAATCAACAATGCATAGAGAAATGTCATTTAATGTGCAATTTATTCCGATCAAGACCTTTCATTCTAACCAATAAAAATCATTGTTGGATTAATATTTTGGTGTTCTCCTTTTTAATGAAAAATTAACAAAAATAAATAAATAATAAATAAATAAATCACCAATTTTGGAAAGAGTCAGTAGCTAGATGGAGTCTTATTATGAAGAAAGTCTTGAAGAAACCTGGTAGGTAAGTATTATGAACAATGTCTTGTGGTAGAAAATGATGATAAAATAGCAATAAACGTTTTCGAGAATCATATTCTCATCTTCAGATTGAAATTTTTGATTGAATTAACAGTTAAAATAAGAATAAATTACAACAATGTTAAAATTTATGTTGGTTGAGATTGTTGGATGTGTTGATTGTTTGTTAGGTTAGTTGTTCTTGTTTGTTTATTGTTAAAGAGTAGTTGCATTTTGGTCTATTTTGCTGAGTATGAACACAATAAAGAAAACCTTGGAATAGCAAAATGGTAGTGTTTAATAAAGAACCTAATAGGGAATGACTACCCTGATGATGAGATTATCTCGAAACGCGTAGGTTCTTTATTAAACACTACCATTTTGCTATTCCAAGGTTTTCTTTATTGTGTTTAAAAAGTAGTGTCATTTATTGTTTATTTCTATTGATGGTTTGGCTAGATTAATAATATCATTGGTTTGAACAAGCCGTAAGTAGCATAGTCCAGTAATAAGTGGTACATTTGTTAGAAGTTGCTTTCAACAGCATTTCAAACCACGTCACGCTGTCCCACTTATTCGAAAGCAGTGCAGCAGCAGCAGTGATAGCGAGCGTCAAGGGGCAACAGCGGAATATACTTATTCTTTCAGTACTATTCAGTTTAATTTTAATTTAATTTATTTCTTGCTTGCGACTTTACTTAGGGACTGTTTTTATTTCGTGAAAGTCCTGTACGGTTTGTAGGACCATTCGATATCGGCACTAGTTCGAATATGGAGCAAAATTTCCGGAATACACTATATTACATATCTTCCATGTTTAACAACTATTGGCTGATACAATTTAGACAAAGTCGAAGAAGAAAAAAAAACAGCTCAGTGCCGACCTTCTCGTATCGCATCCGGCAGTTTGCGGACACTTGGCACTATGGGCAAGTTTAAAGAAAAAGCTGAATATCTGATTTCCAGACGAACTCAGCAGCAGCAACAGATATAGTATCAGTAAACATGCATTGCGTTCTAAAGGTGCTCCTTTTCTGCATCGGATGATGAAAAATGAGTGCCTTGTGTCACCAGAAAGTGAACAGCGCAGTGACTCAATGAATGGGAACCATCGAAATAAATGTCCAAATCTCCATAGGTGTCTATTCAAAGCAAGATCAAAATTAAAAGCCTTCTTGTACGAAGTCCTCCGTCACCTACGCTATTCACCATATTTTCCCATGTTTCGCCATTTGAACCACTTCTGGAGGGGCAAACGTTCACTAACCGGAGTCGCTGAGGCATGAATTTCTCCTATCTAACCATCAAAAAAACTTTGATGAACACTCATAAGAAAAAATAATGAATGAGAACTGGAGCTAATTCTCTAAACATCAGGTAATGATGTTTGATATGGATATGCATAATTTGATAAAATGGAAGGAAAAATTCTGCGACCTGGATTCGAATTCGGCAGAAGAAATTCCCGATCTGTGATCCGGGTGCCTGCCCTACCATTGCGCTTTCCATCTTGACATCTTGGTTGTCTTTAAGACATTTAGTTACAGACAGAGTGGCTGTATTGTGTCTGCGATAGCCCATTGGTAGAGGCGTCGAGCGTGGTTCCGGGTTCAAATCCAGGTCGCAAACTTTTTAATTCCATTTTTTTCAAATAATATCATTAAAAAAACACATTGCTTTTAAATGGGTGCATCTTAATCAAAAATATGATCAACTTTAAAGTCAATCCTACAGTTTTCAATCTAAAATATGTATGCACTTAAATAGTTATTTGTTTTTAAATATTTACTTACTCCATTTTCCATTACACTGAACCCGAAAAATTGCATTCATGGTGGGTGATTATCGCTAAACGCTATTAAAAAGGCCAACGAAAGCAAAGTGCACACATCGGTTGAAAAAGCTCATCAATAATGATAAATATGATATAAACAATTCAGTGACATTCGTATAATCAATTCAATTAAATTATTTATTTTAAAAAATACTTCCCACTTTAATTCAATACAAATCAAAAGAGGATGAGTTCAATAATCGTCAGTATAAATCTAAACCTCGTCATTGCATACAGATTTTCTGTATTAAAAATAGACAAATAAGACAGGAAAATCGTGGGCATTTACTTCTTTCTTAACAAACTCTATATTTCAACCATAAACAACATTGTATCCCATATCATGGCTGTTTGCCCGTTGCTTGATTACCTCTATAAAATTTATTTAGTTTGAACGAAATTAGACACTTGAAAGAATCACGTGTAAGTAATGATGGCATTAATGAAGTTAACCTCCTCGACATCGTTTTAATGTCGTAACGATTGGCGAAGTAATAAAACCGGGTATTTTTCAGAAAAGAAATTCTGCCTGTGTACGATGAAATTCATTATGGTAAACAATGGTACTCAGAGAAGTAAAGGCGTTTCTTGTTCTTAGGGTCAATTTAATATAAAGCGATTTTGGCGCGCTCCGTCGTTTTCGATGGGACTTGGCATCGTGTCAAAAAAGAGAAACCTGGGTGATTTTTTTAATAATATTAGGGTTGTTTTTTTCCCTTTAAGATGAGTTTAAAGTTAAATTCTAACTCAATAATACTATAAATTTTAAATAAACGTTATTCATTGCTTATTTTAAATCTGGCTTCTACATATGTCTACTTCTACTTATCTACAGGGTGTTTTTCAATGATCTGTATTCCAGGAACACATTCAAACCGTTATAACCCTAGAAAGAAGCATATCCCATATTCACATGACATTTTCTGCTTGTTTAGGTTCCTGGAACATATCCTGAAAGTTTGTACAGATCACTTAGAAACACCCTGAGGAGATCTCAAAGTCATAATAGGAGAATATATCAGATAATATGGAATGCATATAGGATGATGCACGTTATGTCATACATTAAAAATGGCTATATAGGCTACCATACACCCCATAGAAGTTAAACGTAGACGCTTACTACGCTTGTATATATAGAACGTGCTCAGTTTATATCCACATAAATGGCATATAAGTTAATCTCTTCGAAAAGAAAATTGCAATCGCCGTTCGCAGTTGTATTACATTTTCTGGTTTATTGCAGTAGATTTTCTCATTCAGATATCCCCGAAGAAGTCGCAGGGATTAATACTGGGGCTGTGGATGGCCGCATTGAATTGCCCTGATGCAAGACTACCAATGAATTTCCTGAGCAAAGAGTAGTTTGGGCTCCATCGAAACCCAGTTCGTTTTCAGGGAGGGGGGGGGGGGGTCAGTGTGATCGCTACATCGTCTAAATACTAATCCTTGTGACTTCTTTTAGCAGAGACATTTGAAGAAGAAAGTCTGTCACAAGAAAACAGAAAATGCAATGCAATTGGTGATCGGCCATCTTCAACATCTTCATTTTTTCCCACAGACTGAAAGAGGAAGTGTGTCATCAAGTGGCCACAAATATGAGGGCTCGTTTCAAAGGTGGAAATAGTGAACACGGAGTGGCTAACCATGCACATTCCATGGAGCATTGTAATACCAATTGTTATGGAATATTTGGTTTATTAAAAATTTTATAAGCCATTTTGAGTTTATGTTTACCGTCAGCATTTACCGTATATGTCTACACAGAATTTACAGAATAGATATACATAATATCGCATATAAGTAATTTATGTAGCATGAACATCATTGGCGTCTATAACGTTTTATTTCATGTAAGATCAATTGGAATTAGTAGAAACCGTGTATGGGGAAAAGGGGAAAATCTGCAATTGTGAAATTTCAATTAATTAGAGAAGATTGGAACGAGATCGATATTTTCCTTTAAATATTCCTCGACACGCTTACAAATATACCAGAAGATCCAAGCTAAAATATCCTTATTCAGTACCACTTACAGAGATGACTAATGGACGAAACGCAATCGTATTTGATATAAAAGCGTTTCAAGCACGCGTAAAAAATTTTAAAAATGCAAAAAATTATATTATTTTCAGTCTTTAAGTAAACAATTAGTTCCAAGATCACCGCTGGGAGAATTAGCATACCACAGATGTCAAAAAAGTCTACCATGACAACGAAATTATTAAAGCTGCTTCACGCTAGTTTTATACAATGTTAGTTGCCATACGAAGATCCTGAATTTAGTGAATTGTAAAATTTTTTCATTCCCATCAATTAATATAAATTGAGTATTATGTAATACAGTTAAGTTACATTATCTATCAACATTTCAAAATCGGGAAAACTCTACTTATCAAATTTCGTTATGCCCATTTTGCATATATCATATATTGCTCCAAATAGATGTAAAACATCCTTAGTCCCTTCTATTTTGGTACAAATAAATATTACTGTAATTACCTAAATAAATAATAACAGTTTTTTTTTTAAAATGGGCATTTCCCCCTTCAACCTATTCAGTAATAATGTATTTTCATGCAAGCTGAGTAGGTTTTATGCTTTAATAAATTATTATACTAAAATGCCCGTTTCCCTTTTTCTTTATGAAGATAAGTTTTCTCCAAGTAGTATAAATAATAAGTAAATTATCTTAAATAATAAACAAACGCATAAAGAAAGAGGCTGAAAACTATGGCGAAATATTCATAACACTGGGCCATTTGAACTCATTCAGCGGGGTTGAAAGCTGGGGTAGTGGTGAAGAAAAAGAGGGAATTTCCGTCAGAAGCATGCAATTTTCGGTGAAATTTAACTGAATATCAAACGAACCAAACATGGAGTTCACTTCCATGTAAACACATGATAACGATATCCTCACTCGTCATCCGCCTTTTTTCTGTCTCCATCTTTCAAGTTTTTCATCTCGTCCGCCCTCTTTTCCTCTCCCTGCGTCTGGGCACACGACTGTAAGTAATCAGATATTGATATTTTTATACCCCCGTCTCTCTTCCCTCTCCATCCTTTGCAAAATCTGTTGCTTATTTTGCAAATAAAATTTTTGTCATCCTCTTCATAAGCGAGCGCTGAAACGACTATTTATGGGGTTGTTTTGCACTGCGGACGACTCTTCTTGGTGTGTGCGCGTGTGTGCGTTCTTGTGTGTGTGCGTATGTGCGTGTGTGTGTGTGTGTAGCGCTCCGAGGATCAATGTTGGCAACGACTTCCAATTCTGCCAAAGATGAAAGAAAAGGTGGAATAGAAACAAATCTAGGGTAGAAGAGAGGAGAAGACTAAATAAAAATAATAACAAACATTAATAGAAAAATTAAAAATAGGAAGGGAAGGAGCAAGCTTGAAAGGACGAAAAATGAAATTATAAGGATGTTGGCGCAGGCTTACAAGTGCATCCTGAAGAAAAATATTTTGATGTTATTTCTAACGAACTAACTTTCTTTTCGAGATGCTTCAAGATGAATGCTTTTTACGCTGTGCAACGACAAATTGCTTAAAGAGTAGAAAGACAAATTTCCATCAGAACAAGAGGCAACATCTCGTTAAGAAGGGAAAAAAAGAGAGATGAGTCAAAGTCAAAGGTGTTAACAACCTGTATAAAGTTTGTTTTTGTCTTGATCATAATTTTAACTTTTATGTACAAGCTATAAAAACTGATAACATCGACTTTGAGTTCCTACTAGGAAAAGAATACAAATACACGCTGCATATTATGCTAGACAAGCATCGAAATTACTGAGTTAAAGTTAAGCTGAGTTTATAAAATAAATGTTCAGCTGAGTTTATAAAACTTGAGATACTGCGAACCATGGTTCAAGTTCTGGTCGCGAAACTTTTCCTTCCCTTCCCTGCCCATCTGCAATTCTATTTGACATTCATACACACAGTCAAAGTAAAAAACAAAGGAAGAAAATCCTGCGAACAGTACTGTAACGGTAACGTAAACAGAGTAAGCAATTAACGAAGAACAATATAAACCACAAATCCACACAGAAATTCTTTATATTTCGAATGATTCAGATGTGCATTTTATGGGCTATTCATTTCATCAGCAAATAGAAAGTAACAAGAAAATCCAGAATTTATACAGAAAGGAAATATTACAAATCTATAAAATAAGCACACCGGACAAAAAAAAAAGTCATTGCTATTAATAGTGCATTGCACACCCCTTCGCTTTAATTACAACTTTAATGCGCTTAGACATTGATTCTACCAGTGTCTTTAGATAGTCCTTAACTATCTCCAACTAGGCTGCATACAATTTATCCCGCTGTCGGCGATATTAGTCGGATGGCGATTCTTCCGCTTAACACGTTGCTCCAGGTAGTCCCACAAATTCTCTACTGGGTTTAGATCTGAGAATTTGGCGGGCCAATCGAGATCCTGCAGGGTTTGATCAAACTCGTCGAACCACTCCTCCACGGATTTAACCCTGTGAACCCTACAGTTATTGTCTTGGTAGTAGACATCGTCCATATCATAGATATCCTTGACGTGATCCACAAAAGGCAGCAATTGTCCATCCAGAATGTCACGATAGTGATGCTGGTTAAGCCTGATGTTATTTCAACGAGAAGTACCTGTTCATTATACGAGGGTTGGAACTTTAATTGTGGCAACTATTTATTTACAACTGATACAAAAGAGATACCTGGTTCGAAGTTTCACTGTCCTTCAATCTAGTCACCAGCATTGTGAATAGTCCGTTGTGAAATTTTGGTGTGTGGTAGTCGTCGGATACCTTTAGCAGCGCCTTTGGTGTTGATAGTTCGAATGGGGCGGTCTATTGCCTGAGGAATCTCTGGAGCAGTTCGGAAGCGAATGCCGCGAAGTGGTTCCTTCATTTTAGGGATCAAGTGGAAGTTACAAAACCCACCCATCATTTTGCAAGATGATGCTCAGCCGCATACAGCGCAAGCTGTGGCTGATTTGTTCGATCAATGGTGCTGGGAAGTGCAGTACCATCCACTTCCGGCCGCCCCATTCGAGCTATCAGCACCAAAGGCGCTGCTAAAGGAATCCTACGACTTCTACATCGCTGGAAACGGGTTATTCACAATGTTGATGACTACATTGAAGGAACAGTAAAACTTCGAACAAGGTATCTCTTTGTATCAGTTGTAAATAAATAGTTGTCACTATTCAAGTTCCAACCCGGAACTCCGTATACTCCGGCAAAGGTAACTACTTCTTGCACGGGATGTCCTTTTGATGTCCTTTTGTCCGCCAAATCCTGTGACCTCTTTTTGCCACTGAGATACGCCTAGCTTACGACCCATTTTAACATGATAATGTTTTAAGGCTGGACATCTATTTACAAAAAACGTGATGCGAAAACCGACACCAAAAAGTGTTACGGAAACGGTTTTCCATTGTTGTTGCACGTTTAACCATTGTTGGCGCCGGCTTGAAGCACACGCTGGAGCTGAAAACACACGTGACCATTGTTGTCTGAGCAAAATTTTTATTTAAATCTTTACTACAGAGAAATTATGAAATATATTGAAAGTGTGGTAACAGATAGCACAACTATACTTCGCTCTCTTACCTACACATTTTTCTTCTTTACTGCTCGTTTCAAGTGACCTAGATAGTATTTTAACATTAAATGCATGTCCAGTCTATACAAGCGCTGAAGCACAACTGATATTAAACGCTAGTAGCGCGACAATATTGGCTAGCCCGATTGCATTCATTCAATATGTGAATATATTCTGCATTATTTCTGCTTAATAAGTAACTGCTTCATCTTATTTTTATAGCTTATTTATTAAGAATTTACGCAGGGGGGGGGGGATCACTCAAGTTCACGAAAATCCGCCAGCTACGGGCGGTCTTGATTCGACAACATGGCCAACGCAGCAGATGTTTACTGGCTCGGAGCTTTCTTGTTTATTTTTTTTCCCGTGCGACTTTCTCAATACATAAGTTATAAAAAAAGATGAATACTTTAATTTTTAGCAGAGATGTTATCACACATCAAATTTGTTTAATAAATTTAACCATCCCACAAAATTAGCCTCAAATAAATTTCAAAAGAAGCGCCAGATTGGTAAAAAAAAGATGGGAGAGACGACACCAAAAATTTTAGAGCAGTCAAATAGGGACGGGAGGCTAGGTCAAGCAAGCCACAGCGATGCGTAACGCTGTCAAAAACACCCCCTCAAGCGTTACGTAATTTATGGATGACCCCTAAATATTTTTACACGCTAGGAAAGATTCCAGCTATTATTTAAATAAATAAATAAATAAATAAAATAAACAAAACATCAATATTTTCAATTACTTACATAAACAAGCCTCCTAAAGGAAAGACAACGAGAAAAACAAAATTTAATTTCATAAATGTCTGAATTTTTATTTATTTGAAAGATAATAGCTTTAAGTTTAAATAAAATTCTCTTTAGAGAGAGAACCTCAGAATGTTCTCTAAGTCATGTTGCTCGCTTCTTTGAATTAAATTTTCTTTAGAAATGCTGAAATTGCAATTTCCGAGCAACAAAAAAAAATATTCAAAGTCTATTATGTTCTATAATTTCGCTTCCCCTTTCATATCCAGTTTCTATTTTTGAGGTAGGAATCCGTGATTCTATTAAATTTTTCCTGTTAAACGAAACGTTTTACATTTCCTTCTCGTTTTTCCATACACGGAAAAAAAAATATTTAAAACTTTTCTTGGAATTTGTCCACTTTTGATAAATTAATAATTTAATCCGAAATCAAATTACCTTTCAAGAGTGAAATCCTATGCAAATTTTCTACGGTCACTGGTCATGACAAAAACAGTAACTACGCTTCTAACTTCAAAGGCATTGTACTCCGAAAATGAAGTTACATCAATCGTTGATCAAATAAAAGAACATCGAAGCATGTTTAATTTTTTTTTTATTTTCAGAGGGTTTTTATTTGCCTTAATCTAAATTGAATTGTTCTCTTAAACCTGGAAAATTTATCACGCAGAACTATTGGCTTTAGATCTTAATTGCAAAATTCCGTTTAAATTAAATTTTTAAATTTAGGCTTCCATGCTATGAGAAGCAAACGAAGTAAGTTCATAAACAGATTTTACAATCGCTATTAAAAATGTAAGGTCATTGCTTACAGAGAGCTTATAAACTCGTTAATAATATCCGCGTTTATCTATGGTAGGCTATATATTATCCATACTCAATCATAAATGGCCTTTAAGAGAATTTTAATAAAAAAAAAAATCATGCATAGTTTCCACGCGCATTAGAAATGAAACATGAGGTGATATAAAAATTGGAGTTATCAAAAATGGAGTAGCCTATAATAATCATATAGTGGTAAAGGTTTTCATATATTTTAATTTTAATAGTTAATATGTCATTGTTTGAAATATTTAATATGCAAAATACAGGGCAATTGTAATGAATGAAACCTCTTTACATGTTTACTATAGTAGAAAGCAACTATTTAGTACACAACAAACGCGCAAGATATCAATGTATTGAAAAAATCTTAGTTTACCTACATAATAATAAATTAGAAGAATTCAATATCAGAGCCCCGTATCATTCTTTGATTCTTGCCATAGACGTGCAAGCAAGACAGCTTGATGGTTTCAATGGCAGTAAAATTTGCGATCGTAATTCGGTCATATATTGTGAACCAAAAACAGCGCCTTCGCATTACTCCCCACAGAAATAAAGTTAGAGTAAAGTCAGGAGAAAGACAAAAACAATAAGGAATTACTATGGAAGGAAACTAACCGATAAAGTGACAACTCTGTTCTGGTTTGACGCTTCACACTTTTGTTTCTCACTGATAAAGGAGGCAGAGAGCTCCGAAATGTACATATCGGATTTTATTATATAAAATTCTTTTAATGGAAAGTGGTTTCTTATTTCTTCTGTTGTTATCAGATACGTATTTTCTATCTTGTCTTTGTGGATTAGAGTTTTCACTTTATAGTCAGATGAAAAGGATGGTAGGAATACTACGCCCAAATTTAGCGATGAGAGAGATGTAATAAGTAATCTTTCGAGTCTTCATTTAATAACAGGATTAATGACTGCTCCAACATTGTCACAGTGGTTATCCTAGTTTTCTAAATACCCCAAATGCGGACAATGTAGCCAGGACATCTGCCACATTTTATATTTGACGGTTGATTCTTACATTATATATTTTATTTTATTTAAAATTGTAAGCAACAGGCTAAGTGCCCAGTGACAGCTTACAGTTAAACAATTAGGCTACTACGGGAGAGAACAATTAAAGTAAAATAGATTAAAGATTATATAATAAAAAATATCAATTAGAGAAAAATAGCTAAGAATTACAGAACGAGTGAAATAACAATTTCAATAACAATTTTTTTGAAATGGTTATAACTCATGCCATTGATATCAATCAGATTGGATATATTATTTAAATATTGCAGAATTTAAACACTCTATAGAAAGGTATGTTTTTACCACTGTTTTCTTTAGTAAGGGCAAATAAAAAATTTCACTGTTTCTGGAATTGAGCTTGTGTACACGTAATTAAGACATAATTAAGAAATTTAGAAAAATAAATGTTATGATATAGATCAAAAAAATAGAAAAGATCGAATATAAACCTTCTCTTAGATCGTTTATCACGTAAAATATTTTATAAGATAAATATTTGTTATATACATATTATTATTAAAAAATATAAGATGAAAGAGTTTGGAAAGATTACGCAAGAAATTTGCTTGTACTTATTAAAGCTTTAAGGAATTTCTAATGATAAAATATGTAGTTTGGTAAGCATTAATGGTTATAAATTAATAAGGCCACTGAAGGATAGTTTTGAATTGAATATGACTCCTCGATCTTTAGTATTTGATTTTCGTCGTAGAAGAAAATTATTTAAAGTGTAATCTTAAGTACGGACAGATTTTTAAGTGAACAAGTACTACAATGACATCTGGGGACCATTATCGGAGACCACGCAGGTTGGTATGCTGTATATCGCGAACAGTTCATCCAGCTGTCGCGGTCACCTAGACTTCCACCCACTTGCTGTACGCGTCAACTATGAGGAGCATTTTTATCATTAGCTGATATTTTATTTTTTCCACACCATGATTCAATCGAGTGACGATATAAATGTAATTTTGGAAAATCAATAGAAGTACTAATAATTTTTGCTTATTTCAATGTCATTCTCATAAAGGATAAAACTGAATATTTTACTGTTTCTAGGACATCTTTGATAAATGTAATAAAAAGTTAAGGTCCTAGGATTGATCCTTGAGGAACTCCTGAAGAGGAGATAAAACTAGACGAATAAATATTTACTTAGATGAATCTATTAGTTAAATATGATAACATCCACTTGATTTAATGAGGTTGTAAATCATAATTGATAAAGTATGATTCATAATCAAGTAGAAATCTTTGAGAGTTGCTTTCTTCTTTTGATACCTTACCTATTATTCTGTCACGTAAATTGCACGTAACATCATTCATTAGAATTACTCTGCATAAAATATAATAATAATTTATTTATTTATTTATTTATTTATTTAAAATTCTATACAATTCAACAATTCATATATATATCCCATATCCCGAAGCCTACTATAATAATAATCATGACCTCCGGACTTGATTCGAGTTTGGTTTCCCCCAAACAACAACAACAACAATAATAATAATAATAATAATAATAATAATAATAATAATAATAATGATAATAATAATAATAATAGATGATATAATAATAAAATAATAATAATATCGAGAATATGTAAAAATAAAGGACCCTTACTCTAGAAAAAATTAACATTTAAATGAAACGTAAATGGAAATTAAGTTCGGATAACTAGAATGCATTTTCTCTCAATTTAAAAATGAAATTATTGGTCTGTGATAACGGAAATATTGATATATAAATCAGTGATTTTAGGTGTTCTAAATATTATCGAAAATCTTGCGTTAGTCGTACGCCCAGATTTCGAGGATGTCGCAGTGGATTATTATTCATTTTCAATTTGAATTTGCTGTCTAGAAATTGAATTAGTGGCCGTGCTTCAGGAGAAACAGAATTGACATTGAAATCGCCCATGGAAAAATCATTGCCATTTTAATTTAGATCCCTTCCGAGTGAAGATGCACCGTCGACAGTGTGCGCAAGCAAATCTCATAGATAAATGAGATTATTTGAGAAACAGCTTGATTTTGGTGACGTGAAAGTGAACCGACCATTGGCCAAAATATAATGAGCTGCACAGATTTTGTTGCATCAAAGAGAAAGTTGTGCTCTGGCGTAGATTTAGATCCATATGAGCAATGACAATATTTGTGGTATCAGTGGAATTATGACGGACAGCAACTACATAATTACAAATTTTCTGGGAGCATAACGTAAACAAGTAACTTGAAAAATTGTATACGCAAATCGTATACCCACTTCACTCACTATTCCGAACCTCTCCCTCCCTGACTCCCGCTACTGGCTGGCATAACAAAAGTGTAACCGCAGTCCTTATTCTATCCGTCTCGCCGATGTCCAAATCGCTTGACTGTTGAGTCACCGTTAGACTTTTTCTTAAGCTCAGATTTCTTATAAAAAGAACTGGCACTCCCGCGCCCTAAAAAACTTTCACTTCATAAAGAGTGGCTTAATTTACATTATAATTATGAGATTGGCGTTCACACAAAATAACTCTTAGTGTTAATGCTTCGTGGATCTGCTCTATGTGACTCTGTGTAATGTATCCACCCGGACGAATGCTAGAATTTGGGAAAGGATAATAAATTGTCTATGAACCGAAATCTCTGTGAATCCAGGCGGGATTAGTTCTTGAGTAAATAATTTTCTCAAAAATTAAGATTGTTCTTGAGTAAATAATCAGATATGAATTTTATAGGAGGCTCAGATTCATCTTTCATTATCATTTGATATTTCAGAATTTTCCTAAGCACGGATTAACTGGTTCTTTCTAAAATTGCTTTAAGCTGGCATGCCTGTTTCCACTTTCGTGTGATAAATATTCTCAACTTTATTATTAAACGTAAAAATTTCCGAATGATTAATTTAAATAATAATAATAAAAATAGATAATTCTTCTTTGGGGGTACAGGATAATGAAAATTACTGAAGAGAATGTTCCAAAATTAAATAATTTGGTTCTAGTCCCTGACTCGATTCCAGGTGGCGGAATTTATTTTCGTTTTCCTTTAAAAAATGGTATGGGGTTGATTCTCATGGATGAGACTCAGGCAATCTACCAAAGGCAAGGAGCTATAAAGTGTTTCTGCCGTTCTGACAATTCTACAACTAACACTATCCTCTTCCAGCACGACCAAACTTTTTGACACATTATACAATGATTGCAAAAATTGTTAACTGATTTCTTGAAAATGAGATGGAATTGTTCCAGTGATCTCTCAGAGCCCTGATCCTATTTCACAGAATACCTCTGGGATGAACTAGAGGGACAGATACGAAAATCGAACAGACGCTTGTCTTCACTCTCGTCTCTGGCAACAGCTTTGCATGAAGAATAACAAGTCCTTCCTGTCGATACCAACCAAAAATTAGTTGAACTTTGTTCTACGCGTTGCCCGAGTAATTCAGGCTGGAAAAGTACCCCTTTCTTGATATAAATTCCTAAACAAAAATATATTAATATCTATGATCAACAATTTTCAGCTTTTAAACCCTTTCATCACATAAGGAAGTTTCGTTTTAAATATTACTTGTATAAAAGCAAATATTAAGATCAGGGAGCAAGAAATGTAATATCAATGCCAGTTGCTTCTTGTTCCTATTTTAACCCATGAAGCAGTGTTCCGAGGCAGGAAGATCGTTCGGGCAAGGCTCCGTTCTCCACGGGGGCGAATTCTTTGCCTCCATGCGGTGTTTCCGCGTGTAATCGCCTCCCAATCCCATCTACGCCCGCGCAATGCTTTCCTCCCTTCCTCTTCTCCTTATCCGTGCGAGTTGATTGTGCTCTCACCTCACGTCTCTTACTCTCCGCCCCAACATGTCCGAAGGAAATAATTGTGACACGCTTTTTATATTCTCTGCACCACATAGGCGCTCCTCACTCAAAGTATTTTGAACATGAAAGAATACAAAGCGGCATGCTCTCTAATATAATACACCTCCCAGGGCATTTCTGCGATGCTATTTTTATTGGGATATGCGATTAAAAAAAACTGAGATGCTCCATTCAATATCAATAAAGTAATACTAAATTTTAAAATCGAGTTATATAAATTACGTATATCATGAAATGCAAATTATAACATTTACAAGCATTGATTTTGCATGTTTAATGTTATTGCATTTGCCTGAATGCATTTTCCGGATAATTGCATATACGATGTCATTTCTTACTAATTAATCGGAGGCAGAATTATAAATAGTTTAAAATGAATATGCAAATACATCCAAAATTCATCAGCAAAAACAATTACAATAACAATAACAAGAAATTACTCCTCCCCCCCCCCACGAGATGAATATAGGAGTTCATCTATTTTTTACCTCTTTATCAGGAAATTTTAATTGATTCTCTCGAACGTATTGTTTAGAAAATGAAAAAGAGCTCAATATTCTTAAGTTTCTCGTCATTTCCAATAGAATTACATACCACATGCCGTTTGTTGCCATTTGAAAACGTTAATAGTTCTAAAGACCACGTGACTGCTACCCTCACAACTCCGATCCCAGTGGGACAATTGGGCCCAAACTTCATAACAATGTACATCTTGTCTAGAGAAATAAGCGTACCGAATTTCGTCCGTTTACATCATTAGATACCACTCCGATCCCGTGGGCCAATCAAAACTAAATTAAATAGTGAAGTATTACATGCGTATAGTAAACTAAATTAAGAATTTCAACCTTGTAAGCCAAAAAAATGTAGAAATGAATAAAACACCTAATCTAACCTTTAATGCCTAAAGTATAAAAAAATGATAGGACATTAAGTCCGAGATGAAGGAGGATATGGCAGGTATGAAATATTTTTCTTTGTCAAAACTCTTAATGTTAGCAATATTAGGGCACGTGATATTGTCGTGATGGAGTTACCATTCATTGTTTTTAGTAAATATGATCCAGTAAGGTATGCAGGACTAATAGGTAATATGGGTCAGTTAGGTGGAGGTAGGTAATCGAGCATCACTTTCTCCGGAGACAATGTAGTCCAAACCATGGTTTCCTATTTCTTCGCTGGATCGAAAAGATGCAACTAACTTTCGTCATCCATCACAGCTGACTGCAGTAAAAACGTTGTAAACAGAGACTATTAAGCCGTCAAAAACAGACTACGTAGCAAAGGAGATTACAAAGAGTAGGCTAGAGCTTATATTCGAAAAGGAACATAGTCGCAATGCACTACTATAAGTGAAACAAAATCTCAGTTTCTTTGGATTGCTACTACAAGCCATATTTGGTCATTTTACTCAAACTTTTTCTAGCTGATTTGAAAGCTACAAGAGAGCTTCAGTGTGTAGTGGCAATTGGATAAAAAGATGGACGCAATCGAATGAAATTAGTAAAGCTTGTAGAGACATCTATAGAGGAGCGTGCAAAAACTTCTGGCATGACCAAAAGATTTTATAAGAAGGAGGAAGGTGAAGGAAGCTGTGCATTTCCAACTTCAACAACTTTTTTTTCTACTGGAATACAAAAGCCTGTGGAAAGAGCACTGGAAAGGACGGTGATTTTTGTAAAAAAAAACAAAAAAAAACAACACTTTATTTGGTGAGTATTTCAATATAGTGAAGGTAATTTGCCGTTATTTACCGTAAATCATCCTCATACTTTTGGAAATTATCAGTTCTTAAAAATATAGGGTGGAACCCAGTAAATTTAAAGCATTTCTAATGGCTTCAGAATCGTTAACCCATTACTACAATTTATCTTTGGTGGAAAAAAAACTGTCTGCAAGTCTCTTTAATGTTGACAATAAGCAAAATTACTATTAAAAGTTAATATAACACAAGCATAAACATAAAAAATGTCGCTATCAAATGTCCTAAGAGTATTGGTTAGAGCACGGCTCCTTGTTCGCAAGCCAGAACTATCTTTGCTATTAAAGGAGAAAATAGGCCTAGGAGAGTTTTTCACGCCTTACCGCCGAATATTAATAAACAAATCGTGAAAAATAGTAAAGAAAATTCCAGTTATAATTTAACATTAATTTTTAGCATGTAATCTTGGTCATTGGACAATGTAGATTCTTAATAAAAATCTAGCTGATGGAACTGACAGTTGAAAATTAATAACCTGTTGGTGGAACCGAAAGAGAAGAGTTAAATGTTGATGCTTAAATTCATATAAACGTTGAAGACAAAATAAGTAAATGTTAAGCAAACATTTCAAGAAAAATCTACTTCATTAAGAATTCCATTTTGAATCTGGCTTCATCAGCGGGTTTGCGTTAAAGTTGAATTCAAGTGAAATAGTCACGAAATATTATGATAAAAAATTTCGCATCCGTAAGAGTCACAAACGCTGATTTATTGAAAAAAGAATATTTTTCAATAATGGAACAAATAAATATACAGAATATCAATCAGTTTCCTAATAAAAGCAGAGTATTAGGGAAGCGTCCCTTTTTTTTTTGAAATTACACCCATAAATTCTTATCTCTTATTCCGATAATTCTACCTGCGGCTTTCTATTACATCTTGTAATATTCATCAACTTTAAAATCGAAAACAAAGAGGAAATTCAGAACAAGAAAACGTTTCTTCTGATACGAAGCAAATTTTTCAAACTGTGCGCGGAAAAATCAATATCGTGGAATGTCCTGTAGCGGAAACAATACTTGATTTGGGGCTTTCTTTTTTTTTTTTTCTTTTTTTTTTTTTTTTTAAGAAAAAGAACCCAAGTCAATTCGCCTCCATTGCCGAAGAAAAATTGTTTTTCCTATGCTGTTCAAAAGAGAGCGATTATAAAAAATATCATTTTCTGTTCATTTTTTACGAAATGCAAAAAAGAATTTTCGTAAATTTCAATAACTTTTCATCATGGAGCGGAGCATTTTCAAATCGACATTTTCAACGTGCATTCTGCAGTAAAAATCGGTAATACCAATATACGAAAGTGGCATATATGGTTTTTAGATTATTTACTAGGAAGGGTTCATAATGATCTTTTGCATCAGCGATAAAACTTTCATATTTATAGTTTCAGGCTTTTTCATGTTTTTTCGCGGAATCGTTAATCAATTTCATCACAAGAATACTCGCATAAAATTACCAAAACGGACCTCAAAAATGCAAACCTATTTGCAATCTTCGAACATTCCTCGGAAATGACTACATCGTTAAACTATACACGCCTAATTTAGAGGCGATGTTGTACATTCGAAATGAGCTAGATCAGGAATATTCTCTGAAAATAAGAATATCCATATTTTTTGATACTATGAACGCGGAACCCTTTTCAATAAACAAAACAGTAGTTTCTAAAACTATACATCACCAGATGTCGTTTCAATTCAATAAGAAAATCATACCACCACTTCTAAGAACATATTATAAAAGTTTAATTAGCTTACATTTTAAAAAATATCTACAAATATCTAGTGAAATGGACAATTTAACTCCAGCAGAATTTAATTCAATGAATTCAAAAAAATTATAGAAATGAACAGCCAAAATGTCAACTAAATCTTTCATTTTTCTAAAAGCTTCAAGTCATTTAGGTCATTAAATTTTAATTAAAATAAATTAAACATTTATTCGTGACCAAAATCCTTGAAATCTAACCCTTTACTTTCAATTCTAAGCAAGACGAGTTCCTTTAGATGAGTTCACCGGCCGTTTAAATGAATTTTCATTAACAATTACCGATTTTAGTAACTGTCATATGAAACAATAAGAGAATATGAAAATTTTATTAAATTCATAAACCTTTAAGACTACCTTTTACTCCTACAGAAGATGCTAATATAATTCGTCATCTGTAGGAGTGTCTCATTAATAATCCTTCCAAGTCATTTGAATCGTTCTATTTAACCGAATTAATTTGTGAACCTCCTACTCTCAACTAATATTAAAGAATTTCACACGTTCGCATACATGCTTTTTAAAGATTTTTTTTTCTTCTCGTAAACACTTTTCTTTCCCCTTCTCCTCGTTCTCTGGAAAAGTAGTCAAACGCGATAATGCATTCAGTTCAATCCCTCAGAGAAAATCGGATTCGTGCTCCCCAAGATAAGCTGAGAATTTTCTTCCAGGTTTCTTTTTCATTATACCAGAGAAGCAGCACGTAAAGGATGCATCTGGAACGACCAAGTTCTTAAGGAAATTTTTTTTTAAATTTATTACTTCGTCTTTGAAAAATTCAAAGAGCGGGAAAGTATGAATTTCTGATCCACTCAAGGGTGTAGCCAAATGTAAATGAAACCTAAGCGGATTCCTTTCAAGTTTAGCATTCATGGCTCTGTGTGACAAATATATTACGGGATATTTGTCAACGAAAGGAAAAAGTTTTAAGCTGTTGGGTGTATGGTGAAAATTTAAGTAAGACTTAGAAATATGTAACTGAAGATGTATTTTTTTGAAAGGCATTATACAGGCGATAATCCCGAATTTACAATTCGGTTAACATTCTAGGTGAAGTTTTAATATCCAACTTAAACGTGGAACAAGATGTAATTTCTTTACATCAACGCAGAAGAATTTAACAAAAATTCATTCATAAAAATTTATTAATTAATAAATGCCTATTTATTACAATTACATTTTAAAACCTGACATAAAGAGTAATAAGCTAATATTTATTACTATGAAGTAGCAGATTCAATATTAAATCGAGGAGTCTATATCAAATAGAGAATCAGTAATGAACTAAATTTTAGGAAGTTAATAGAAAATAATATATTAGCGTCACGATTGTAACAGGCTTATAACAATCCATTAGAGCCAAACACTTCTTATCTATATCCAGTATATACCATAAAATGGGAAGACAATAAATGATTTATATAGAGTCGAACATAAAGATGCTTTGTGAAACATAGATACAAGAGAGAATGTTGTTAATAAGTTTTAACTCTTTTGCTCGCTTTGAAACATCGGCCAGTATTTGAGGCCAGCCTTCTATTAAAAGTAATAAGGTAAACGAAGTTTTTGTTCAGTGTATGTGTGTTTGTCTCTTATACCAATCTACAGTTTTATTCCGATATTGATGAAATTTTCCACACTTGATCTTCAAGCAAGAGGAAGGTTACTGTCTACATGAGATTTCGAAAAAATAATAATTATCGATAATAATCGATATTCAGATGGGAGCGCATACTAATAAGAGTATATATATATGATCAACAATGAAAGGCAAAGTTTGTGCCAACATTCGGTAAGTTGTGATGGTATCGACAATCGGTATTTTTATGTTGCGTCAACAAGGGCTGATGAAATTAATGCTTGCCTTAAGGCTTAAAATATTCAGGAGAATATTATAATAATCTCTATATATAAAATCGGTTGTTTGTGTGTGCTTGTGAGCAGTAACTGGAGATAATAGAGAATTAGCAGAATATTGAGAAACAATGGAAAGGCAGTAGAAGAAGCAGTTCCTTCGCTCAGCGATGTATCGGTTTCGGCAGCGCCAATGGCGTATATTAAAGACAGACCTCGAAACCTGCCGACATACTTGAAGCGGCAGAGCTTCCTCCCAGAATCGTCATGGCCGAAAATGAGTGAAAATGATGCAAAACATCTGGCTAAACATGAGGGCAGCTAATTAATAATTCTTTCACACGCCGATCACGGAGTGATAAGTTTATCTTTTCGTTAACTTAGCACTTTAAGTTTTTTCTTATATTTTAGAAACAATTTTTCGATGATGGTTTCAATTTCAATTTCGTTTCAATCATCTTTCAATTACGTATTTTCATTTCAGTTACGTATTTTTAATTGATCCTTGTGTAAAGGGATTCCTGATCCTTTTTCATATCTATTTGTACAGTTCCACGCGGAACAACTTTCAGGAATGGTTTTGAATTAATTATTCCTTGGAACCAAAATCGTCAAAAACAAAGCAGCCAGAGAGCTAACTATTCCACGTCTCACTCGTACCCAGAACTGCCATGGCTTCACTTTGGTAGCGATGCTAACAATAGAATTCGGAATCTACCTTTAATATACGTCATTGGCCATCGCACTGTTTTGCTTCAAGTGATGAATGCTCAAGTTTTGCTTCAAGATATCAAGAGCAGAGAGCGAACTGCAACAACAGATTACCAAATAGTGAATAACCGCCACTCAGATTGTTGGAATTCCAGAGCACGCTGACGAAAACGATGAAAGAATGGAATTAGATAAGTCTAATAAATAATATTATTAAAAATGGAAATTAATTAAATATTATTTATTAGACACAAATGATCTTGTACATCCACCGCCACTCAAGAAGAGAAAAAGCAACCCCATAGAAGAAACTGAGGCCGGCTATCGAACACCAGATGAAGAGGAGTCGGCCACGCAACAAAGCACCGGAATTCAGCGCAGTTTTCGAAATCGTGCGAATTTTCACCAAGTGACCAAGAACTGGGTTAATGTAGTTGAATTGGAGCAGGTGCATTAAATAGAAACTCTCCTTGCATGCAAGATAGCCACTTCTCTAAAAGATATTCTAGAACCATGGTTGAACAAACAATGACGGGTGAATACGGATATCCGTTGTATCGTTGAAGTTCATCGCAGCATGCGGATTCACATCTAAAGTAAGATTATATTACTAAGAAATTATTTAGGCTAGGCGTGCCCGCGGGTACATTCGCGTGGAATTTTGGAATTGTTGAATATTTAGATGAACAAATTATTTTTTAAGAGTCATTTTTCATGATTTCTTATTCTGTATCGGTTATTAGCAAGTTTAGAATAAGTCCATTTCTGGTAATGAAAGTACACTATTTTTAAATTAAGGGCGTTTTTCATTAAAATTTCAAATTATCAAATCTTCTCTTTCCATGGGCTGACTGTCCTGAAACAAAGCCTATGTTGCCACAAGCTCTCCCAAACACAAATATGTCGAGAGCGAAATAGAACTGCAGCCACAGCCAGAACTGAAGAAACATGAGATCAAAGTATTGTTTCATTTTCATTTTACTTCCTTCTATTTTAGAAATCACAAACATTATTCTACACATTTTCTCCGGCACTACGTAAAACTCACTCAGCTATATACAACATTCCAACACAAGCAAAGCCGGGTAGAACTGCTGGAGGACCATCGTTGGAGAGAGTCTTATATTGGGAGCATTTATCAGGTCGTTGCATATCAAATGTCGAATTTCGAGGTGGGTTCCGCGCTTCAGCACGGTTTCCAGTTTATAGCAAGTACCCGTAACAAAGTGGTACATTCTCAGAGATAAACCTATCAGCGACCAGCTACCTGAAATTTGCATGTCTGCGATGATATTTAATAGCGTTTGAACCCAAGCGAAGATAGTCATGACTTCATACGAATTACGTGTGATAATGCATTACGAGTTCAGGTTGAATCACACTGCATCCAACGCCTCTCGAAACATCAATAAGGTATTCGGTGTAGGCACCATAAACGAACGTATTGTCCAACGTTGGTTCCGAAAATTCCGGGCGGGATGATGGACCTGGCAAATGAGCCACGCGGCAGACCGCCCAAGTGTTGAATGACGCTGATCTGAAGTGATCTGTGGAAGAGGACCCGTCAAAAACTGTTCGGGACCTTGCAGGGGATCATGCTGTATCAGCGTCGACTGTCAGTAGATACCTTAGGACCATCGGCAAGGTGAAAAAGCAGGACAAATGGGTCCCACATGAACTTACGGAAAACCAAAAAGAGCGTCGGTTGGAGGTGAGTACGCAATTGCTTTTGCGCCATGAAGAAGCGGGGATTCTTGATCGGATTGTCACCTGTGACGAGAAGTGGCTCCTATACGACAATAGGAAACGGTCAGCACAGTGGCTGGATGCTGATGAACCCCCGCGACAGTTCCCTAAACTCCCGTTGCACCCCAGGAACCACATCACCTACTGTCGTGAACTGCATCGTATGCACACAAAACTGTGTCAGCAACAACCTGCACTTGTGCATCGCAAAGGTGTTATTCTTCTGCATGACAACGCGCGTCCGCACGTTGCACGACCGACCGTGCAGGCGCTACAGGCTCTGGGCTATGAGGTGCTTCCACCCCCCCCCTCCGTACTCTCCGGAACTCTCCCCTACCGACTACCATCTTTTCCAGAGCCTGGACAATTTTCTCCGGGGGAAAGCATTCCTAACCCAAGCAGACGTCGAAAACGCATTCCGGGAGTTTATTGAGTCCCGTGACCATGGATTCTATCGGAGAGGGCTCGAGAAGCTGCCAAATCGTTGTCAACAATGTTTGGATTGCAATGGGGGTTATTTCGAATAGCACGTGTGAAGGTGTCCTTTCTAGAGGGCCATTAAAGTTGACTTCTACAATCCGATATTTGATATGTAACGACCTGATAAAATTCAAGAAATTAAACTTTATAGAAAAATAAAGAAATATAGAATTATACAAAGCTGTCTTTTTGTATATAAAATGCTTTGATGATATTTGGAGTCTTTAGTCCTCAAGACAAGATGGAAGTCTTCCTGCTGTCTTTATTGATGTTAGTTTTCTAAGAAGTTTTTATCAATTTGGCGAAATTGTCACTGATTGCTTTTACTAAACCATCACTGGTGATGTTCTGGTTGTGGATATAATATCAAATTAAGTTTAAATAAATTTAATTAAATATAAGAAAATAAGCTAAATGAAAACGTTATTAAACACTTTTACTTTCTTATACACAGTATAAGAAAGTATTGTAATCACGAAAAATTTCGACCTCCAGATTTTCACTGATCTTCACGTTTTAGGGTCCCTAGATTACGAAAAAGTGATTTCTGGAAAGTGTCTGTGTGTCTGTGTCCACGATAGCGGCCAAACGGCTAAAGCTATCGAGACCAAACTTAAACTTAAGATTATAATCTTTCTCGGAATGTCCGATTAGTTTTGTAGTGGAATCGGTGAACCATTTGAATCATTTTACTCCAGCGCCAAAATATAAATTTTGAAATATCTTTTTAAACATTCCGTTTATGAAAATTTTGAAGGGACTAAAGTGTTCCAATTTCAATTATAAACAACCTTTGTTAAGAAAATTTTTCAAAATTCCAACCGGAAGTACCAGTTTTACTCTTATCAAAATCCAGTGTTTTGCTAAAAAAGGCGAAAGAAAATGGTATAGGAAAATTTGGAATCTATACCAAAGTGTTTGGAAGCTAATTTGAAGTAACTTTTATTCACAAAATTTCTATCGGAAGTAGCCAATTTAGACAGTTGTTTATTTTTTTTTCTGTATTTTGGACCAGGACATTTACGTATAAGAAAGTCGGGTGGTGACCACACCTCATTTTTTTTCTTTTAGGTTCATCATCAGATTAAGATGTTTTTCGAATTACTTTTAAATTCTGATTTTTATATTATATTGTTGCAAGTTTTCTTAATTGTTGTCTTTTTTGTAGTAATTTTTAAGTGTTGGTTTTTTTTTTGGTTTTTTTTTTTTTGTTAATTTTTGATTATTTATTGATTAGATGATTGACCAAATTTTTGATACTTCTATATTTTATTTGGCTAAGTTGTTATCTTTTGAATTTATATACAGAGTCTTTATTATGATTTTTTTCTTTGCTGTTTTGGTCTTTTTCCACGATGGGTTATATTTTTCTTGTTTACAATGTATTGCTAAATGATTGTTTGGATAATTCAATCCAATTGCTCGTTCATGTTCTTCGATTCTTTTATTCAGGGTTCTTTAATTCTTGCATTTTGTCTGTCCACTTTAGACTTTGTTACAATTTTGAAACGATATTTGATAAATATGTTGTTATTTTGCCAGAATTTTTTGCGTGCTGATATAATTTCTTTTAATTGAGAATTTGCTGTTATGTTTGATTCTTCTTGTTCTACTTCTCCTAGCTTGTTATTAATTTTTTTTTAATATTGTTTTTGATTTACGGAATGTGTGCAGATTTTCATTTTAATTTACTATTACTTGTTTAATTTTTGGAAATTTTTTTTTATTATATTCTATTGTGAATCTTTTATTTTATTTGTTTGGGTTTGATTTTTTTTTTATTTGTAAGAATTTTTATAAATAAGCTGTTTATTAATTTTTTTGGGAAACTTATTTTTTATTAATCTTATTTTGAGTGTTTTTAAGCATTGTGGAATATTTTGTTGCTATATATCTATTCGTACACAAAATATAATTCCAAATTTGCAATTCTTTTAAAATAGCATTTCAATTATTTAATATCAAAAACTGGCAGATCCTAATACCATTGGAGTACCAAAATTTAAGGATGTTGATAGATACAAATTATCACTTACTTATAATGGTATGTATAAAAATAAATGTGCTTCTGTAGGTTATCCAAGAAAGCGTTAATTGCTACATTTTCATTTATTCACCGAAATTTGAATTTAACTTTTCCAAAGGCGTTTCAAATAAATGGAAGCAAAATAACGATCATACATATATAATTTCAGCTCTACGTAATAGTAATAATAATAATAATAATAATAATAATAATAAAAAAACGCTTTTTTCCATTTTAAAACAAACAAAAAGGGCACTTTATGGTTATCACTTTTTTTTTTTTTTGACATTTTGGTTTATTTTTTTCCTGTCAGCTTAATCACCATAATGACGTCACAGTTCTATTTAATCAGAGATCGCACCTCAACATTTGCTCTGGAATGTTTTTCACTTCTTTCTTTCTCTCTTTTTTTCCTTTTATCGGTGAACAAGAACCCCTTCGGGAATCTTTCTCATAAACCGCGGGCTGTCAACCATCGCCATTGCAATACAGTTCGTTCTCTTAGCAATCCTTTAATAAGAAAAGAGGGCGAGGAGAGAACAAGGGTTACACATCTCGAAGAAAACTGCTAAGAAAAAGGAATAACCATTGGAATCCGGATACAAGTTGTCGTATGAATTTATGTTTGTGAAGCCCGAGGCTTGTAGAAGGGGATCACAAGAGTCAAAGAGGGTTTCAGAAGTACACAGGCGAAGGAGACGGAGACCAAAAAGACTGGCATCAAAAGAGAAATATATTATGCATTCCTATTTTTTTCCCCCGTTAGGTATTTTTTTTCCCTTCGTTTAACCCTTTCACAAATTGGCATTCGCCAGTCGCCACAAGGAGGCGCTTTGAAGATGAGCTGAGCGGTGTGCGCCCCAAGGATTGCGAAATTGCAGTTCGTGTACGCGCACCGAATTCCAATGGAGCCACGCCTTAAGAAAAACTTTTTTGAAAAGATCCCTGTGTCATTCAAGCCACCGATACTTCGCCATAAAGAGTAAAAAAAAAAAAAAAGGGAGGAGAGGGAGGCAAAGGAGTGAAAGAAGGGAAAAGGGGAGAATTGAATGTCTAAAGGAAAATGAAGAGGCACAAGATTAGAAAGTCTCGCTCAATGAAAATCCTGGCCGCATTAATTTGGAATTAATCTATCAAAGGATTGATGACAGTTCTCGGGAGTCGAAAAAGGGACGCTTGTCGAAGTACGTGCTCATTAGCTATGCCATTGACGTTGGCCTTTGACGTTGAGGGAGGGGATAACGGGTAGACGGGAGGAAAGAAAAAAAATAGCCCCCTTCTATGTTACCGAAAAAGAATCTGATTTCCGCGTAAGACTTTAAGTGAACTGCTTCCAAAGAAATCGAATTGATCATTTGAAGCGATAGTGCCATTTAGGAATTTAAAACAGCAATTGTCTTACTTTTTTTTCTATTAGGTAAATTCAACTCCTTCCTTCTTAGAATTTTTGTTAGCTTTCAAAATCTTTAGTAGATATTTTAAAAATATAAAAGTCGCCATAAAATATTATTTAAATCCAGCATACTCCGAGGAACCATAGCATCACTTCTTAGGGCCTATTATCATTCTTTACTTCATAGCAATCTTCTACTATAAGTTTCCTAGTTAAAAATTTTTTTAAATAGATTTGTTAATTCTAAAATCTACAATAGTAGTCACTTTTATATCAGCCTCTTCACTCTTTTAATCATCTTACCATGATATTTCTGGTAATTTCTTTTCTATTTTCGTTTCTGTCTCTATTATTTCTTTTCAATTTTCATACATTACTTTGTTATCATATCTACTACTATTAAAATATAAATTCTGTCTCTCTGGCTACCCCTCTATAGGCTCGCCCCCCTTGTAAACGGTACCCCCAAATCAACAAAAGGGCGGTAGCAGGGTTTGAGATGGTCTGGAGGATGGACAATGTCCGTGGAATTTTATTTTTAAAATTCAATTTACCTGCACATCTATGGTATGAAGCAATTTTGTGACGTCAATGTTTGCGTTGCCGTCTATCATATGCCTGAGTGGGTTTGTCCGTGATGGAGGCAGTAACAATGAATGCAAATCAAGAGAAATCGCAAAATAAGCGTTTCCTTGAGCGCGGGCAATAGTTTACGTCACTATTATGGTATTATTGATGCACCCTAGGGAAAATTTCGAAAAAAGAAATATATAAAGGCAAAAAAAGGCATTAAGCGGTCATTTTTGTTGAAAAGAAGCAGATTCAACAGAATTTCCATTTCTTCTTTCGTTTTCTGCTACTGTAATTTTGAACGATTTGTTATTTCTTCGAATTTTATTTTCCTATTTTAAAAAGCCTATTTTCTTATTTTCATACTAATTCTCAATATTTCTTCTATATTCCTTATCCAATCGTTTTTCGGGCCTCTTTTGGACTCGTCATCAGATAATCTACTATTCTGTTATTTTTGAACTATTGTGGACCACAACTCAACACATGTTCGGTCGTTCTGTTGCACAGTTTTTTCGACTTTTTTTTATTTTTTTATTTTTTACTTCAGATTCAGATAGAGCATCAAAAAATGAGTTATAATGCACACATAACTATTCGGGAACATGACCAAAATGGTTGCTAAAGTAAATATTTGGTCCTTTGCTCTGGGTCACGTCACCAAAATAGATAGGACTTGTGTACCTATTATAATTTTTACTTACGTTTTGATGCTTTATCCGAATCTAAAATCAAAATTTTCGAAAAAATTTGGCAACAGAACGACCGATTTCACCAATACAATAATAATGCTTTTAATTAACTTCTTTATGATAATGCAGTACCACGTATTTTCAACTGGTTTGCTACTACATTTGATCAGATTTTGATATATTAAGTTGACATTAACGATATCTGTAGCCATTTGCTGCTTAATATGTAAACAACCCCATATAATAAAACAGGTTGCCAACTGAAATAATCTGAAGGTCATAAAGTCCTTATAATCATCATGAAAGTCCGCATGTAGCAGTGATATGGCAATGGTAGCATGTGACCACATTCCTGCAGACATGCACAATTCATCCCATGCTGTATTTCGTGGATTCGCCGTCACACTACCTATTTCAAGAAGTGGCAGCTCCTTGGGAGAATCGAAGTGCAGGCTGTGATAAGTTTTCTGTATCTGAAGAGAAAAACGCCACACAGATCCATTCCGAGCATAGGGACGTCGCTTCCAAAGTGGCCTTATCAGCCTGGACGACCTTCCATCAGTCAGAAGCCGAAACCGTGGAGCAAGGGGAGTCGGAAGGGCCAAATACAGGATTTCTACAACAAGGGACTCCGGTGGGTGATTTATCGCTGGGAGAA
The DNA here is from genome assembly GCA_023313115.1 of Rhysida immarginata. Lineage (NCBI taxonomy): Eukaryota > Metazoa > Arthropoda > Chilopoda > Scolopendromorpha > Scolopendridae > Rhysida > Rhysida immarginata. The sequence continues at coordinate 13,304,821 of JAHWFO010057280.1, read as the reverse complement.
GTGCTTGGTCCTGAATGGAAACATATGAAGAGAGGGCTAACCATTCTTTCGCGTCATCGTGCCCGAAGATCTCTTCCATCAAGGCGAATGTAAGGACTTTATGACATACCTTCGTATAATGTTATTTGAGATTGTAAAGGACTTATTTATTCATGAAAAGTTTGCAATAGAAGTATGTTTAATGTTGTCTTTGCAGATTAATTCTTAATTTATGCTTAAATTAAAATGTTTGCAATGTATTGCCTACGTTATATAATAGCGCAAATTTCGAGATATACCAGAAGGTAATTAAGTCGTTCCTTATTACGTGTACGTAAGGTAAACCCAGTTGTGTTCATTTTAAAGCATTTTCTGTTCAGAATTCCTGATGCTGATCGATTGAGATAGGCCTATATAGTGCCAAAATAGAAAAGCCGTGCGACGTTTTCTATTTTTTTTTTTTTTTTTTAATATTTCCCTCTCCCTGTACTTTTAATAAATGCTTTTCCATTTCTCCACCCACAATCTAATTCTCCATCTACACATTCCTCCACTGAATTTTCCCTTTTTCCGCTCGGCCATTCTCGCTCACCGACCAAAACTGCTCGGTTCCAAAGCAATTTCTTTCCTGTTAACGGCGCAGAAAACTTCTGCGCTTCTACTTTTCCCCTTTTAATTGCTTTTGCAGCTCCTTTACCCTCCCCTTTTTTAAACGCTGTCATGTTGACGAGGCGGACGGCTGTTTCATTTTTCTTCATTTTGCGTTCAGAATAATATAACGAGAGAGAGAGAGAGAGAGAGAGAGAGAGAGAGAGAGAGAGAGAGTGTCGCATGACGAAGACGACGACGACGGCGCTCTGCATACGAACGACCGCCTCGAGCGACAAACGACCGTATAACTTTGTTGACAAAATGACATTCCCATTTTTAAAAGCAAATTCCGCGAGTCAATTGCCGGATTTAAACCTCCCTATGAAAGATGCAACATTTTAAATAAACACTATGGATGGAGTTCAATGATGGATCATGAAAGGTAAACAAAGCGATTTAATTTTAAACGGCTCTTTTCAAAAAAAAAGAAAAGAAAAAAAACGCCCCGCCTCGCGTTTTATCTTTATTAGAATTTTTTATATAAATTTTGCAGACGGTTTGGGTTTTTAATGATATTTCCGAAATTAAGAACTGAAAGCATAAAGAGACCACTTCCAATTATGGACGCCGAAAGGGAATTTAATAAACCTCCATAAAGGTCATTAAATGACACATTACACCTACGTTACTTGTAAGCGTGCCTTATAAAACACGATCGTGTGGCGACTTTTTTTTTTCCTTGGTTCAGAAATATTTTATAGGTCCTCTTAACACCATTAAGTGTCCTTATGACCAGCATTTATTAAATAACTGACGACAGGTTGCCTAAACTCAGAGATTAGTGTAACTCATACCCTTTAATGAAAAATGTTTTTGTGCTCTATAATGCTTACCTGATGTCAGTAATGTTACGTAAAGCAATAATGTATGCTTTAAAATAAAAAGTCTACATTCATAATTTTCAATAATTATTGATTATGGTTTAAGCCAAGTAGCCCTTCTAAACTTGGTTCCACGTTATTTTCTTATCAAATACTCGCATCAGCACATTACACTATATTACAACATATGAATTCTTAGAAAATTATTAGCGTTTTTTTACTCTTTTTTCCAATTTATATCTTCAAGAATCTGTACGGTCCTCACTCCTGATTTGCTATTCTCCCCAATCTAAATGAACGCTACATACCGACATCATTTTATTTTTATTTTACAAAAGAAGCCTTTTTTATGAATTTATGTCTTAGCAAAATCTATTCAACGCATTTTTATGCCGCCAGTAATCAATAGTCCTGTTCACGTTACAATTTTGGGTAATGATCAAGTCACCTATATGATAAAGTGGGTACAGAAGTGTGCAAATTATCACAATCAAACGACGGATTAAAAAGCCACAATTTTTCCTAAAACTCTCGTTTGGGAAGAAACCTTTTTAGGAAGAAAATCAAAGCTATTACAACTCTACAGAACGACCAAGAAAAGAAGAAAAATTCTTATGTTTACCCTACAATCCGACAAAAGGCCTGGAGAAGATTGCCAAAACATTTGGACTCACTGTGACATACAGAAGTAGCCAAACTTTGAGACACTTCCTAGGCGGGACCAAAGACAAGATAACAACACTAGAAAGATCTGGAGTCTACGAGATCACCTGTGACCAGAAATATCTAGGCCAAAGTAGGAGAAAAATTGAGACACGCATAAAGGAACACTTCAACCATATAAAAAATTACAGACCGGAAAAGTCAGCATTCGCTGAACATATTCTAACTACTGGACATGTAGGAAAGAAAGAGAACGTTCGGATTTTGCACTTTGAAGAGGATCCCAAAAAGCTGAATTTCTTAGAGTCACTGGAAATATCAAAAATTGCACCCGAAAAACTTCTAAACCATGATAGAGGCCCACTGGACTTATCATTGTGGAATTCTTTACTATCCCATTGACCTAGTCTCACTCTGGTTATAATAACTTTTTAGCAGCCCTTTGTTTATAATAGATTCACTCCGGTTATAATAGCCATTCCCCTTTATAATAGCCAATTGCTTATAATTGTCTTCCTGTTAATATTAATATTAAGCC
>JAHWFO010057280.1:13182170-13301769 GCA_023313115.1 Rhysida immarginata | reverse complement strand
TTGGTTCCAAAACCTTATAAAAGCTGTATCTTTGCTGATAACATTGAGACATACTAAAGATGGCTACTTGTTAGCCGAAATGTATATATATATATGATACATATTAAACTTCTTTTGTGGACAAGTGGAGTTTCCTTCCTCTCTTTCTTTTTTAAAAGCTTATAAGTTTTAAAAAAAATCCTATTATTTCGTTAGAATCTAATTATGTGAATACATTTTTCATGTGAATACATTTTTCATCTAATTATGTGAATACATCTGTGATTAGATTGTTGTGGTAAGTTACGGTCTCTGTGCGAAATAAATACTAGGAACAAATGTAACTTACACTGTTCCGACTTCTTAATGGACGGTTGGTTGTTTTCACCATAAAAATTCAAAAGCGTCCGCTCTAGAATTGTTCTCAAATCCAATTATCTTCAGCCGAATATGCGTGAAATTAATCCCACCTTTTGTCATATTAGACGAGCCAAGAAGCGCTTTAATTAGAGAAGATGGCGCGGAGAAGAGTTGCTGTTTATCAAGGGTCGGCTGACGGGAGGTCGAGTAGCAGCAACCTAGAAGCGCTCGTCACTAGCTGAAAATTTCAGAGCAAAGCAATTTCCATCAATCTGAAAAATAACCACGAGAAAGTTTTCTCAGGGGATTATTCAATTTTTAATAAATGCTTAGCAACAATTGAATTAAATTACCGCCCAGTTCGTTTCGGAAAAGCCATTCATGAACCCGAGAGCTCAGTAAACGAGGAGAAGACACCTCTTTGCCATCGCCGCAAGTGGGAAAAAAAAAAAAAAGAAAAAAAAAACGGGGGGGGGGGGGGGTTGACGGAAAAATCGATTCGGCTCTCCAATTTGGTTCTCTGTAATTATGCTAAATGTATCTATAAATAAGGGTTAAAAAAAGAGCATCCTCGGATTTTACAACGAAAACGTGTTTATGAAATCTAATACGAGGCTTTTGTGAGAAGGAAACAGCGATAACGCTGCCGATTTCAACCAAAGGTGACCCTCAACCAGATGAGAGTCGGGAAAGGTCACGACGAAGATGGGTCCTTCCTCTTGAAATCTCCAGGGAACCGGAAATGAAGCGCAGATACCCCATTATAGCTCGCGAAAGAAGCGAAATTACGGCCTATCAGAATTCATTTCGGAAAGTGGATGCTAATTGAGTCAAATAATTATATGTGTTTTCCTCCGATCATTAAGCATATCTCGGGGAACAGGACAGTATTGATTGGATTGTCCTAGACTGAATAACAAATCCTTTCCGGGAATTTTTTTTTATACATTCTTCATCGTGATGAATTACCTGTACGAGAAACCTAATATATCATCCAAGCCACGTGTTTCCCTTGGTAACATCGCTAATCTTTTTAGTCTGTGCGGTCTGAATTTAATTCGCTCGTTTCAATAAAACCAGAGTCATTTAAAGGGAACACGAAAATTGCGCTTACTCCTATGAATACACACATGCATAGATATTATTTTCTCTTATTCGTAGAGGCCAATCCGAGAAGAGCTTATTATTCATCCGATGGTGGCTCGAGAGCGGTCACTCGGAAAACGGTTTCTCCAAACCATCACACCATCGGAACTTAGAAGCTGATAAATCTTGGCGCTTTCAAGCGAGCTTCTAGATTCGTTCGGGCGAAATAAAAATTAATATGACCGCGCATGCGCACTACAAAAGAAATGAGCCGGGGAAGCAATGAAAGAGGATGCATTTCCGAAATTGAGAACGAGCGGTGGTGTTGGGGAAGAAAATGGAAACATTGAGTGGAAGAAAGACGGGAAGGGGAGGGGTTACTGTGTAATTGGGAACATCTTGTATTTTCTACTAAGGAAAGATAGGGTTAAGCTCCCAGGGTTCACGTGCAATAAAACTTTGGGTTCCTTGTGTTTTGTCAGAAGACGGCAAAATGACAAAACAACGGAAATGGAGAAACAAGGTCAGAACGTTTCTATAAGCTCTTTGTATCAAGAAGCTGGAGAGAAAGCCCAAATGCCATCACCTACTTTAATGATATTTTTTACGAAGGTCCCGTCTTTCTCTTAGGAGTAATTTCTTTTATCAGCGCCATTATTACTATTTTTCTTCTGTTCTTCCTCCCACCTCCTCCTTAAGTTTTGCTTCATCCCTGACGTATTGTAAATCTAAGAGAACATACTTGTAAATTAAAAACATGAACCGACCGCCTTTCAAGCTGCTTGCTTCTCTTTACTTATGCTTTCCTACTCATTGTGACTCAGTCGTGTTTTCCAACTTTTCTACTCGTATTTCTTCTTTCATTGTTCCTTTTCGCACTCCGCTGTCACTTCATAAATATTCTTTTGAATAATAAAAAAGGAAGTCAGGGCACGGAGAAAAAAGCGGAAGAAGAAGTTTGGTATGGGAAAAAAAGATTTAATAGGAATATATACATACACTTGTAATTTGTCCCTTTACTTTTCATGTAAAAAGAACAAAACCGAAAAAAGGGACTTTTTTCATGCGAAATTCTTGCCGTTCTTCGTTTCTCTTTTTCTCCTTGGAATTCAAAAGAAGTTTTGTACATAAAATAGAGGCGCATTTTGCTGCCCGCAGCTGGCCATTCGGAACGACGCTGTAAACAATCATTCCTTCTAAAATAATCCTGACAGCACGAGCTCTGCACGAGACCTTTACCCTAATGGAAAGCGACCACCCCCTTATAGGAGTAATTTTTCCGGCGAACGTCATCGACCCGTGTGCCGTATGCCAAGACACCATCCTCGTTCCTTCTCTCAACCCTTGTCGCCGCCGCCAGAAGATTAATATCCCTCCTACTTAGCATAACCTACAATTTGGAAACGCACTTCTTCATAATAATATAAAGAATTGCTTTCCCCCGCCGGTGATTTCTAATTTTTATTCCCTCCTTGTCTCTTTTGCCGTTGTCTTTTGTTTCCCCAAAACTGAACTCGGATTCCTTAATGGCGAGTGGGTGAGGGTGGGGTCGTTTGTTTCCCTGACCCCGAACAGCTGTTGGAATACAATGGACCCCGAGGCCGACAAATTTAAGCACTGGCTGAGTTCAAGGAGTAAACATTCTTGAGAAGAGGTTCTTTCCACATGTAACAATATCGATGAAAGCAGTGGACCATTAAAATAGCATCGCGCTACTTTATTTTAATAACGCAATTCCAAGCACGTGACTTTTATCCTTTCCAACGAATATTGCTTCACTTTTGCAAAATAGGGTAGCTACTTAGGAAGAGGTCGAAACTATCAGAATGGGCATTACGGAGGAAATGATCCAATCTTACAAAGTAAGTCGTTCTTAAGAACTTTAACTTTGAATCGCTGCGGGTCTAAGATTAGGGAAATGGTTATAACAGAAAAGTTCCAGCATTTCATTTCATAGATTTCAAAGATACGATGAAAGTGTAATTTTTTTGGTCAGATTCTCTTTCAAACAATTGCATAGGGTAAAATCTCTATATTTAGATGGACTAATAGGGGTAAAATCCAAGAAGGTTTAACTTAAGTTCTCGCTTCACAGTCTCTGGTAATAATTTCTTTGCTTTTATGCTGGTAATGGGAAGAAGAAAGTGCATCCGACATTAATGTAGTCTTTGAATGAGTTTCGAGTTTTCTTATGTGTTAAGTATTCATAAATATCTCTTCAGCTATTTTTTTCCTTTAAAAATATAATACGATGGGGATATAATATTGAAGCATATACTGTGTTTCTTCCACACAAACAAACCAGCTAAAACTATAGATAACTCCCTCTTCTCAATATACACTGCTCTGGCCAGTTGCTTGCAGTTCTTTGAAGTCTGTTAATGATGATGTTCGTGGAGTAGTAGATAATGCCCTCCGTGTCCCAAAACATTGTGGCCATATGCTTGCCAGATGAGACCGCTGTCCGGAATTTCTTTAGTGGGAGGCTGTCCGTGTATTTCCATTACTCTGATTGGACTTTGGTCTCCACTAATGATAATGGAGCCATTATCACATCTTCGGGGCATCGTTTAATCGCGGACTTCATTTTCGTCCAGGCTGATATAAAGCACCCGAAAACGTGATTCCACGAGGGTTCCTACGACAGTGATTGCAGGGCCGAATTAGCATCTTTGTAATCCCGTTTGTAATAAAAAAGCACTTCTTGCCAGAATCTTTCGCGATAGGTGAAAGCCCAGAACTAGTGATGTTTGGAGTCATGTCATAAGGGTTCGATGAGTCGTCCTTCCCCCTGTTCCAACTGTAAGATTTATGTGTGGAGAAGTATATAATTTTAGATGAGGGTTATACGAAGGACATTCCGATCTTGATAAGCACATTTGGTCGAGGAATTTATAGTTGCCGTGAAACCAGTACCCGCGAGATTGCGGAAACATTGTGTATCATCAAGGGAACTTTTAATATCTTCGCCATAGACGATTGGGATACAGAAAATATTGTGTATAATGATCCCCAAACATTTTGATAAGAAGTAGAAGACTAGATGAATGACTGTTTATCTGAAGTATCTGCTACGTTAACGATGAACAATTTCTTTCTAAGATTGAGCCCGCAGATGAAACTTGGTGCCACTATTTCGATCCAGCCACAATCATATACGGTAAGGCGGCATCGTATCTCTCCAGGTTCAAGCAAACCTCATACTCTGTTAAGATCTGGAAGAGTGATGTTCACATTTTTCTTCGACGAGAATGGCCCATTGTTTTTGGATTGTTTGGACGCAGGCCATAGGGTCAATGTAAACACGCACTGCACTACAAATCCACAATCTCAAAGCGGACATCAGGTATAGTAACAGTGTGCCATGATTTGGTGTGGTGTTTCCGCTGAGAAGTCTTCGACTATCCCTCCGATTATCGCATCTTCGGGCCACAGAAAAAACTAAAGGGCGACGATGTCGAGGTCCGGGACGTCATTGAAGACTGGTTACGAGCGAAATAAGGCCATTTTTCGCTCAGGGTATTCAAAATCTAGTGAAACATTGGGGTTCTTGGTTAAACAGACAAGGCGACTATGTGTAGCGGATATGTAGCATTTATATCGCTATTTCTTCCTATAATCTTTAGAGACATATTTCAAAAAAGTCACTTTTATTTGGGTGACCTTAATACAAAAATGTATTATCAGATTGTAATTATTGCAAAAGGTGTAAAATTGTTTCGCCACAATTTGTTATATTTTTATTTTTGTTGGGGAACCATTTCTACATTTTTTATGCCGTATTATTTATGTTATATGGAAGGATTTCTCTCCTTGTTGTAATTGATTATAACGTCTTTGTTGTAAGCAGTGCATATGAGTATTATTATAACGTGACTTTTTTTGGTTGGGCATGAAGCACAAGAAAAAAAATGTAAACAGAAGAGCAGGTTTTGGAATTCTTCCTTGGAGAAGGAAAATCTTGGAAAAATCTCGCGTCTGGGAGTAATGGAAACTCATGGACATTGTAGAACAAAAATCTAAGAATGGAAAAAGATCACTGTGGCTCCGGGCTCCTCTATAATTTGTTCCAAGTAACGCATATAGACATTTGTGATGAATGATTGAAAATTATTGACTTTTTATTTCCTTTCTTTCGAGCCTTCTGGAACTACGGAGACAAAATGTTCACATGTTACGAATAGAATAAGGCTATCTGGATGTGGACGCAATGAGCGAAGTTTGTCTATTGCAATTCGGAAACTAAGGGACGAGTGATGACAGTATCGGTACAAGTACCGCAGTAAAATGCAGTTGGCAGTCGTTTAGGTTCTACAATTGAAAGAAGAGTGATGATATATTTTCTTATTTAGCCAACAGCAAAAATTGATCTGGCAAAAATCTACAAGATTCATAGTGGAATGGTTCCCTCGTCTTGACTCTTTGTCGCTCTTTGTTAAAAGTTTTTTCATGCATTAAACAAATTAAAAGAAATTAAACCAATCTCTTTTCCTGTCTTATTTGAGAAAAAAAAATCCAGGATCATTCCTGGGATGAAAAACCACATCCCATTTGGCGTTCACAATATTACAATAACCTCTCCACAAGCCGGCATTCCGCAAGTCGGCTTTTTCTTCCTAAAAATCTAAATCCGATCGCAGATTTTGCCAACAGTCAGTTTTTGCAGTAGATTAATTTACATTGAAGATGAATTTGTAACCTGAAACTTTCTAACAATTTAATCTAAAAATAATAAATTAGCCAGATTTGAAAAAAAAATTTGGTTTATTAACATTTCAGTATCAGAATAGATTGCAAAGAGACTGCACAAATGGGTATATTATTATTAATCTTGTTATTAAGTAGCGGAAGAATGGAGCTACTTATTGTTTTCACAATGTCCGTCTGTGTGTTCGTCCGTCCCCTTCATAATTTCCGCATTTTTTGAGATAGAAGGTTGAAATTCGGAACGTAGCTTACTATGGGCATGTGAACCTTCACTATTTAGTTTGGTTTTGATTGGCCCACTGGGGTCGGAGTTTCGAGGGCGGAAATTAGAGGGGACCAAAAGGTCTAAGCGTATTTATGCATATAAAGGAGTGAAATTCGGTATGCAGATTCCTCTAAGTAAGATCAACATTGCTATAAAGTTTGGGCCAAATTGTCCCAATGGTGTCGGAATTGTGGGGGTGGCAGTTACTGGGTCTTTAGAACTATGGCAACATACGGCATGTCATATATCATTCGATTGGAAATGATGAGAAACGAAAGAAGATAGAGCTCTTTTACACTTTCTAAATACTACGGTCGAGAAAATCAATTTTTTGATTTAAAAAAATTGGGGAAAGGGGGTAAAAAGTGAGATAAAAGGGTAAAAATAGATGATCTCAGCGCTTCCGCTACTTTCCTATACCTTCCTCGGGAGGCTTAATTTCTTGTTCCCTTCATAATCACGTTCAAAAATCTTGTTAGAGTTGTCTTATATTAATACAACTTTGCGTGTATTAATATAGCTTTTGAGTTACAATTATGGGATAAGTCAAGAATAGTGAAAAATAGTAAAAAACGAATTGTTTTATATCTTCTGGCGTTTCAAAATTTACGAACCACCTTCTCAAAACATTTTGTAGGCATAATTGTTAGTAACGATGAAGCAAACCCAGAATAATTCATATTTATTCGCAAGGGCAATGATTACAATTTATAATCATATCTCGAAAGACATAAGTAATTAATTTCATTTTTCCAAGCCTAAAGGAAGAAAATGTCATCTGAAGAGAATTCTTAATCATTAAAAGCGAACCTATCCGAAATGTGGGTTATCTGTCATTCGTGATATTAAGAATTCACGAGGGCATAGGGAGTAGTTATTCAAGTGTAGACTTGAGAAGGGTTTGCTTTCTAGAAAAAGCCATAAAAGAGCATGGAGTGTCAACTGTTACCTAAAGTAGCTCTTGAACAAATCAATAATAAAATAACCGTAAATAACATTTTATCTCACGTTTCAATCTTGCTTTATTAAACAATTGCTGCAATTGTTCGCCGTATCGGTAGTATACGAGGTGCGATCGTAATTTCTACTTCAACAAGGATCAACGGCTGTGCGCAGTTCAACGGTTCAAAAGCTTTCTGGTTCCTTCTCTTACGATTATTGGTCGGTTGGTCATTCCATCATCCGATCGTCGTCATGTGTGTTTGTCTCTTTTATTTACAATGTTGACAGAAAAGAAACGGAACAATTACGCAGTCGTTCGTTCTAATCATATCCTTTAAGCGAAATGCGACTAAAATTGAATGCGCAATTAATCTGAAATTGGAAATCCGGTTTTGCTTCCAGTCGACGTCACACAAGCCGAAGAGTGAGATAGGGGAGCCAATTGGAAGTTCGACTTGAACAAAAAAATCCGTTGAAGAAAATACTGTTCCAGTGATTGCGCATCATAAATTGCTATGTTTGTGATAGAAAAACGGGTTTCAACATAAATAAATAGGGGGGCAAATAACGAAAGAGGGAGAAAAACTTAATAAAATATAAACGAGAACAGGTTAACTGCGGCAACACGTTTTCACCTACTGAATATAAAAATTTCCTAAATTATAATTTTCGCAAAAAAAGGAAAAAATCTTTGTGCCACTCCTTCGGCAGGAGAAACGTAAAGTGGCATCTTTCTTTAACCAAACAACTTTTTTCTCCTTACAGAAAGGGGCGAGCTCCATCGAATTAGCAAGGCGTCGATTTTGAAGTCATCCGACCTTAGAGAGTCGCTTCAATCGAGAGATCAATGTCGGTTTAACTTGACATCCCAATGCAACATGGCTATCAGCTATTAGAAGAACCGCATTACTATAATGGCCGCTAATTACTCTTCCGTCCTAATGGTTTTGACAGTTTGCACTCAATATTTCCTCCCGTGTGAAACGGAAATTCTACAGAATGAGTACGAAATGAAGTATGAACACACGGAAAATTATGCAATTTATTCGTCTCCAAGAGACGAACGGATTACATTGGTTAAAGGGCTGCCTGGAAAGCAACTATTAAATTATGCAGATTTATTTTAACAACTGTAAAGAGGATGTGGTTAATCCCATTTTATGGGATGAATAAATAGCTACATTACTGTCACAATGCACGCAAAATGCTTCATCTCTTTCTTTATTAGATTAAAAATTTAAATTGATCCCATTATAAATCCCTAAGGTACAATCCTAGGCTGCAAAGTGAAGTCTCAAATTTTCCAGTTTATTATTTCATTCAAAATTGTTTTAGAGTGAACTTGGTGTAATTACTAAATAAATTGATCTTAATTAGAATAATCACACAAATATGGACCGTTCATTCTGACATTGATTAAATTCTACATTTGAACAAATGTTAAGAAAAGTAATTTAGATATAATATGGTGCTAAAGATAATTTACAGTTTGCATTTTAAAATACCCGTAAGCTTCCATCGATTAAAAACTCATCGTGCCCACCAAATTGCATAATCATTTATTTTGAAAGCGCTCAATATCTCTAATCAAGAAAAAGCTGTCTTTAAACAAAGTTTTAATAAATAGTGCATACAAATATTTTAAATAATTTTTAGTCTTTTGCAACTATGGCCAGATCAAAGCAGATGTCAGATAAGCACACCTTAATAACGTAAAAATATTTTTAAATGGTAACGTCATTTAAATTGTGTCACATGTAAGCTAAACATGTTTTCTTGAACTACACCTTATTTATTTCATCCTTAATGAAAATCTTAACTGAAATGCGCTAAAAACTTATTCCTTGTATAATCCTCTTTGGAACAAGCAATTTACTATTAAAGAGAAGGTTTCATCACGAGGAAATTAATTTATATTATTAAAATTCAATGTGTCCTGTTAATTACTAGAAAAATCAATGATATGTTTTTAAAAAATTAAAACACTCAAGTTAATTTTATATTGATTTTTAAAGAGAATATTCTGAAAAAAATTTGTCAGGTAAGACGGGGAAAACACCAGAAGATCGAAGACAGTGTTAAATATTCTTTTTAAATAAATATTCATTATTCGATACTTCGCTTAGATTCTAGTTACCGTATTAGATTATTGATGCAATAAATAATAGTTATAAATTAAAAATACAAATTAAATAAAAAATAAGATATAATAAACAAAAATAATTAATCAAAATCAAAATAAAAAGCTGACGTTTCGGATAGAGACTATCCTTTATCAAAGCAAAAAAGGATAATTCTCTAAAAGAAAATAGAATATTAGAGAATTATCCTGAAGTTAAGATAAACTTGGGTAGATGTACTAAAACTTAATCTAACCCGGAAATTATGCAAAAGAGTAAACAGTGGAAACATGCGTCACCATCCCTCTTCAAAAAAGTGCGAATCTAGCTGTTGTAGGGAAATGTCATGGTGAGTGATTTTTGAAATTCCGAGGATTATCTCTGTAAATGAATCATTGGGAACGATTACCGGCATCTCCTGAAGATATTACGGTAAATCATCAAAGCGAATCAAGCACCGTGGAATGCTTAACAAGAGGATGCACTTTCTCCAGGACAATGCGCCTGCCCATTCAGCGAAGAGGGCCGTGAAAATTCCAGGCGAGCTGGTATAGGAGAAAATGTCTCATCCAAACAATTCTCTCAACCTGGCAACAAGCGATTACCTTCCTCTTCCCTAACTTCAAAAAACTTTTACGGTCAAGGCGCTGCCAAGATTACCATGACGTCCTTTTATAGCAGGAACACTTCTTCAGCAGTCAATGTGAGACCTTCGTGCATATGTAGAGAATGACTAATCTTAACACCAGCACTTGTGTCTGTGATTCTCTTGCTTCAGTATGATTGTTACAACTTTTTAATCGCCATAAGGGTGACGTGTTATTTTATTTACACGAAGATTTTGAAAATGTTCTTGAAAAGAATTGTGGTAAGATGGATGTCCATCTGAACCCAATATTAATGTTCGTGAAAATTCATTTATCTATAATTTCGAGAAATAAATTCAAGGAAAATTTATTTGCTAATTACACTGGACAACAAAATTTAAGTTTTTTCTTGGCACAAAATAAAAGTGGGTGATTTTTGGTAGTATTTTTTCTGCTGATTACGAATATAATTTTTAAATTTCTCTAGCACGCACAGCTTTCTTGTTTTACAATGAAACATTTTTAAATCATTCAGTGTTTGGGGTCTGGTAAATTTCCTTGCGGCCCCAAAATATGGATACTTTAACATTGTAGCCACTTCTCTTCACACCCATTACTTTAACATAGAAGTTTCGATGTGCATAACTTGGAAACTTGACGTGATAGAAAAAATCTAAAAGCAGATTCGGATTCTGCCTACAAATTACTACTAGGAACATTATCTGTGGTCTTTGGGCCAAAAAGTGTGTTGACTAGTGTTATTAATAGTAAAAATAAATTAATAAACACTATAAACGTATAATCAAATTACAGTATTTTAGTGTGGATATATTCAGCTTTGCTGGATTAAAGCTTAAATATCTTGTATAAAAAAAAGCTGTATGAATACTGGTTTGTTCTTACTTCAATAATAATTCTTAATTATGGCATCTTTTTTCATCTTACCTTATAATTATTTAAATAAAGACAATGAACTGTATAATTTAAAGAAATTTTCCACTGATGATAGTAATAATAATAATAATAAAGTTGACGTAAATAAAGCGAGCCCTGTATAATAATAATAATAAATGAGTTTATATTCTAGAGTCGTATTTCAATATAGATAACGATTCGAACGACAATCCGAATAATTTACGACTGTTCATAAAAACTACTCTTTCTTCAATTAATTATTCATTTTGAGGCAGTAAAATTCATTGCGAAATATAACCAATGCCCTTTCTCATCTCCGATCACAAATCCACCGCTTTGATTTCGAAAGCAACTATACAAGCTACGATATATATATACGAACAAATAACTATTAGATATATAGTTAATAACATTGCAACATTTGGATATTAATAACTTCAATATGATATCTTTCACGAACAAGTCGTAAAATAAGATTTAATAGATATTAAAAATGATATATGGTTTTATCATAACTATTCAATTTATGTACCGAGAGAAATTAAGAGAAACTGCATTAAAAAGATTCTGCTTGGGATATGATGGAGATGAGATTTAATAATTCTTCGATATAGGTATTCATAGAATAGAAAATTACTTACTGTTAAGCATTCGCATTTGACGCAAAATTGCGTACCGAAGGGAGGTCCTAGATCAGGGTTCCAGGTGCTTTGTAGCTCGTAGACTTTACCTCCAAAATGACATTCTGTACAAAAAGAAAAGAATAGTATTCAATAGAAGTTACATGTGGAATTAAAAGAAATTGCTCGTACAATGAAACTACTCAATTACATAGTAGGAATAGCAGCAGTTATCACGAGGAGTTATCAGAAAGTAACGCCATTTATTTTTTTCACAGAAAATTGCAAAACATACAGGTAAACAACTAAATGCAGCTGAAAGTACACGTCTTTATCTACTTTTCCACATTTTTCCTAATGCTGCACTAGCTTCAGTTTACCTCGCTCATAGAACTCCGTCGGCTGTTAATATAGCCAATGGCGCACGGCAGATTTGAGTTCCTCGTCAGTCTCAAACCTCTGACCACTCAGAAATCTCTTCATGGGACCAAAAAGATGATAGTCCGAGAGCGCTAAATCCGGACTGGGTGGACCAGAACCTCCCAACCGAAACGGACCAGTTTTGCTTTGAGGACGTTAGACATATGCGGGAGTGCGTTGTCATGAAGAAGTCGAACATTGTTTTCTCTTTCTGGTTGCTTATCCCGAATAGCAAGCCGCAGTTTAGTCAACGTTTCACAATAGGTAGCGGAGTTGACGGTTGACTCACGAGATAGGAACTCTGCGGGTACGATGCCTTGCATATCTCAAAAGAACAGTAAGCATGATCTTCAGAAATGAAGGAGAAACTTAAAATTTTTTGCGAACCGGAAAATGTGGATGTTTCCACATCATGCTTTCACCTTTAGGCCCAGTTGTGAAGTACAAGACTCCAGGACATTTTACACCATTTGCACACATTGGAATAGTCCGAACAGGTTGGTTTGGTTTATTAGAATTTTTGGCGTCACCTACTATGGTCATTTTGCGCCTTTTACACAAGTTATATCCGTACGCAGCCCGGGACAAACACAAACATCCATGCCCACGGCGGGATTCGAACCCACGACCAGGTAGATTTGAGAACTAGAAAGCCTACGCCCTCGCCCTCTCGGCACCTGGCCGGCAGTCCAGACAGTCGTCACCGTAAACTTTTACCATTTCCACATGAATTTCAGCGGGTTTCTTATCTTTTGAAAAAAGAAACCTTATAATAGCTTGTTGTTCTTCTACTGTATACGAGGTGATAGTGGCGGCTATTTGTAAAACGACTGGTAACAGGTAATGCGCGTGCGCAGGAACAATTCTTGTTATGCAATGTCTGTGCAGGTACTCAGCTTTCTTTTTTGCTATGTTAACTTGTACACAGCGACTATATTTCCTCCAGTTAAAAAATAAACGGCGTTACTTTCTGATATCCCCTCGTAGAAGAAATAAACGATAACATAAACTTAGCTTTCTCTTAAATTATTTCACCATATACAAAGTACAAAATTATTAGGAGAGCTACTGTAGAGGTTAACATCTAGTATGCTCTATCGTCTATAATGTCTGTTTAAGTCTATAATTGATTTGTGTGCAATTTATTTTCCAGAAGCGCTTATCAAGTTCATTTCATAAGTCACGGGGTTCATCTTACTAAGACTGACTGCTTTTATACAAGCCGATACAAAACCTAATACTATAAAGGACATGGGATCAAGGATACTAAAACAAACATTTTTATTAAGCAAAGTGTGTCATTTCTCGCACCGGTATTGCACTATACTTGTTTCAGTGTTTTGACTGTTTGCCGTTGTCTGTTGTTTTAATCCGCTGGACGACTTCTTGTGGGGACATCTGATG
Organism: Rhysida immarginata; assembly: GCA_023313115.1. Classification (NCBI taxonomy): domain Eukaryota; kingdom Metazoa; phylum Arthropoda; class Chilopoda; order Scolopendromorpha; family Scolopendridae; genus Rhysida; species Rhysida immarginata. The sequence continues at coordinate 13,288,364 of JAHWFO010057280.1, read as the reverse complement.
ACCCTAGTGTATGCCACATCTGTAGATCATTTTGATGTTCTTCTTCCACGGATTGTTGGCGCCTATAACACCATACGTAACACACTTGGCATATTTGAACGGATGCGGCTATCAATGCTTCGGCGATGCCAGGTTTGTCTACAAGAAAGGAGGCGTCAGTTTGAACCACTTCCGTAATGAACACGTTGTCAAACGTCATTATTTGGTTTTTTTTTTGGTTTTTTTTACTGAAAGCTCAGTCAAGCCACTGACATCCTGCATGAACTGTTTCTTCAACTGAGGCATGTATAGCCATACCGGTGCGAAATAGGACACACATTGCTTAAAAAATGTTTTTTAGTACCCTCTACCATATTATTCTGTAAATAAGTTCTGAATCACCCGGTATAAGAGTATCGCCATGTTGTAACTAGTGTTAGATTAGTTAAGTGGTATCGATTTCTAGGTTTATGAATTTAATAAAATTAGTTTAGTGAAGAATATGGCATCGATTTTAATGTTAAGATTTGAATACAGGGTGCTTCTAAAGAGATGGCTGAAAGCTAACCGCATGATTATACGTATAAAATAGGCAAAAAGTTCTACTTCGAAAATGTTGAAATTCTAAGTTTATAAGGGTTAAAAATGTCCCAAAAGTTTGTTTAAAAACTCCGTCTAATTTTTTTCAGGTCGAGTCGCTTTTTCGTTTTAACGGTATGGTTCATTTTAATATTAAATAGAAAGAGTCTGAGTCACGTGAAAATTTTAATGCAATAATAAGTGCTACTGAACTAAATACGCATGAGATGCCAGAAACTGTGGACAATGGTTCACTGAAAAAAATAATCAAGAGAAAGAAGAGAACACAAATCCACAAAAATAGTTTAATATTAACTTGTATGTACCTTTCGCTGACTACGTCAGCTTCTTCAGCAAGACACTTGGACAATCAGTAGTTTGAGAGTCCACTACTGATTGCCCAAGTGTCTTGCTGAAGAAGCTGACGTAGTTAGCGAAATGTACTTACGTTAGTATTAAACTATTTATGTGGATTTGTGTTTTCTTCTTTCTCTTGATTATTTTTTCAGTGTTAATGAACTTATTATTATAAATAATGGATTTATAAGTAATATTTGATATAAAGTTATTAATTCCACATATTTCTGCCAGAGGCCATCCTCAGGAATAATAGAAATTGAACGTCTTTTTTGAGATTATATATGGGATGGGTTGGGGATGGGATGTCTCTTAATGGGATCTCCATTAATGAACTAAATTAACGAAGCTAACCAAATCCCTTAATTAAATGAAGTTAATTAAAAGTAGTTTATAATCGCTTCATTTTCTCAGCTGTTTACAATGGTTTCTTTTTCTGTTAAAATTTCCTCATTACTCCAAACTCTATCTACCTGACTTAAAACTGAACCATTCCGTTAAAACGAAAAGTCGAGTTTTAACCTCTATAAATTTAAGATTTCAATGTTTTCGAAAAGAAACTGTTTGCTTATTTTAGGGCGTAGAACCAGTAGTTCAGTACTATAAGCATGTGTTCCTGGTCGGGATTTTCATGCTGTTAATTTTCAGCCATCTTTTTAGAAATTCCCTGTATTCAAACCGTAAGATCTAGAGCCCTGAGTGGAATAGTCAAACCGTAAGTTCGATGAACAAAAAAGGGGAATCAATTCTCAGATCCAATTTAATACTCCCCTCTTTTGGTTAATTTCACTTAGGGCTCTCGATTTTACGATTTAACTATACATCCGAAGCTTTTTTAATCAGAATGTAAGTGAATTCAAATTTTATTGATAAGCAGATAAAGAAAACTAAGTAGGAATAAATGATGAATGAATAGAAACACTATAGGAATAATTGTAAATAGGCTAAAATATGTCTTTAATATCTTCGGTATTTCTCAATATTTATATTATACAGAGTTCTACAAATACCGAATATTAAAAGAAATAAAATAAATTTATATAATTAAGAAATAAAAGTATTCTCATCGTAGATAATAAATATGTCGCTCATTTGCTAAATCAATCGACATCTTTGGGAAGCGTTTTCTTTTAAGGACTTTCACAATAACTAAGAAATAATGCAATCAGTATTTTATTGAATTCTTCTCGACTTACGAAGGTTCGATTTTTCGATATGATATTGCACTTGCAATGACAAATAAAATTTTCTTATTTTTAATTATTATTTTAACCTTTTATTATTATTATGTAAATGTCCTAAAATCCAAGAAGTTAAAAACATAAAATATTTAAGATTAGATATCGATGCCAATCTTTCATGGCATATTCACATTAATAAATTTGGTGTCAAAATTACGCAAAACCTTACATTTGATGTTTTTTGTTAAATTTTACTGTCCTTTAAGGGTTAGAAAATTATTATATCATACACACTTTGAATCAAAAATACGCTATGGTCTGTTGGTTTATCATCATAGAGCACAATTTTCAAAAGTAAAAGACTTGCAAGATAGAATTATAAAATCAATGGTTGCTGGAACACATTTGGAAAAAAACAGCTTATTAAATACTTATAAAAAATTAGGAATACAAAAAGTTACAGATTTGATAGAATATTTGATTATTATAGATTTTTTATTTCCAAAAAAATATTTAGTTAAAAGAGAAACTCAATATGGTTTAAGGAGACAATACAAATATGTAGTACCAAAAATTTTTAACTTATATGGTGCAAGAGAAAAAGAATATTACATTCCACAGATTTTTAAAAGACTCCCAACATGGATATTACGTTTAATAACATATAGAGTGTTAAAAAATTGTTTAGTAATTTGGAAAAATTACTTGTGATTATTAGAATTATTGTTGTTAGTTGTGAACTTTATTTGTATTTTGTATAAAGTTGAATAATTTGTATATTATCAAGTTGTTTTTTTTCTCGGTTATGCAACTTTCTGTTCCTATAATTCCATACAAGCCTTATAGTAGGCTTCGAGATTTGGGATATACATATGAATTGTTGAATTGTATAGAATTTTAAATAAATTAAATAAATAAAATAATTTAATTTAAAAAAATTATTATGATTGTTATAAAATTTAATTATTTTCAAGCTAATCCCTTTGTAAGTCAAAGAACACTTATATTAAACTTAATATCTGAAGAAAAATCTAATATTACTATGACGAGGGTTATTCTGATAATATTGGGTTTTTAGAAAACCTCAAAACAAACAAATTTTAGTGGTGTAAAATTATTCACTCAAACTGCTGCGTCTATTTTTTTTTTAATAGCATGTGGTGCTTGACTATGCACTTACACTGAAAAAATAAGCAGCGTTCCTTTTTTTATTTTTTTTTTCAATTTTTCCCCTTCAGTTTGTGATTTCTTTCTTTAAGAGTAATTTTTAAAGTTTATTATTATATTTAAAATGCCTGTTGAGAACTACAACAGTCTATTCAGGCGTCCTTCAGCTTTAGCGCTTAAGTTCTCCTCTTAATAAACAAAACCGTTGCCAAGAACAGGTGCTCGGGAGTAAAAGTGTTTCGTTCAAAGTTTATGATATACTTTTTTTTTACAACCCCCTCTCATATCTTTCTCTCTCTCTCTCTGTTTCACTCTATCTCTCTCACTTTGTGTTTCAGATCATATTTTTTGTCGTCAAGGCGGAACCCTTTGCTAAGTGCTGCTCTTTATTTTCTTTCCGTCTCTACAGCTCACCTTTCTCTATTTTCATTTGCCGTTATTTGTATCAGTGCAGTAGCAGCGTCTTTCTTTCTTTCTCTCTCTCTTTCTCGTATTTTTTCTCCTCCTGTCTGTCTCTGATTCTTGGCCTCGATTGGTTGTTTTAGGACGGTGTTCGAGCGGTGCCTCTTCAGAAGACAAGTCACGCTCCCCTTTTCACGCCGGACCACCCGCGTCATCACCGCCGGAGACGAAGAGAGGAGTAGGAGCGGGAGGGAGATGGGAGGCTTCCTTATACCAAAAGGCGCAAAGTTTTCTGCGAACAAAATAGTGAGGACTATAAGTGTCGCAATCCTTTATTGCCAGCCCTGATTTCCCTCCTCTCCGTCGTTTGAAAACCGCCAAGACACTCTTTCGCAATTCCGTATTTGCAAGTGGGCCACGCGATTCTCTCCTTGTAATCTTCACGGTTCAGACGCATTTGAGGCAGCTTTAAATATATAGTTCATTAGATCATCCGGAGGTTTAGGTGGATGTCGACCGGAGCGCTTGCATCGTCACGTGAAGAGTTTATAAATTCCTGTTTATAATTACGTAACTGGGATTAGAGTTGACGTTTTATGGTTCACTATTGCATCCAATAACTTATAAGGCGAGCAACAGCGTTATCTATTTCCAACACAATGTCATCCAGAGAATTATAAGAGTGTACAGTGAAAATTTATTAAGTTGAAAGCGCTATTTTTTTTAATCAGTGTTTGGTTCAGTAGGTACTTATTAAATTTGCTAATTTTGACGAAGATTTGAAAAGTATTTTTAAGCTCTCAAGAGAACTTTCCAAGCGATAAAAAAATTCTAAAATTAGTAAAGAACAGTTTGTTGCTTTAGCGACATTTAAAAATAGAAACTGGAATATTTAAAAATTGCTAATTTAAATTTTTTTCAGAAAAATATGTTTTGTAATTTTTTTTATTTATTTATTTATTTATTTATTTATTTATTTACAAGAGTACAATACAAGATGAATACAATAAAATAAACAGTAAACAGGGGGGGTACAAGGGGGTTTGAAAGGCTGAAAAGCCCGTCGAGCAAAGCTCCCCGCGTCCCCCACAAAGAGCAAATTATTACAAAATAGCTGAAATAGATAATAAAGATTCTTACATTAATTTAAATAAGATTTTTATAACAGATCATTATTAAGAATCAGTTTCTTCAGTGAATTTTTAAATGTGTAATGGCTAATAATTTCTGTAAGTGAAGAGGGTAAAAGGGACCATTTCTTTTGACAAGAAAAAAATGGAGTGTGGCGGCGAAAGTTATTATTCGCAAATGGGAGACGAATCTCTTTTGATTTCCTAGTTGGATAATTATGGTAATCAAAATTGAAAGTTAATTTTAGGGGACTAGCTAATTTTATTTTATCATGAATTAATTTATGTAAAAAAACAAACCGATTGTAGAAAGTAGGTATCGTAAATATTCAAAAATTGGTGCCGATGAAATAGATGTGTAATTAGTGTTTTGTGCGGTAGATGCAAAATCATACGTACAAACTAGTTCTGTAATTTGAGCAGTCTACTTAGATTTTGATCGGAGGAACTGCCCCAAAAAATAATTCCAAAACAAAGATTAGAATATATCAATGCATTATATAAAAGGATTAAGGTGGTACGAGGAAGATACACTATGTGAAATTGTTCCCAAACTCTTGCTCAATTTAGAAGCTAAGGAGGAAATATGTGAGTTCCAAGATAGATTACAGGAAATGATAATGCCTAGGTAACGATATTCTGAGACTATAGTGATTTGCGTAAGTTAAAATGATAATTATTGTAAGTTATTTCCGGAAATTGCCATTTTAAAGTCAGATTTTAATTTACTTACTGCATTGAAAGTTATTAAAAATTCTACGCATACTATTCTAATGATGCAATATGTTTTTTTTAAATGAATTTATAAAAAAATCAGACAGCACATCTATAAATGTTAGTAAAATTAGCAAAACTCCCCATCTAAAGAACCTATCCACGATCCTAAAAATAGTTGTACACTTCTGAAAAAACTCATAGAAATACCTCAAAAATGTCTATTCCAACGCGCTTTATCTGTCAGAGGAAAGCCTACAGGCAAAACTGATTTCGCAATCTTTTTTATGTGCAGTCATATTTAGCTAAACAGAACTTTCCCACGGCAAGACATGCTCGAATTGGGAATTTCGTGGATGGAAGTGAACAAGTCGAGAGGCAAAATCAAGGTCGAACACACGACTTTTTACAGCTCATTTCCACTACGCTTATGGCACACCCACAGATCGGCTAAAGCTTTTCTTCCGTCCCTAAGGCCGAGAGCGACCATTCGGAGCATATTCCTAGTTCGAATTATTTATTTCATTCTCTATATACATGTATAACTGTCAACCTGACAACTTCACGTTTTAACACAACCCCCGGATATGCATAGATATCTGAAACTAGATAGGGAGATTAAATCAGTTGGGAACAAGATGGAGAAATTGGATGAAAACTTTCGAATATGAAAAGCTGATAAAAACTTTAACATGGCATTTTGAATGGCGCCTCCAAGTATCGAACTGGCGCCAGCTTTACGAAACATGAAACAAGGGGAGTGGAAATTCCTTACATCAATTAATTTTAAAATTACCGCAAAAACCAGAAGCAGTGCAAAAAAACCTTTAAAAAATTTCAACGTTTCTAAGAAAAATGAACAAGAGATGGATGATAGAGATAAATGTGTATAGTTTTCTAAGAAAATTTTATTAGAATAGAGAGATAAATTAATTTCAGATGAGACAGAATTTATATCCTAGGCAATAGCAAAAAAGCAACAAGTGAAACAGTAAATAAAATGGGCTATGAAGAAACAATCCAAGGTTAATTGGTTTTTCCAATAAATAGTTCTATTCTCTTTAGATATATATACACAGTTTCAGGAGAGGAAAAAAAATTGTCAAAAAATTTTACAAAGATATCTATTTACCTGAAAATAAGGTGGCACTCATTTTGAAGATTTTAATACAATAAATGCTCAAAATGATAACTTTCAGCAGAGTTTCATCACTGAATACGGACCACTAGTGATTCAGCAACTATGAGATTTCTGCACACGCTGCTTTAATCTCCTCCCAAAGTGTGTCCAGATTATCTGGTTTCCTGCGGTACGCCTTATCCTTTACTGTTCCCCTTTCTCTGTATACTCAGTACGTTTTTTGAAACACCATGATGAATGTGTGGCAAGCGAGTTGCTATATGTGCGGATTATTCATTATTGATTGAGTTTGTTTTATTTTAATCATATCTTGTATACATTTTGATGTGTGCTTTATTAATAGTTATTGTTTATTTAATTGACAGAAGTCAATGGGATTTTAAGTGGAGGTGCTGACAACAATGGGCTGCTGATGCTGTCTCGTTGTTACGACAACGATGGGTTGTTATATCATTCTTGTATGCGTGGAATAGGAATTGTTTGTTTTTTTTTAGTTTGGATAAAAAAAAATTTTATTCCATGTTAGGCTGGTGAGATGAGCAGAAGTTAAACGAACAGCTCCGGTTCCAAGAATAGGCCTCGGCCATTAGGAAAATTTGGAACGCATGTTTACTTGATTAAGCATTGAATCTTGTGGTATTGCTACAGATTATATAAATGCAAAGGTGATCGGAGTTTCGTGTAAAGAATTAAATTAGCTTCAGAATTGTATTTGATGGAAGCGTAGATTTTCGAATGCGATGAATGCGATTGATCACGTTGATTCTGCAAGGTAAGAGAAAATTGCGTATTGCTTTTAATTTTTAAGACGTTCCATGATGGTTATCCGGACCCCCAGAGGATACGGCGGTGGAATTATCAAGCCTCGTCAGGTGAAAATATATGAAGTTCGATGGGAATTAAAGTCCTGGACCCTGTACTGCGGTGTGAGGAAGATATCCGGCATGAGGAACATTTTAAGGCATCCGGAGTGAATACTTGTTGAAGAATGCGTTCCATGGATCCTATTGGCTTGCATTGAATGTCACAATTATATTAATAGATTGTTAATTATATTCTCAATTCAATTGAAGTTGTGAATTAAATTTATTTGGATCTTACTCCTCCTTTATTTAGAAGAATCATGTAATTTTGTATTGGTTATTAAATGTTGATTATAATAAACGTTCATTTAAAATCACTGTAACAGATAGATATTACTGCGACTTCATGTAATGCAAGTAACACAATTTATTGAACATATGCTAAAAATTGTCACTTTTCGAAAAATCATAATAAATAATGTGCTAATAATTTTATTGCCAGTATGTTTATTGCATATTAGCTCATTTTTATTTTGTTGCCGGATAAATAAACTTAATTTACACAAATATTTTCAAAACCAATTCGGAAATACATTGTAGATAAACGACTTCCACAGTAATAAATACACTGCAATCCAGTATTATATTATATTGAATTCTTGATGGATAGGTATGATGTAATCCAGCCTAACGCTAATACCTTACATAAGTTATCAAGTAACCTGATAATTGTTTGGGTTCAGATTACATAAAATGAGACCCTCTTCATGTTAGCTGTCACTGAACCCAACCTGGATAGAGTTAGTTTCCAAGGATCGATTGAACGCATGATTACGAAGGAAGTTTGATATTAACTGCTATGATGAACTTTGTCAGATTTTAGCTGAGGATTTCCCCAACTGAAACATCAAAATTTAATGTTGATACTTAGTTGCATGTTTCACTGAATGACGAGTAACGCGTACATGTCCTTTTATATAATCTGAAACACAAAAATTATGGCAATTAGGCACTGACTACATCTTGCAACATATTTCTATACCATTCACGGAACTTTTTGACACATCTTGTTTAAATTTCACTTTTGGGAAGAAGAAAACGATCTCTATGTTCTTTTCAATGTTCTTAATTTACCTAAAGTTCATTAATGTTCTGTTCTAAAATTGAATTGAAATATTAATTATTCGGATCATCCTTAAAAATGAATTCTTATACTAAATCCGTCTTCTATTATTTGCAATCAAACAAAAAAGTAAATTTAATCGGATGGCATACTTCTATTTCGCTTCAGTAAATTACATGTATTTAAAAGGAAATAGCTACCTAAATTTCTCTTTAAATTGTTTGGAATACAATTGAAAGCAACGCCTTTCTCTTATTTTTTTTTATTTATTTTTTTTTTACTTAATCTGAAAAAAAAATCCCCGTCCTGGGGAAGACCGAGATCGGAACGATTAATTGGAGAAAGCTCCTTGCATATGGGTCGGTTGGCAAAGGCGATCGATCGAGCTCAGCTGATGAAAGTTGGCCGACCCCAAAAAGCACACACACACATACATTTTCATCCTTCCCACCACCCCTCCAAACACCTCCTTTTTATGTTGCCGTAATTAGATTTTTGCAATTATCATCATACGACTTGGCTTCATAATCATCAACTGTTACTTCCATTACCGATATTGATTGATTTACTTTCCGGCACTCGTGTTTCCTGGTTCCCTCTAAACCATTTTCAATTCTAAAGAGGTTTTTTTTTTTCCTTTCCTATTTCCCCCCGTTTCGTTATCATTCCTCCCCATGCTTTAAAAGCCACTCCTTCCTGGTTTTCACTAAAACAGTAAGACTTTCTTCGGTATATGCACTCCATTTTTATAAATTTTTCATCAGTCGGATTAAATGTATAGGCTCTTTTCGTTCATTAAGGGAGAACTAGGGACATTGCAGCGAAATACTCGTGACGGACAATTAAAGTCAAAGATAATTAAAACTACATTCGAAAAGGTGTTTAAAAATTTAGTTATAATAAAAATGATTGATGGTAACTTTTAGATTCAAATACAAGACAAAACTGGATAAAAGATTAAATGCTGCTCAAAAAAAAAACAAGAAAGAAGTAGCTTCTTTATGCCAACATTGGATATGTCTCAACTAGAGCAACGGGTATCTCCAAGAATTTACAGTGGATATCAACAAGACCAAAATGTAAACATGCAGGGCATTTCAATCCTGCACCATTAAATTTTATTGTTTCAGTCAAATTATTTTACTATAAAAATTTTGTTTAAAACAAAAGAATGAGCATATATTTTGATATGTTACCACGTCATTCTACTCATTTTCTCGTTTGTATGTTCGCGAATAATGAAATCGCGAAAAAGCGTAACATTACTTATCCATTGTGCGCAATAATTGACAATCATCTCTCACATTTCATATGTAGTGATCGTAGAGCGGACGAAAACACCTTATCTATAGGGGAAAATATCTTCGCATTGAATGATGTGTACAGCTGCCATTTTTTGAGGGCAAGAGGAAGGCAATCCTACACTGCTACTCATCGAGGTGCGCCGTTTTTGCCCGACTTGTTATTGTATAACGATGGTAACGAGTTGTTGTGTGTTTGGATATATTGTATAACAATGGGATAAGTTCAGAGCCATGGCAGCCATGGGTCTCGATGCCCTCAAAAGATGACGGATATTCAATGTTTATGTTTTGATATTTCTCCCTATATATATAACTAGGAGAGGACCCGGCGTTGCCCGGGATAATTACACTTGTAGGTAAACAGAACAATCTCAAAAGGTTAAATTATAACTCCAAATTGGTTAAATAATAACTCAATCAATGCAACCCAGAGCGAAGGGACCATCCATTCTAAGAAAAATCCGAAAAACAGGAATTCTAGGTCATATATCGGGATTTTATTTAAACTCTTCTTGACTTGCCTCAGATTAAAACAATGTCCATTTTCACCACCGGGGAACATCACTGGATACTTTATACCAAACTTTTTCTTGCTCTTGACGTAGAAGCTCGTATACCCTCTTACTCTATTCGAAACTCCTGTTGTTTAGATGTTTCCAATGCCCATATAGCCTTCTTTGTTTTAGCTGCAGAGTTTCTGTGACCAATACTCATTCTTTCTTTTTCTTTGCCAGACACAATTTTTTGCCTGTCGTCTGGACGTTTGATAGGGAGCTCAAGGGAGATACGTATGACTTCTTTGCCTCCTCAATAGACGCTGCCTTATTTATGTCCTGTCACTGCAACATCATTTTAAGCTCATTATTAATAATTATTGGAAACGAACGTTCAATCATCGCATTATCAGCATCCAAAATATTCACATTCACACAGAATATAGTCAAAATGTATTTTTATGAAATGTTTGGATCTGCTGTGCTACCAAATAAGCTAGGTGATAAACTCGGCGTGGCTCTGACTCTTTGTTTTTTGATTAAATTTTGAAAAATTTTAAAAATAAACAGATGAAAACGCTTAAAATTAATACAGTAAAAAGTCTTAATGAAAATTGGAAAATTATTTATATAGAAAGAAGCAGGACGTTTGTTTGTGGGTTTGTGGGTTTGTTATATTTTATACAAATCTACAGTTTCATTCCGATAATCTTGATGAAATTTTGCATACTTAACCTTCAAAGCATGAGGAAGTTCACTCTCTACCTCAGATTTCGAAAATATAATAATTATTGATAAAAAAAATCGATATTCATGGTTATGGCAAGGCACATTAATGAGAAATATCTCATTACCAACAATGCAAGGCAAAGTTTGTGCAACAAAAGGTATCAACAATGGTATCAACACGCAATTCACAAACACTACGCGGGGATCAACAATATATAGCTCATGACAACAATGCAAGGCAAAGTTTGTGCAATATACAGGGTGATTCAGTCAATTTCTGACCATTTCAGTACTATGATTTATTGATCCATTAATGTTTACAAACTTAGCATTTCAGTATGATATTTTAGGCAGTTCGGAGTTTTTATTCCCGTGGAAAAGTCTTGATGTTATGCTCAATGTGGCCACCACGAACGTTTTGAACTGCTCGCAGCCGAATGGTGAAGTTGTTCATAACTCTATCCAGGATTTCTGCATCCACAAGAGTGCAGCAGTCGACGATGCTTTGTCGCAGCTGGTCTAGGGTTCTTGGTGCTGTAGTGAACACACTGTCTTTAAGAAACCCCCAGAGATAAAAATCACATGGGTTTAGGTCAGGACTCGTAGGGGGCCAAAGAAAGCCACCCCCGAATCGATCTGGAAACCTGTTTGAAATGACACGATTTCCGAATTTCTGATTGAGAAAGTCTAGCACTTTATTAGTGGTTTGAGGCCTAGCCCCATTCTGTTGAAACCATTGATGTCGAAGCGGTATACGCCTCCTTCGCAGCTCGGGGATGAAGAAGGTTTCCAACATGTTATGGTAAGCCTGTGACTTTACGGTACCCTCAAAAAAGAACGGACCAAATGATGCCTCTTTTGGAAATCGCATAACCTTTCTTGGATGAAGAGGTGACTTATGGATCGCATTAGGGTGCTGGGAACCCCAAAAACGAACGTTGTGTTTATTAACTTCACCTGACAGATGGAAGAAGGCCTCATCTGACACCCACAGGTTGTCCACAATGTCCTGATTGGCTTCCATTTCTGCTCCAAACTCCATCGCAAATTGTTGTCGCTTCTGTCTTCCAGGTCTGTTAACTCCTGATAAACATGGATCTTATACGGGAACAGGTGTAAATCCTTTCTCAAAATTCGCCACGTCTTGGTATACGACAGCCCTTCTTCAATGGATAGGCGGCGAACAGATTTTTGGTAGGGGAATCGACCAACCTTGTGCGAACATTTTCGACAACTTCGGCCGTTCGAACACGAGCTTCGCTCCCGCCTTTTTTCTTGCCTTTAACACATCCAGTGGCACGAAATTGCTTGACAAAATCCATGATTGCTTGCCTGCCTGATCTGTCTCGACACTTATACTCCTTCCGGAACTTTCTTTGCACGGTTACAGCTGATTTTGTCTCGAATAACCATTCGACAACCTTACATTTCTGCTTTGTTGATAAAGCGGGCGCCATTTTTCAACAATACGATTTTCATGCAGCGCCGATGCAACAATACAAACTCCAACTATTTAGAAATCCGATATGGCGCTCATATTCTTTCAATTGTTTATCCCTAATGCACGTCATTCGAGTGAAATGCTCAGAAATAGGAAAGAGAGTTCTTAGTACTTAACAATTTCTTGAAAATCTTTAAAAATGATCAGTACCTGGAGATAATGAAGAGTTATCATAATATTGAGAAAGAGTGGAAAGAAGACAGAGGAAGCACTCCTTTAGCTCCGTGCTCTATTGAGCAAATGGTAATCGTGGGACTAGAAGATTCGGCGACTGCTAGACTACACAAAGTGATTAATGGCCAAGTTTTGCTTCAAGACATCGAGAGAACACCTTTGAATTTTCTTTTGAGTATCGTCGCATGAATCACATTGATCATCAGTTTTCTTATCACCAAACGCATTCCATTGCATAGTTTTGGTTGGTTTAGATTTCGAAGCATGATGACTACCGAGCCAACCTTCAGTGGGAATTGCAACAACATCAAGTGTACATCTAAAGTAAGATTTCGTGAGTAAGAAATTATTGAGACTGGCATTGTGAGCCTTTAAAAATTTTTTTTCGAATTTTCATTAAGAATTTTTACTGTTTTAATTCTAAGCGTTTTCATCTGTTTATTTTTAAGTTATTTCAAAATTTAATTCTAAGAGCTACGCCGGGGTCATCACCTAACTTATTTGGTAGCACAGCAGATCCAAACATTTCATAAAAATACATTTTGACTACATTCTGTGTGAATGTGAATACGTTTGAAACTGAGATGATGATAATGCGGTGATTGAACGTTCGTTTCCAAGAATTATTAATAATGAGCATTAAATGACGATGCAGTGACAGGACATAAAAAGGCAGCGTCTATTGAGGAGGAAAAGGAGTGTCTCCCTTGAGCTCCCTATCAAACGTCCAGACGAGTGGCAAAAATTTTTGTGCCTGGAAAGGAAAGAAAAAAACGAATATTGGACAGAGAAACTCTGCAACTAAAACAGAAAAAGTTATACGGGCAGTGGAAACATCTGAACAACGGGAGTTCCGAAAAGAACAAAAGGGTATAAGAGCTTCGACTTCAAGGGGAATAAAAACTTGGGCCTAAAGTATCCAGTGATGTTTCCCTGTGGTGAAGATGGATATCAATTTAATTTGAGGCAAGTCAAAAAAGAAATTAAATGAAGTTCCGTTATATCACGTAAAATTCCCGTTTTTTTTGGATTTTTCTTAGAATGAATGTTGCATTGATTGAGTTATTATTTAACCAATTTGGAGTTGTAATTTATCTTTTTGAGATTGTTCTGTTTACCTACAAATGTAATTATCCCGGGCAACGCCGGGTCCTCTGCTAGTTCTTAAGAAATGTCAATAAGAAAAAATAGCAGAAGTTTAGATCAGGGTATGTTAGAGACGAGGGAAAAACCACAATCAAACATCACCGGGAAACAATTTGACAGAACACAATCTTTGAGTTAAGAAACTTCAGTATTGAGGGCGTAGTGTGAGATCTACCTCCGTCTCACTAGAACTACTGACGACATAGAGCTATCAGCATCCTTCTGGATGAAGAATATCTTAGTCATTTTGGTGTAGTTTCTGGCATCCACGAACACATGGAAGAAGAAAGTCCGCAAATCTCTTGCACCCCAGACCAAAACGGTTCCTCGAAAGTGGGTTGTCTCGTATATTTCTTCTAAAACCATACTTATTAACACATTAAGACAGTTAACCACTCAAGATAATAAAAATGTGCAAACTGTTCTAATTTTGAGCGCATATTCAATAAGAAACTTTGCCTATACTATATGAAAAGTATTCCTGAGGGGTAATAAGAGGGTAAGTCAATATATGCGCACACGTGTTTTAATGTTCTGTGTGTTGGCAATACTTTGTTTCCACTTGTGGAAAGTTTCAGCATCAGCACACAATTTAGTTTTGCGCTATGACACAATGAAATGGCTGCACCACTCTCCGTTTCCATCCAGTATGAACAGCACGCTGGTATCCTTTTTTTTTTTTTTTGGTATACCAGAAGCATGCTGTTATCCATCGAAGACTTTCAGCTCAATAAAGGGGCAGTGCTTTACGAGGCGAAGTGTCTACGAATGGATAGAGGAATTCACGTCAAAACTAAACTGTGTGATGATGCTGATCTTTCCACAAGCGAAGACAAAGTATTGCCAGCCCAGAGAAAATTAAAACATGTGGGCGGATACTTATTAACTTACCTTTGTATAAGGGTCGTACAAATGAAAACGAAAATTTGTGTGGGAAAAAAAAGACGACCTGTAGGATCGTGAGTTTTTGTTTTCAACAACTGCAAAACTCCACGTAAAAATTGAACAATAGGTTGCAAGTGTTGCATCGCGTGAGAAAGAACGACAGCTCGCGCTTCAAAGCTCTGCGAGTGATCGCTTCGTCCAAACAAGCAATTGCAAACAAATCAAAGTCAATTCGCGAAAAAATCAAAAGCAATCGCAAACAGCACGGGGAAGGTGATGTTGACCGTGTTTCTTGATCGCAAAAGCCCGATTTTACTGGACTTTATTGAAAAAGGCACCACAGTTAATGCAGCACGATATGGGGAAACATTGAAGGCACTGCGCCAGGCCATCAAATGCAAGCGTCCTGGACTTCTTACAGAAGGAGTGCTTCTTCTCCACGACAACGCGCGTCCTCACACCTCGAAAGCAACGGTAGACCTCATCAAAAAGTTCAGTCCTGACTTATCCCCATGTGACTTTCACGTGTTTGGGGTCTCAAGAAACATCTGAAAGGCCGCAGGTTTCAGTCGGACGATGAAGTGAAGGAAGAGGTTTTGAAATGGTTCCACACGCAACCGAAAGAGTTCTTCCATAATGGAATTACACGGCTTGTTACACAGTGGGATAAATATCTTAACGCATTTGGAGAGTATTTTTAAATTCCTTGTATGCACATTGGATAAAATAAGTAATTTTCGTTTTCATTTGTACGGCCCTTATATATATATCTGGAAAGGGCTTGAATCTGGCATCATAAGCAGTTTCGTGTTCTAGTGTATAAAAATGCATTTTGAATTGATGTAATGAGTAGCAACCGCTATTGCTAATGAAAGGATTCTTTACCATGATTTGCCTAAGAAGCGAAAATGACTTCTTTTGTCTTTTGAAAGCCAAAGGACGACATCAAGCAATATATCACTTCTCTTTGTCGGCCTTTATTACTTTTTAATACGACAATATAGATGAATAATCGTGAAGATGGCTTTTCTAATGCGCTTAAATTGGTAACTATAGCAACATCAATAAGTCGAAAGGTTCCTAAAGTACTTAGAATAATTACGTCGACCCAAAGAGATCCTGTATACTAGGACTAATTATCTTCATAATTTGAACACTGAATGACAATTACTGCTAGAAAATATGGATTTCAATGCACCATAATTAGACCGTTTTCTCTTCACTGAAGATATTAACTCCATGGCAACTAACATAATTCATTTAGAAAATTCATTAATTTTGGAAACTACCATAAAAGAGCATTTTAGGGGAGGCATTTTATTATTAGCAGTTTGAAATGCTATAATAAAGAAAATCATAATTAGGTTATTAACTAGGATCCAACAACAAACCTACAATAAGCCAGCTAAATGCTTCATTTGATACAAAAAATGAAACGTCATTAGGATTCACTTCGAAGCCAACGAGAAAGACAGGTCTCGAAGCGGAAAAGTCACCTGACCAACTGGGTTCGAACAACAATCCAATCTTCATTGTCTCCATGCTGGATTTTAACAATCAATATTTTTTCGTTTGTTGGAATCAATGAAGGTTGGATTGTTGTTCGGACCCAGATGGTCAGGTGACTTTTCCGCTTCGAGGCCTGTCTTTCTCGTTGGCCTCGGATGCACTTTTAGTATCTACGAGATATGATGCTAAAATAGTGTCTTACAAAATAACACCTCCTGATATAGGTGATGTGATGATATTTTTTCGCTCAAGTTTTTAAAAAAAAACAGTTTTTTTACCTCGTTATGGATTACTGGATCGACACCCAGAAGTCCGGAAAGTGGCTAGCGGCATTTCAGTTTCCCCTTCCCTAATGGAAATATATGGTATTGAGTGCGTGTGCTAAATGTTATTATCTTTGCCCGAAGATATCTTATCCGTGTTCTAAGAGAAAAGCGATGGATATGTCAGCGCAAGGAATTGACATGATGTAGACCAGCAAGATGAAGCGAACCACTTGGGAATATGCTTCTTGAAATGCACTTGGAAAAAATGCTTTTAGGGATGCCGCAGAGAGAGGTTCGGTTCATATGATATTAAAGTTTTCGTTATGATGCAAACTTTCTTTTTATGAACACAATTACAATCAAATATCCATGATTCCGAAAATTCCGAAAATGATATACGCAGAATTCCGAAAATGATATACGAAATGTCTACAGGATTTTTCTGAAGATGCTATCTTATGAAATGACCCTCGTCTACAAAAAAGTCAAGCTGGGATTCATTAAAAGAAACAGCAGCCATTCCAAAGTCTTATCATAGTTGCGTACAATTGGACCATATAGCCATGGAATATGCAGTGTAATTCTATTCTTTTTGACAGCAGCAAAATCAAGTGGACTGTGATGAAGAGTATTCAACTTCGCGTTCGGAACGGGTGAACTATGTCATTAACTTCGCTGTTATACTTTGTCGATTCGCAATACATTCCTTTTAAATGACTCGTTAATTAAGTCCCAGTTATTATTGATATCTGTCGACTATTTTGACATGAATATCATTAACTGGCAAGTGCTTCAAACGGAAGTATCACTGATGATTATATTGTCTTCAGTGACTCCTACTGTCATGTGATTATCGATGACCGAATGCATAAAAGAACATACACAATTTTATTACATTCAGAAATAGTTAAACAGAACTTCGTACGTATGAAGTTATATTCTTGTGTATTGCTTGCTTGACTCATTTTTGATGCACGTTTCACGCATTCGTGGCCAACGGTTCTCGCAACTTCTGGTATTGTGCGCCATACTTGATTGGATCCACGTAGATTTTGGGGATGCTATTTCCGTTTGGAATACATTTGTTTACATACGCCTCAAAACTTCTCAATCCTCCTCGCCTGTGGAACATTTGGAGGGTTCTAATAGTTGACCCAAAGTCGATGTCAATATAACCAAGGAAATCAGTCAGAATTCATCCAATAATGTAGCATTGCAAGATCTGGGCAAGACAAAACTTCTTCTATTTCATGATACCGAGCTATAAAGGGAAGCAGTCGCTTCTTTATACATTCCTCCAGCTAAATTTTGGAGGTCATAGGTGTTCGACATAAAGGGTTCCGAAACATTCGTTGTTTCTTTGAATTTCTGATCATATTGCAGTTGCTGATGAGCCTTTGCATAGACGAATTTACTCCCCAGAAGATGGGAAAAATCCAGTGTGACATATGACTAGTCATCAATTACTAATATTTGCCCTGAATTTTTTCTTGAGTCCACTCTTCGCATGCTCTCCTGATCGTTTATGTATTTCGACGTTTCTTTTATGTTTTCGCTGTTATACTCAAATTGTGCACGTTAAGCCAGGATACGGTTGAACGAGGTATATGCATTCTTTGACGAAATTCCTCACGGAAGTTGTTGATCCTTAATGATACCTTTCGAATGTTGGAAGATGCCGACTGAATTGGAAGAGGACCTTGAAAGTCACAGATAAATGAAATAATAAATGATATTATAACTGGAGATAAGCCTCCCAAGCATCAGGTAAAGATTTTTCTATCGAAAAATGGAAGGAAAAATTCTGCGACCTGGGATCGAACCAGGAACTTCGGCTGTCATGGCCGACGCCTCTACCAGTTGGGCTATCGCAGACATCCGGCCAACTTGGTTGTCTTTAAGACACCTTGAGTCAGCATGGCTGGCCGGGTGTCTGCGATAGCCCAACTGGTAGAGGCGTCGGCCATGACAGCCGAGGTTCCTGGTTCGATCTCAGTCGCAGAATTTTTCCTTCCATTTTCCGATAGAAAAATCTTGACCTTGAAAGTCTCTTGTAAGACTCTTCATACATCTCGATAATCCGGTGAAGCGTTTTCTTGAGTTTTTATTCAGAAGAAAGGTATTTAACAGTAGTTTGTTTTTTTTTACATCCATTAGCAGCCGTATCATTAAAGCCTAATGCACGAGTAAACAGATAACACGCTTAGCAAACACAAACGCAATAAAAATGTGCCACACGTTTTTGTGCTCTCATTGACCTTGTTCTTGTCTTATCCCAGCACGTCTTCTATTTCATTTCCAGGTTTCCCATTGGTTCTCTTCTATTCTCTCTAGCCATTGGTTCTCTTCTATTGGGCCCCCCCCCCACTATTTTATCTGTATATAAGACGTATTTTAATGCCCCTATTATCAATTTCAGTGTTTGCTTCGACAAAGGATAGCCTCTATCCGAAACGTCAGCCTTTTTCAGGGTCTTACCACCATGTATTCAATTTTTATGTCCGGTAGAGTTTTGGCTCGGTCTGTTAATCAGTTTGTTTACACCTGTTGGTTTTGTTAGTCGGCCAAAAATTTGCCTCAAATTTGGTGTTGCCAACAAAATTTCTTCCGTTAAAGCTCTGGAAAAGGTGAAAAGTTCTTGGGTTTTTGGACCACGATAATGGGCCGTCTCACACATCTATCCTTGTACGTGAATTTTTGACCAAAAAACTCAACGAATGTCATCGACCAAGCTTCGTATTCGCCAGATATGACTCCGTCTGATTTCTTCCTATTCCTCAAATTCAAATGATCACTTCGAGGAAGAAGTTTTGAATCCGAAAAACAAATTCGCAGAAGGTGCTTGAACACGATATAGATTACGAGATTATTCGTTGGCATGGTGTACTGCATCAAATAGTGCCTATTTGGAAGGCAACAAACTAGGATGAGTAAACAAATATTTTGCGTTTTATTGAACAAGTCTCAGTATTTATAACTGAAGGTGTGTCTCTTCATTCAAAAATTCAAAAATAGACAGAATTTAATTATAGATTAATTATAGTAATGAGAATCTTCAAAAAAATCTTAAATCGTTAATTTTGTGATTAGATTTATTAAGATAAAAAACTTTTCTACTTTCTTGATAAACTAGTTACTCAAGTCCAAGATATTTTTTTTCCAACGAGGAAGACCTAATTTCGCTACCGGTGTCTTTATGATGGCATTAAGAATGGATGGGGAAGGGAAAAAGCATTATCTGCCCATCACCACCGGGTACTTGTGATGGTCACATGTGCGCTTTTCAAGCAAATAATTTGCCGGAAATGAATTCGTGTGATGACTGACGCAGGTGATATAGTTCGCTTGCTTTAATAAAATAAAACAGAAAGAAATAGAAAAAAAAAACTCTACGCGATATTCGGAAGCTGGTTTAAATTCCAAATCATATTAACAGGACAGAGAAAAGGAAGGCAGCGTAAACCAAAAACGGAAGGAGAAAAAAAAGAGAGGGTGGGAGGAAAAATTTCGAAATAAACGAGATAAAAAAAAAGTATAACCGATAGAAAAAGGATAAAACGGCAGGAGGAGTTATTGACATTCGTTATCGTTCTGGATAGCTATGGAAAAAAGGAACATAGATTGAACAGACATGGAAGTTGGGTGCATAAATTAGATTTACGACAAAGAACATGCGCAACATCTTCGCTAGCATAACGCGTTCTGCGCATGTATATCGATTTCTTGCCCACGACCTTCCACCTCTTAGCATTTTTTTCGCTCTCTCTCTCTTTCTCCTGCTTTTACTGCTTCTCAATTTATATTTCCTCCTTCGTTGCCTTAAACGATGGAGCGATGGAGAAGGAGGAAGCAAGGGAACTCCCTCTTGTGTTTCGGAGCTAACATTTCGCTATCAATTTCATACGGTGGATTTTTAATGGCCGAATGTCTATATGCAGCTTCTATTTATAACTTCCATCCAACCTTTAAAGTAAGGACGACTCTTCAATTTATTGATGCAGCATAAAAACTTTCATATCGTTTTTAACGTTGTTATTGGGTTATTTGTTGCCACTTAATAAGACGCATCTCGGATAGAACTTTTTTTTTTAATTCTTTATTTTCATCTCGCCAGAAGGGGCCATTCATCTCCTTTTTTGTTTCCCAATAAAAAATTTAAAATGATCCAATTAGAGCGTATTGTTTAACCAGACCATAACTCATTTTCTCGTAAAATCTTCTAGAGTTCAGAATTAGCGCTCTGGAAGAAAAGTTTAACGGGGTACGTTTCTGTCTTTTTTTAAACAAAATAAATAGTTTTAAGGACAACATTGAACATACACAGTACATCTAATTATTGTAATCAAAAAGATTTAATATCACTCAATTGAATTAAAAAAGGAGAATATTTACTACTCCTAAGTCAGGTTATCACCACAATGTTTTCTTTTTTTGTGCTTTTACAATGCCGCGAAGAATTGAACGGAAGGAAGAAGAAATTACTAAAATTTGGATGTTCCTTGTTTCTGGGATGTCTTAGAGACAATTGCAGCTCACATAACAGATCTCAGTGTTCTATCTTACTAACAAAAGATTTGGTGAAATCTCATAACTCACAAAATCACATAACCTCAACTCCAGAACTGAATCTCATTTTGCCACCTTGCAACCGAGAGAAATCTTTCTGCTGCCGGTATTATTGATGTTCTTGCCCTGGACTGTTCTCGGCGAACTATCTCGTATATTACAGAGATGTCCACTTACCTATCGTGTAAAGGTGAGAAGGAAACAGTTCTTGAAACAAGTTCGTAAAACAGCAAGTTTGAACCTTACTAAAGAAAAGATGTCTTGGACTCATGAATAGTATGGAATGATTTTTTAGGCGAGAACAGATTTAACCTACACGGCTCTGGTGGATGAGATGCGTACTGGCAAAATCTACGAAAAGAAAAATGAGTGCTGGCATGATGTTCAAACGCGTCATCAAAGTGAACGATTATTCAGTTATGTTTAGGGGGCTAGTCTCCTTTTATAGTAAAATTAAACTGGTAATAGTTGGTGGTCGAATGAATTTCTTGGGTATAAAAGGCTTCTAGAAAAATTTGGAACTTATGCTATGATTCTTGGAGGGGGGAAAAAACTTCGACTTTCCAAAAATATAATGCTCCCTGCCATCTCAAATATGATGATAAATGATTTCATGAAAATCGTATTAACGTTTTAGCTTGGCAGGTTACCCAGATCTCTGCAATTGAAAATAACAGGGGGAAGCTTGTACGCTAGATTTACAAAGATCATAGACAGTTTCAACCACTCAAGAACTAAAATATGCAAATTATGGATGGATGGGAAAGTATTCCGGTAAGATACCTTCATATCCTTCTTGATTCAATGCCGAACAGAATGTTTGTAGTTATCAGAAATAATGAAGGCCCCACTAAGTACTAAATGTGTGGAAACAGTTTGTTTTATAGACAGTTTATAATTTTGGCCAAGCTAAATCTGTATCTTTTTGGTGTCTCTCCAATTATTTAAAAGTTTATGAATATAAAAGCATGACCGTAATGGCACGAGTTTTAGTTGTCATTTGATAGTTGAGTACATTTCTTATCAAGTTTGTAAAGTAATTTTTCTATTTCATTTAATTTTTGTGCAAAATGTGAGTTTATATTTTTGTCCCGGAGTGCAATATGCAGTCTTTCTTTTTTATTTTTAGCTACACGACTAACCAGCAATTTTAACTTAATATGTACGATTTGCGAGATCTTGAAGCTTAGTTCCATTTAATCTTCTTGTTATTTCATCAAAATTTAGGAGCTGGTAAATCTTCAAGACGTCGCGCTACTTTTCCAATCTTGTCTTCCACAATAGCTACCATCAGGTCTCTGATATATCAGGAAGCATTACAATTTCTCGCAAAATTTGATAGAAAAATACACAGGAGTCTTCAAGGATGAAAACACAATTGTAGATGATGACATCTTATACTATAAAAAAAGTTATTGCAATTTAGTGTTCATCTGCGACTGTGTTTTCATCCTCGAAGACTATAATGTATTTTCTACGAGGGATTTCCCAAGTTCAAGAACTTGTTTTACAGCGAAAGACTGCATATTAATCGTCCTCAAGGTCCCTGTCCATCTTAGCTCGCACAAGAACTAATTTTTTGCATGCTTATACATTGTCAATTATTTTGAAGATTCTGGTAATGGTATTTCTGTTGTTATAAATTGCAATGTGCGAAGAATGTCTAGAAATGATTGATTTTAATTATTTTAATCTACTGAACTGAATTTTGGAATCCTAGATTACATCCCAATTGGGCTTAGTTTTATGAATATGCGAAAATTTCGATATTTATTTAACGCAAGGATAAAGGCAAACATGAATCCTATTTAAATATAAATAAATCTTAAAATATGTTATGCATAGATTAAGGCTTCTTCTGAGGATACAGAGAATAAAGAAAAAACATTTTTTTACCATAATATCTTAACATTCAAATTAATTCTCATTTAGCTTCCATCCCAAAACGAAACTCTTATTGATAAGTTAAATTGGTTAACTAGATTTCGATCATATTTTTAAAAAAAAATCATAGATTGTATGCAATCAATTTATTACGCCATAAGGCATTTTGAATTTTATTGCCATTACGTAAATCTCTATATAACATGGCCTGGGATAAATTATCCAAATGTATACATAATTCCGTCACTTTCATCTCATTAAAGGCAATAAATTTACCTTCTAAATTAAATAGCCAACGTTTTCCTCTTAGACTAAACCAGTTCGCCTATAGGAATGAAATTTTAAAATTTACGTGCTACAATTATACGCGGTGATTATTTTATAAATCATCATCACTATTAACATGCCAATGAATTCATTGAATGAACAGAGAAGCCCACAGGAGGCAATTGATGCTTAAACATTTTCCACCCTAATAATTTCCCATTGTGGAGGAGGAGGATGAAATTGCTAGAGTAAATAATTAATTTGTGAGAAAGTTTTTTTAAAAAAATATTTTTTTTCCCAAGCTTTAACGCTGGCGCTCAAAACCATCTTAACGCCGAGTATAATGGCATAAAAGGCAGCCTCCGCGATATATTGAACCTCCGTAATCAGGGCTTTCTCTGCTAAGCCTCTTCCGGGAAGCTTTTGCAATCAGCCCGGCAAAGAAAAGGGGATAATAGTTGCAGTGCAACCGAATCGATAAATTAGGATTATCGTGCCGAGTGTGAACAAAAGAGTAAAACGAAGTATCCGCAATCTCCCCGTTTTAATCATTTAACTCCCATGCGCCTATTTCAGATAAGATATTAGTCTCAAAAATGAGAGTGATGGGAATAAGGAAGTCATGAGTGGATATTTCACTTAAGTTAATATTCAATTTCCAGTAGGGAAATAGAAAGAAAAAAATGCCAAATCTAATATCGTATCTTTAGTTGTATACACGCTATAAGCAACAAAAATGTAGCAATTTTGAAGCATTGTATTTTTTAAAATTAGAATAGCGTTACAATCAAAATGAACGAGATATGCACTTCAAATATGCTGTATTTTGTGATAAACCCCAGAAGGGCGTCTCTTCGCATTGAAAAAAGGCAGAGATCGAACAAATGATTAAACCTGCTGTAGAAAGAAGAAACTTACATCTGGAAAAGGGTTGTGTTTCCTGAGGTTACTTCACCTCTAAAGAAGAGGATTTTCCGGGTCTCTTCTTCACTTAATCATCATTAAGGAAAAGGGCGCATGCGTGGAAGCTTCCATCGGGACTACGGATAAGGCAAGTGATACGCGAAAATAACGATGAGTGCACGGCATAACAGGAGTTCCTTAATATTATTCTCATCTAAATCCCTTACATCTAAAATTTTCGAGAATCTTAAAGTTTTAGAAGAATTAATTAAAAATTTTAATTCGCGTTTTCGTGGTATGGTAATCAACCAAGCTGTGATCTTCATAACAAGTTATAAACGAAAATGTTTTTAAGAGGTCATTAAAGCCTAATTAACATCTTCAGTCTTCATTGCATATTGCATGTACAGAAATTGCTGAATGTACGGCCATCCTGCAAGTCAGACAATAAGATCTCAGCTGGGCAACGCATCATGTTTAACCTTGCGAATTAAAAATGATTTTTTAAAGAAATTAATTCGTTACAAAGAAAATATTAACGAGTTTCTAAAACTTGTTTTACTTTAAAAATTGGCACATTCTCCTCTCTGAGCATGCGAATTTATCATTTTTATCTATGTGGCTCTTATATATCTGTTATTGGAAAGCATTCGGATTTTTAAGCATGGCCGCATAGCACATCGAAAAAGCACATTCTGCTTTTGATGGTCTTGACATTACGTTCATCAAAGCCTACACAAGTGATAGCATACTGCGTGGTAGACAACTGCGTTCATCAAATTTGTACGAGTGGAGATGGTTTTAATTTACGTCAATTCTCTTCTGTGCATAGCTCATCTATTTCGTAAAAAGTTTCCTAAGCGTCTAAACCAAGTCCGGCAATAACCAGACGCATTAAAAAAAATTTCAAAAAATCTGATCAGTTGCCGAACGTAAAAGATAAGATCAGATGGCCAAAAATGTGACAAGGCCGGACCAGTAATTTGACCTTGTCACAGCGTTGGTATCTGGTTTAGAAGCTTCTCATCCAAGCATCTTAAGGTCTCTGAAATTACAAGAGACCTTCCATACAAGAGAGAAATTCGTGGTTAAGGATGTCAATTCCTCAAATAAAATGAAATCTGTAGTCCAGCCCTACTAACGAAGCGCGCATGCTCAAGCTAGTATCAATCCGCGTTGAAAAAGAAACTGAAAATATTCTAAGGCATCTGCTTGGTTGCTTGTATATAAAACTCTCAGTAATGGAAATATGCACAATTTTAGTAATAAAATAAAAATACGATATATAATGATTATTTTTGTTTATTTTATTTATTATATATCATTATTTATAAATTATTTATTGTAAAGGGTGTTTCTGAATAGTCTGTTCAAACTTTCAGGATATGTTCCAGGGACCAAAACAAGTATTATAACGCTTCTTTCTAGAGTTATAAATAAAGCTGTCCTGCAGTAGAGAATTAACGTTAAAGCATATACGAGTTGCAAACTGTGCGATTTATTTCTACGATATAACAAGACAATAGACTTGCTATAGCAAATGCTCAAAATGGTCTCCGTTCGATTCCAAGGAAGCCTGTGCACTTCGCCGCAAGGATTGGCGAGCTCGTTGGAAAACGCCATCAAACAACCATGAACGCTCAGCAGATCATCGGCGCTTATCAATAACACTGGTCAACAAAAAAAAAACAACTTTTTGTCAGCTACATTGACAAATGTTGGTGCTAATTCCAAATCTGAACTCCAAATTTCTCTATCACGTTGGGATGTAAAGTTATCTGGAATTCTTGCCGCTGGACTTAGGGGCTGTTAGCGACAAACATGGTGAAAGATTTCACTAAGAAATTAATTTAATGGAGACAAGATACCAAATATGATGGGTGACTTTTGCTAGTTTCTGAACAGGGAAACTAATGCTACGTACAACCGCCAGAGCAATCTTTGAGACTTTTTTGTATAAATGCTTTATCTTCATCTACTATATGGAAATATTTTTATGAAATCTAAACTAAGTTTAACACCATTTTAAATGTTTAAATAAAATAATATTGCTTAAGTTGCAGATGTTGAAGACAATCTCAATGTCAAATTTAAACACTGGTAGTTTCTACAATGTCGAGATCCTGACGTGAGAGAGAAATTTGGAGTTCAGATTTGGAATCAGCACACTCAAATTAGTCTAGAAACCTATATTTTCCCCAGGAGCAAAAATGTTGTTGACCAGTATAATAGGTCAATTGAGGAAATGCCACCTAGAGAGAAAGCCACGCACGGAAACGAATTACATACGGCAGGGCGAATTTAGGGCTTGCTATTGGTAGAAATACGATTAACAATGCCCTACCGTAGATGATGTAACAATGTATGACGTTTCCGTACACAGGTGTGCAACAGCCAAAAAAGATGCTCTAAGAATATTTTGAATCTGATGGAGCAAACTTTTCTTCAGACGGTTCTTTGAATTGCCTTAAGTCTCCTTCAAACCAATAAAGATTCAATGTTCATGTTACATTTTCTGCTCGTTTTGGTTTTTAGAAGATATCTTAAAGGTTTGTACAGATCAATGACGTATATTAAAGGTAGATCCCGAATCCCATTGTTAACATAGCTACCAAAGTGAAGCCAATTGAAGCCATAACAGTTCTGGGCAGGAGTGAGCCGTGGAATAGTTAGCTCTCTGGCTGCTTTGTTTTTGATGAGTTTGGGCTCAAGGAATCATTCAAAACTTAGTTATGGCAAATATAACGTTGCTTTTGAATAACATTCAAGTAGTAATTTCATGATTTTTTTTTTTTACAAAACAAATCGAGAAAGGGGTTAGTTCTTATGGTAAATTGAAGTGACACGGTGAAACAGTAAAATTAACGCATGCGCATTTACATTTTTAAATTTTTTTATTGCTTTATTATTGGTGCCAAGGTTTAGTAACTTAAAATTTATAAGGATTTTTAATAGATTTTGTTATGATCAATATTACGATGCATTATACTTTAGGAAAATACCAGAAACGGATTTGCTGAACCATGTTTCTTAATTTGTAATAAGAAGGATCAACAAAAAATATACAAGCTACAGTAATTTATTATAAATCTATTGGAAAAAAGCACAGAAACAGACTTCCAGTTAAGATAGCAATGAAATTATACGACATACTTATCAAAAAATATTTTGCCAAAAAAAAATTCCTAAACATAAACAGGAGATTTTTTTTCATTTGAGAAGAATTGAAAAAAAAAAACAAAAAAAAACAAATGCAGTAAATTTTTAGTGCTAGATATATAATTGCCATTTTCACCTGATCTTGCAATCCTTATGTACCTTAAGTAACAATTAAAACTCAACCTTTACAAGGCACCTTTCTAAAAATAAATAAATAAAAAAAAAATAACATTATAGATTCGCCACGGGCAAACAAGTTTTTATTTGATTCCATTGTTGTCTCTTAAGCTTTCCCCCTGCGTCTTTCTTTCTCCTTTCACCCCTTTTCCTTTTATCATCTGAAAGTTTTGTTCATTTACAAACTGCTGACTTCATTACGATGCCTCCCCCGAAACAAAACAGCTTACACGAGATTAGAACAAGCTTCAATTAGCGCTAAGCCAAACACGCACATTCCTCGTTACAACAACGTCAACTTAATTGACAGAATGCGGACACTCTTTATTGGAATACTAATTAAATTCTGAATGCGGGAAAATTTCAGCAACATTAATAATCGTCATTTCGAGAGAGAAAGAGAGAGAGAGAGAGAAGAGAACGTTCAGAGAAACGGGAGAGAGCCAAAAGGCATAACCGTTGTCGCCCCAGCGTTTCTTACCAAGAGCTAATGAGGTCTCTTTTCAATCCCTTATCGGAGGAAATATCACGTTCTAATGAGTGAATTAACTAGAAAATATGGAAATATTAATAGATCTTGCGATTCGCGACGTTGCTACATCTGTTAAGTTTTTACGAACGCATTAGAAAGCGGCTCTTGAGAACCTTTCATAGCAGTTAATAGTAAAATCTTCTTGCGGCTTACGTCTTCGTTGGCTCTTTTAAGAATTTTTATGAAAATGAATATTAAACAAGCAAAGCTTTCAAAAACTTTCAACAAGTTCATTTTGTGTATTTAGTTCTTCGAAGCAACTTAGGCCTGTCTTTGCAATTACAATCATCGTCTCATATTAATGTCTGTCTAAGCATCGCTAAATTAAAATATACACTTGCAAATCATCTCAAAGTAAACATAAAACTGAATAAAAGCGGCCATCAAAATTATTTTCTTCTACAAGTCTTATGCTAAACATACATGATGAATGAATAAAACTCTATGGAGACATTTTTAGCTCATAAAACTTGAAACTATAAATGATGTACGCTCGCAACACTTTCATCGATTTTAACATTCTATTTTATTTAGTAACCCATCTTCTAAAATAATTTTAGCTGCCGTTTTTTTTAAAAACAATGCAAATAAACCCGTGGAGGGTTGATAAGAATCCATCTCATTTAAGTGATCTAGAATAGAATAAACTTAACTATATAAGATCCAAAGTAATTGCAAACATAAGGTTCAAGACATTTATCTAGTAAGAATTTTTCTACTGTAAACACATTTAAATTACAGAGAAAGCATATAAACAAACCTGAAATTGCTTAGCCACTTTTACTATCTAGAAATTTTACTTTATATTTTATAAATTCTGATTCCATGAAAATATTGTCTAAACGTATGCTACAAAGTTGATTTGCATTTAGTTTTAATGGTGGTTCAAACCGTTAAAACCAGAGGAATGCTCTTATGTCTTCATTAAAAAAAACATTATTCAGGTCGTTCTTTCCACTCTTTCCTTCAAGGTATCTCAAAAGCTTTAAATTTTTTGTTTTGAATGGAAAAAGGTAAATCACCTAATTTTTTGTGGTTAATTTTCTTCACATTGATAGAATTAAGCTTATTGTTTTATGCATAAACAGAACATTAAAAATGTTTATTTTTTAGATCTTTATTAGACAAGTCTCTTTTGAGAATAATAAATGTCTTAAAGACATTTTAAAGAACTTGGCTCACTCTAAAATCAATCTACAGCATAGTTTTGAGATCAATTAAATTTTTTATTCCACAGCTTTGTTTTTTATATAGCACGTTGAGATATTCTTTAGGACTGAAGTGAACTACGTCACATATTCTCCATACCTTTCCACCTTCCTTTGAACTATGGTTTATATGCTTGCACGGTAAAAAACTACGGACATGAGCAGCCTATTTAGCAGCCGCAACAATGGAGCATCTTGTTTCAGCATACCAAAAGAAATCGGAGAGTGCCGCTTTAAAGCTATAAAGCAGGTGTTACAATTTTGTCCAGTCAAATATTGTGATCTCGTCCTTGGATTTTTGACAACAGTGCAGCCGTGCGTTAACAACAGCAAACATCCTCCGAAAACCTTTTTCAACTGTTTCAGTATTCTTGTGTACAGGGTGACTATGAAGTTCTTTTACCTAATAAAGAAAATTAATTTAAAAAGCTATTTCAGACAGATACATACGGTTTTTTTACATTATGATCTTCATCTCAAAAAGTTTTCTTCACATCGTTAGTACACTTCAACATGTGCACCTTTCATAGCTCTGAGAACAAACAGATGCTATTCATTTTTCGCCAGCATGCCTTCAATATCGCATCCGTTACTCTTGCCTTTAATGTGTTCACACTTTATCCTTAACATATCCCTATAGGAAAAAGCTAAGGGTGTTGGGGGGGGGGGGGGCAGCTAAAGTGTAGGGCCATCTCTTCCAAACCATCGGTTGGGAAACGTTGAATCGAGGAATTCACAAACTGGTATTGCCCAATGTGGTGGGGGAGGGCACCGTCCTGTTGATAAATTAACCATGGTTGGTACTCAGAACGCATTGAGCTTTTCTCTCAGACGCCATTTTGAATATGACCGATGTTAGCGCCACCTATATCGCTTTGGCTTCTACTGTACTAGCAGTTTAAAAACTTTTTTTTGATGGAAATCATAATATAAAAAACCGTATGTATCTATCTGACAGTTTTTTATTAATTTTCTTTATCAGGTAAAGGCTTCATGCTCACCCTGTATATTCTACCTTCCCCAATTCCCACCAGGAGTGACTTTTTTCGGTTACACGTCTATATATTCCAAAACTATCTTGTTAACGCTGCACGTTGCCAAGTTCATGCGGTGTCGTCTGCCGTTGCTAAGAATATCCAGTTAATCTGAATGGCCCACCGACTAAACATACTGCTATCGACAGCTTCATTTTCGTACATCTTTCTAGACATCTTTGAATGTTTCCCCACTGTATCATTCTGACAACACAAGAACTCTTGTACAGCACGTTACGCTTGACGAAGTTAAGCGCAGCAGCCATCTTGAGTCGTCATCATAGGGAATGGTTCTACTTAAATTTTAATAAAGTGGATAGGATATAGGCACACTATAAATAGCAAAGGTGTACAATAAAAATTAATTTTTAAAAAAATGCTATGGATTACTTTTGGAGTGGCCCTCTCTAAATTTTTAAAGTAAACTAAGAGTTTCCTAAATCTCTTATGATGTCTGTTTTTCTACTTAACGCGCGGTGAATGGCTTTCGATGAATAATCAACGAACCATGGGTGCATAAAGCAAAGTGCCACCAGGAGATAAGGAAATGGAAGTGGTAGAGGGAACAATAATTTAGAAAACTCTCGTTTATGTTAGTAGAAAGAGTTATCATATACCAAAGAACATAACGATATGTTATTAATATTACTAGAATTACCTGAAAATGATATCTTTTTTATTAAACTAGACAAACTAACCTGAATACCCTGAATGTTAGCAAATTGAGTGAGAAACGGCAACTCCATGTACTCAAAGGCCACTCCGTTTCTCGACTTACACATGATATCTTCATCGAATGCACTGAAATTCCAGATTTAGCGGAAAGAAGAATTTTCAAAGAACTGTCCATTTTGTCCGGATCAGTTATTGAACGCTCCCTAAACCTGAACGTTCGTTTTTCTGCAATTGTTGATTAGTTGTTTCTTGAACTGCACCCTGTGTTATTATAAGCTTGATCATTTTGTACATAAAACGAAGGTAAAACTTCTCATTAAACCTAAAATGCGTGTTAACACTTCCACTCTCGCTACGGCTAATGAACAAGATGAACGGGTTCGGCAGTGACGAGGTTAGTCGAGACTATCTACGTCAGCGTAAATTAATCCACCAGCGCCGGCTGTCTTTGCTTCATCGTGTCAGTTAAACTGCTATTGTGGCGAAAGTATTGCATTTTTCCGAATAAATAATGGAAGCCTCGGAGATATATATGACGTCAGCTACCATGTTGGAATCGCTTAACCTTCGGTATGAAAAAATATGAGTTGCAGCCACACGCAAAATTGGATTATAAAATAAGAGATGTGTATTTATTGAAGAATTTTTATTTATATAATACTGAATAAGTTATAATATTTATAAAGTAGAATATTTATAATATTGCTCCTCGTTGCTTCACTACAACATAACGCGCGGACCGATAAGCGCTCGTGGAATTCCTATGTGCACTGCAAATATTCGCAAATTAAACCTATTTCCTAAATTAAATATTTACCACGTCATAGAATGCAGTTGACTTTCGTTTAAGTGGAACGGAAGAGGAAGACGAAAGTGATTTTGATGGCGCCCCTTTCTCTTCCCCATTCCCTACCTGTTGTGGTATGAATGAAATGGAGGCGCACTTTAGACGGCATCGCAGGTAGTTTTCTCTCTCTCTCAGTGACACTTTTCAGGGTTTATCTGAGGCTCGTGCGCAGGTAAACAACCGTGACAGGTCATTAAGAATGCAACAAGATCGTCCAAGAGCGACGGTCCGCCAAGAAAACGCGCACACATACTACATTCACTCACGCACACACCTCAATCTCTCCCTTTATTATTTCATTACGCAACAGAATGGAATAGGCCGAAAGCACCTTGAATAAAATATGAACTCTCCCTCTTAGAGAAAGAAAAACCAAGAAAAGATAAAAAAATTTATTAATTCTGTAAAGAAGAAGAAAAAGCATACGTAGCTGCAAATTAATTATTTCAAAGGACAAAATATTTTTGCTATTTTCTTAGATTCAACCAGAATCTCGTTATTTTGAATACATTCAGAAGAATATTTCTGCAGAAAATCCTTCGTAAATAATAATTTGGAATATCAATAAAATAATTATTAATGTTTTCCCTTCTATTGTTACCTTAAATGCCTAGGACAGTGTTAATATTGGGATAGATGGGGCATGATTTCTCAATCTTCGCATTTTCAAAGTATAAAACCAAAAACATAACTTCCATTATTTATAATAAGATTTTTTTTTTAATAATTTTCAGCATTTATAGAATTTCACATCAGCCTTTACTCGAAGAGATATCCAACAAAGTGTTATCCGAAGATCAGAAGCAAAAAGGTAAGCAGTTCCTTTCAGTGTCTAAATACACTTTGAAAATTGTTAGCTATATTTTGAAATAACAAATTGCTATTTGCATTTGGAATCGAATAAACACAAGAGAAACGTGGTAAGCTTTATTTGCTTCATTGATGTCGGATTTTATGTCTATCGAAAATACCATTATTCGCTATAATAATGCCCGGCCCAATTCCAATCTGACAGTGATAACAGGAGTTTCTTGACAAGTAACACTTCAAGGTAAAGACATGATGCGATTCATCAACATTGTACAAGGCAAAATAGGGAAATTTCGTAAATCACCGAAATTAGAAAGAAAATTAAAGTTACGTGGGGATATTTGTACTGGGAATTAGTAAAAGTGAAAATATAAACAGAAAACAATATTCATCTCTTAACTTGTGTAGTTAATAATGGAAGAGTGTCCTTATATGATTGAACATTTAAAATTCTTAGTATTTGTCGGGTTTAGCATTGAAGTCTCTCCATTAAATTTAAGTTCAAGGATTCATAAATCAGTCTGGAATTTCCAAACGATGCAAAAACCACAATATTGACAACAAAATGTAATATCAACATCGAATACAGAAACTCTGGAATTTTTTGGTGTATTCACTAACATTGAATTCTTTTAATATATCCGCCCTTGGTAGCGCAACAGATGTCAAACTCTAGCCCCTGCATATATTGTAATGTCAATAGTATGCAATGCTTCTATGATTCTGTGTCTAGTTTCTTGTAAACCCTAAATAATAGCGTAACCTCACAGAAAATAATTACAATCAGGTTTTGTAGGCCGAGTAAGCAATGCAAATCCAGATTGAGCGCGCGATCAACGACGGAGAAGCTGCTCATTGAAGTAAACACGAAATTCGCAATGAATGTGTGGCTTAGCACCATTTTACTGGAACAGGAAGTCCCCCATATCGGCATGTACACGCATGCATTTTTAAGTTGGACTTTTCCCTACAAGAATGGAACCAGACACCGTATTCTTTGAAAAACAATAAAATGAACTGGAACCAGCGTTTCTATAGTAATCATAAATAACACTTAAATAGACCTACGCTAATATGTTTATGAGTCTTAAAGCTGTTGTTGAATTATATCTCCTAAGGGATGCAATTAAATTTAATAACAAGAAATTAATCCCCCGAGGAGGGTATAGGAAAGTAGCGGAGCCCTGAGGTTATCTATTTGACCCCTTTATCTGCACTTTATTTAATCAAAAAATTGATTTTATTGAACATTTTACGTCAAAACAGGCTGTTTAATACATTACATTACATATTTTAGCATTCAAAATTTCCAATGGACCATATGGTAAAACTAAACTACGTGAACCTAATTCCACTGTCATTAATTTTATATTATATTCTTTCACGACACGTCATTACAAGTTGTTTGATATGTTTCATGCCATATCTTAGCATTGAAAGTTTCCAATAG
Source organism: Rhysida immarginata (assembly GCA_023313115.1). Lineage (NCBI taxonomy): Eukaryota > Metazoa > Arthropoda > Chilopoda > Scolopendromorpha > Scolopendridae > Rhysida > Rhysida immarginata. The sequence goes on along the minus strand of JAHWFO010057280.1, from coordinate 13,254,268 downwards.
AGACCATATTAATATAGTTGCAACACATACCATTGAACCAATTTAAACTAGCATGAATTTTACTTCATATTCATTCATGAAACGTCATTACATGTTGTTCCAATGGTTCCATTATGTCATTGAGATTTTCTACTATCATTGATTTTTAACCGACATCAACAAAGAGGTTATCAATTCGACGCGTATGTATGTAATATTGTTGGAATTGCACAATATTCGTATATGTCAGTCTATGTGGGTTTCTAAACAGATGTGCCAAATTCATAAGTGTATGTATGTATGTTTGTCCACGTATTTCTCAGAAACTAGAAATCGAATTGCAATAATTCTTTTTTCATTGGATTAAGTATCTATCAACTTAGGGAACAGTCCAATTTGGATCAAAATCAGTTCAGTAGTTTTTAAGAAATGGACTGATATACCTAGCCGATAGTGAAAGTTTCATCAAAGTCGGTTTTTTTATATTCTGTTTAACCTTGTTCGTTATATTCATCTTGACATGTCATCACAAGTTGTTTGATATGTTACATGACATATCTTAGCACTGAAAGTTTCCAATTGTACCACAACGGTATCATTAGAACACGTACCATTGAACCGATTTCGACTGATTTTGACCACCAAGAAAAACCACCATCTGTCTTCAATTAACTCACAAGCCTTCTCTCTGTCTTAGCTATCGAATGGCGAAGAGAGAAATGCATTGATCAACGCATAGGCCATTTATACACGGAATTGTACAGCGAAAAACGTGGTCCCTCTGTTATTTGTGACCTTTTGAACCTTCTGATTTTTTTCACCAACTAACCAAGGCTGTCATTTTGCCCAAGTTGTCGAATGGTGAAAACGGAAATCGAAAAAATTCGGAAGCGTTCGAACGCTAGAGCACGGACAGACGGACGCACATTGTGAAAACATAAGTACCTATCGGCCCTAATAATAATGATAATAATAAAGTTTAGAGCAACAACTAAAGTTAACAAAATTAAAGCTGCTGCTTTATTGACGCCATTAAAGCTTCATTCTAAGATTACGTAGAACTTACTATAACAAAAGATGTTATTGTTTCATGCAAATGCATGTTTTCGTATAAATACCTCATAATTTATTTCTCAGCCAGTGATAAACATAGAAATATGAAATTTTTCATGATGAAAATTTAAAGCTTTCCACGTTTGTATACTGAACTACACAGCATTTCGATAGATAGTGCAAGTTAGTAAACTGTTAAAACTGCGTCAGTATTAGAAACAAAAAAGCCATAATTGAATACAGTAGTAGAGTGCAGAGAAAGGTACTGTAGTAAATATTCACAATTGTTTGAGTGCATGAAAGTTGTTCAGTCGATAGGAGAACTGTCGGTCGCTGGGCTCAGTCCTAAAGCTTCAGGAAGAGAGTTGATACAGGTAAGGCATTATGTACTTGTTACACGATGATTTGCACAACTTGAGGGGATTATATGGGAAATAGTTTGGGTAAGGGATATATTCGCATATTGTGAGTAATTTTAATAAATGGGCTTTATTTTTTTACATTTATAATGAGAAAATAAAATAACGTGCAAAATAAAACTTAAAGAAAAAGCACAAATGCAAAAATTAGAAAACATAAAAAAAAATGTTGGCTTTCTTGTCAAGAAGCCGTTTTTAAAAATTTCATATGCCTCTCACAAGTTTCCTGGCTTTTCAATTAAAAAATCTTAACTTTTTATATCTTAGCGGAATAAGAAAATTTTTATAGCTTTCTCTCCATCTCGTGATGTGTGACAACGAATGATACTGAGTAATTCAAGTTGACGAGAAATAATAAAAAAAGATTAACAAAATTTAAAAAAGGAGGGGGGCTAAGGGAAGGAAAGCTCTGAGTGGCAGAAGTTCGTGATGAAAAATGTCGAACTGCTCTCTTCCTCTGTCTCGTTGCGATATTTCTATATAAAAATTTCCCCCTTTTTTATTTTCCTTCTCTTCCCTGAGATTCTTTTGCAGCAGACGGTGAAACTTTTGTTAAGCTTTTAGTCTTTCTCCTTTTCTTTCTATTATTCCGACAGCTGCCTCTTGCTTTCAAATGGCGACATTAGGCGGCCACCGAGAGGAGCAGCATAGCAATGCATGGCGTGGGTGGGATAAGAAGGTTGAAAAAAAAGAAGGGCCCGTAACCCCCACGTGCCACTGGAAGCTCGTGATTGGTTGGACATTTGCTGACAGAAGCTCAACTGGTTCTAATCAGTTTAAGAGAGAGAAAACAGAAACCCCTAAAAAAATAGAGGTCGGGAAAAAACATGTTGCTAAAACTGAGGGCGGGAAAAAAAAGAACAAAAGTTACTTAGAATCTTCTCGAAAGTACATCAAAAAATCGCGGGAGGGGTTGCTTTGCTCCCGTCTTACTTAGCGCTATTTCTGGCCCCTTGTTCCTTCATGATAAACTCCAAAGGAACACCTTTCACTTTTTTTTTGCACTTTCAGCACATAATAATTGCATTTGAGGGGTGAAATCTCTAGCCTATCACTTAAAAAATTCATGCCTTATAGAATTGTTCTACCATTGCCAAAACGTGCATTGCGTTTTAGCTCGTTAATAATTCAAGAATCCTGTGTTTTCACGCGTTTCCGAAGTTACGCCATATCCATTACTGTCCTTCCTCATTTAACGCAGAGCGTTTTCCAGCTTAAACGATTACGAAAGCGGCTCTTGAGGCCATGGAAGTTCCCAATCCTGGAAAGGAAGATTACCTTCGGATAAAAATGGTCCATTAATTTAGTTTACATCGCCTGTGTTATTTAAAAGGGTAACAAATTTTATCTGAAAAATTCGGTGAAGAATTCGGGAACTTGTATGCTACGAACTAGTTGATGGGCGTGATATAGTAATACGAGGTATTTATAATTATATTGACAGTACTCAGAGACATCTGTGGCATTACATTTGATACAGGACTAATGAAACGTAGAAAGAAGGATTCCGCTAAAAACAAAATTTAGTTCCAAATGTCGCCGTTAGGGGAAAAGGTGGTTCTGTTGTGTCTACGTAGGTAAAAATCCATAATCTAACTTTTCGACTTCGTAGGTGACAACAACGCCAGTATTTCGGGCTATAAAGACATAGGAAAGCTCTGAAACTTTCTGAAGACCAGCTCATTCAATCCAAGACAACGCCTGGCTCAGATACTCTTTATGCAAGACGAAGCACCACCACAATGGTCAATGTGTACATCAGCTGAAGCAGAATCCCTTCCCGACGAAAGAGACACTGGTCGCAGTTTTTCGGTTCATGGCGGCCTCGTTTCGGGATTTCACTCCACGCAACTTTTGGCTGTTAGGTTATTTGAAGTAAAAGGTCTACCTCGCGAGGTCCCTAAGTTGACTATATCAAAGGACTGTAAGAAATATTCCTTGTGGCCCACAAGAATGGCGGTTACGTTGATAACAATGTATTAAGTTATCCGCGCATGTTACAACAAATATCGAATTTATCATAAAAGAGAGCCCTGTGCATGTTAATCGTCATTGAACACATTTCCAATTACCGGTGATCGACTGCGCAACTTTATGGAGAAAAATGATATTAATAGCAATTTATTTCAGCACGTTTTTATCGAAGATTTTCCCAATTGAAAGCCTTATTACCAGTCACCATGGACAACATAGTGATCGAACATAGGTGCTTAATGAAAGTGACCAGCAACATCTGGCTAGAGTCTTCTAAGGCAACGACATTGACGCAAATCACGTTCTCATTCAATAAAAGGGTTTGTGATGGCGCTAATTGGACCCCGCAGGACTCGCAACATGTGGCGTCGTCGGATGAGTCTGTTCCAATTGTTTCTTGTGATGGCAAGATTCGGGAATGATGCAGTTCCATGAGGCATTGAACCCGCATTGTCAGCAAGACACCGTATCGACCGTATTGAGCTGGCAGTTCCATATCCATCTGAGGTGTGTTCCGATGATAAAAGTTGATCCGCTGGTCCACCTAAACGTCATTGATCTGTACTCACTATTTTACATTCCTTGTTGGCCGTTTGCCACCCTTCATGGGCAATGGAATACTTCTGTAGGATAATGAATCTTAAAAACGGGCCCGAATTGCCCAAAACTAGCATTCTAAAGAGTTCGATGGATTAATTGCTACTAATCGAGCATTTTTGGGACTTCACGAGATGGAGAGGTCTAATCACCAATACCAGAATTGTTACATTTCGCCAAGTTAATGGGATCCAGAGACGCTTGCAGTACAGAGACTAGGCGATACTCTATCTCCAAAAAGAAAATGTGTAACCGCTTTTTCGCATGACGCCTTCTATTAAAGCACTACCAACATTACAGGGACAGTTGTTAAACGACGTCATCATGATGCCACATTTCAATGGTTACTACTGACGTCATCCGAACCTTTATATTTGTACATTTAGCGCGCCTTCGGCAATTCAGAACATTTTGTCAGAACTTCTGAAGTCGACTGCGTCTGAGAATGGTCTGAGTAAATCTGTCTCGTAAACTGAAGCGAAAAGGGGATTGACAAAAGTAAAAACGAAACTGAAAACACCGGAGATCTTTTATTTTAAATTGGTTACAGGAAATGTACGAGTATCATATTGCCAAGTCTCTCTATTGTAAATATGTCTCGTTGATACCACGGCTCTCTGATATTCGCTTCCAGTTAAGCTTAGGAATTGGCTGACCGGACTTTGTAGATGTAGGTAAGTCTGTATACAAACTATTTCTCGACTAATACACACATGTGACACAACATTTTAGGTCTTCTTTTTAAGCTGATGCTAAAAACGTGTTCAAACGCCTTACGTTGTGAAAGATTAGATCAATTTTGCAAATGCTGTCTACACAAGAGATACGCATCTTTATATTGATGAGTTCAAACTTAGCCATAATGCTGCTGAAGCAACTCGGAAATGCCATCAAAGCATGGGGTGACGGGACAATTTCAGAACGTACAACGCGCAACTGGCTTGAAAAATTCCGTGGCGGCAATACCACCCTTGAAAATGAGGATGGTCGCGGCCTCCATCGAAAGAGGACGACAGCCAATTGAAGACATTAATCGAAGCCGACCCGCGTAAATCCACACGAGAACTTCCCGAAGAGCTCAAGGTAGACCAGCCTACAGTCGTTCGCTACTTGAAGCAAATTGAAAAGGTGAAAAAGCTCGAGAAGTGGGTGCCCAAGTTGCACCAAAAGAAAGCCGTGGTGAACGTTTAGTGGTCTGCAACCGAACTCATTCATCGCAACCTCCTGAATCAGAGTTTAAACCATTACTGCCCGGTTATACGATCAACAAATCGACGATATGCACCAGAAACTTCAACAACAACGGCCAGCATTAGTCAATCGGAAAGGTTTCATCTTGCTTCACGACAACCTGATCTTTCGGCAACGGACTACCACTTTTCTAGCACCTCAACAATTTCTTACGTGGGAGATGCTTCATAAACCACGATGACGCTAAAACTGCCTTCAACGAATTCGTCGCCTCTAGAAGTCCAGAATTCTAGACCACCAGAATAAATATCCTTGTGTCTCGTTGTAAAAAGCGTGTTGCCTCTGCTGGATATTACTTTCATTAATTTGTTTGAAACGAGTTAATGCATTTTAAAATAGTCACTACACCTCGGCATTAATTTTGCACCAACTTAATACCAACGATTGCTTACCTTATTGAAAAAAATTATGTGGATGTAACGAAGAGTACACTATCAAATCACTGAATTATGACCACCCGCTTAGTAATGGGAGTAGCCACCCTTCGCTGCTATAACTGCTGCTAGGCGTCGTGGCATGGACGCAAGAAATGCGCGGTATGGGTCCGATGGTATGGCAGTTCATTCCGCTTGAAGCGCTGTCCACAGAGTCATAGCTGGAGGGTCCAGCTGCTGTACATGGCGATCAAGGTGCTCCCACAGATGTTCGAGTGGATTAATGTCCGGCGAATTAGCGGGCTAAGTCAGTAGAGTGTTCCTCGAACAAATCCAGAAGGAGACGTGGCTTGTGGCAGGGTGCATTGTTTTGCTGGAACACACCATCACATTGGGGGAACATCGTGAGCATGTACGGGTGCACCTGGTCCGCTACGATTGACAGATAGCCACAGGCATTCAAGTTGCCCTCTAGACGAATCAGTGGACCTAACTGCTCCCAACAGAAGATCCCCCACACATTCACACTAACCCCACCAGCCTGTTTTCGGCCCACAATAGCCTCCTGCAGTCTCTTTTCATGGCGTTCACGACGCACTTGTCATCGCCCGTGAATCTTATGGAGCAAAAACCTGACTCGTCGGAGAAGGCGACCTTAGCCCACTCGTCTGTGGTCCAATGGCGGTGCTCACGTGCAAAGTCTAGGCGTCGTTGACGATGACCCCTGGTCAACATGGGTGCAGCAACCATGCGTCGACTGTTCAGGCCCATCCGTAGCTGGGTGCGTTCAACGGTAATGTCGGATATACATCTGTTGGCACCACTGTAGAATCTGGTGGTCAGTTGATGGACTGTGGCTCTCCTGTCACCTTTGACGAGTCGTCGTAATCGCCGCTCACCCCGTTGGTCGATGGCTCGTGACCCTTTACAGTGATGGCGTTGGGACACGATTTCTATCCCTGCTGTCCACTCTTTGTACACCTTCACTACAGCGGACCATGAACAGTTCACAAATCGCGCCGTTTCGGAGAAGGTGCGACCCTTGCTGCGATAGCCTATTATCATCCCTTTTCAGATGTCCGTTAAATCCGGACGTTTACCCATCTTGAGGCTCATGCACCTGCCGTTTGATGTACCAGCTTTAAAACTTTCTCAGCCTGTTATGCAAATTTTTCAATGTGTAATTGTTGTTGGGGTGAACCATGAGTGTGCCTTGAAGGTGTGCTGGTCATAATTTATTGATATGACAGTGTATATCATATGTTTTATCCTTCATAGGTTGATGAATCTTAAGGATTGTTCTATAGGTTAATAACAGTCTAGGCTTTAAAAATTAATGAATTATGAATAATAACTAACGTCGTCATCTGTGCAGTTTTGGTTGAGAATATTTAACTATTTTATTGACTATAAATCATGCGTCGGTTGCTGCTTCGTCAACAAATGGCCGATTTCCCTTTGCGGTACATCGCACTGATTATTACAGTGGTTAATATTATTATTCCATTAGAATTAATGTGGGCAGAGTACGCCAGTTGATAGTTTGCATTATTACCGCGAATGGATACGGTTAACACAGAAGTATTAAAACAATTCGTTTGATTTGTTGTGTTCGACAACCGCATGAAAACGGATACTCGAGATTAATAACAATTCTCGCTCTCTCACCTTTCTACTCTAAATATTTAATTGATCGGAACCTCTTCGGGTTTATTTTAAAATTCACACATAATTAATTAATTAGTTCTTAATTAAGCATTCTTGGAGTGGGAGAATGTTTAAATTAATCGAGGACATTTTCCGAGCGCATTATGGGCTGTTTTTGAGTTGTTTTCAACGCAGAGTTCATATTTTCATTCCTTCTTATTAGTTTGATCATGACTAGGAGCTGTATTCCGACTTAATTAATGTTTCTCCAAAGGGGTCTTGCTCCTTTCGTGGGGGGTTAAAATCGATGGAAGGCGGCAACGGCGGCAAGTGCGTTGTTTACACCGACGTTGACGGGACCGTTGTAGTCGTTTAGACGCTCGACAAATAACACGATTCGGAAAGGGACACAGAATGGCGGCTTAAATCACTCTCATTATTCGCTTGGACATAAAAGAGTTATGTCGGCTCGTGTATCAACCATTCGTAATCTCCTTTTGGCCTCGTGGTCGAGAGAATTTCCACCAATCTCGTGGGAGTTTGTCTATGTTATCATCCAACACAAAGAATGCCATAAAGAAAAAGACCTTTTTTTTTTTGCTCGGAGAGCGTTCGTATTAATCTCAATGATCAACGACGTTAATTATTCGACCTAAATGAAAGAAAAGCATTTGCGCAGTAGAGGAAAAGAACGATCGAGACTTTTCACCTTACAGGCGGCTTAAGACACAAATTTAAAAGAAAACAGAAAAATCTTTTGCCGCTTGGTGGTGGTGATTATTTGTAAAAGTTAAGCGCAGGCACAACCCTGAGAACCACAATTGGTCATTAAAAATGTTTTCTAATTTAGTTCAGTCCCCTCTTTCTCCTCCCCTCTTTAACTTCTTGTTGTATAAATGCGGTTTAATTTCATTAGTTTTGTTGCATGTTATTTTTAAAGCGCACACTTCCTTCCTATCAAATGAAAATTCAACCACTCTGCCAATTTTCCTTCCATTCTTTTACTCGATTAATTTTCAACTCCAATTAACTCTAAACCCTTTCCATCAATTAGTCACAACCGCAAACTATTTGATACAATACTGACACCAGGTAAATCATCTGTAAGCAATCGAATCGGCAGGGGACCTATTAAACTCTTTAAACAGTGCAATAAGCCCATGACGCAATTCAGCTGATCTAGAGAGAACAATGTAGACGACGTAATTAACTTCTTGTGCATTACCTCTCAATCTCTTCAGTTTCTATAAAGAATTTAAAAGCTAAAAGTGCAACAAACCACATTATTAAAACATGACATGGCATCGCAATATGAAAGAAGAATTTTAATTACAGGCTTAGTTTTCTACCTGTGATGAGCAAATATACGAGAGATCTTATTATAGGTCTACTGAAACCCATTTCTTCACATTAAGAGCTGTTTTAAGGAGACTGAATTCATAAAAATCCATGGAAGAGGCATCTGGTGATTTGACAGGGATGCCTGAGAACGGGACAACCTTAATCACAGTTTCCTGTTCCATTCGAGCACAGCTCTGGACAGTCGATTTCGCAATGTGGCTGGACACTTCGTCCTGGTGGATGTACACGTCCTTCGCCCTAAGGCCACATAACCGTGAGATATCATTACAATATACGTGTTTCAAGATAGTAGGTAGCATTTATCTTTGCTTTAGATCCCACTTTTTGATGGGCACACGTCCATTGTAGCTGCATCCAACAACTACCAAGAAGCCTGTCGGAAAACTCTCCTTGCATAGACGCACCCAGTCAGTTCGAGTCGTATCACCCTGTTGTCGATAACAAATTGCCCGTGTCTTGCCATCTCAGGTTAAATAGACCCAAGCCTGATACAGTTTTCTGCAAAGTGTTTTAGCAACAAAGCGTGAGTCGGGCATTCTAATTTCAAATCTGGACGAATGCAACAGAGGTTCCCATTTTTCTTGCAGTGGCCCGTTGTGTTGGTAGATTTTCCGTAAGGAATAGCCTCCTCACTGTTTCAATTTTAGCCTTAAGCTTGTTTCACATAGAAAATCCCTGGCGGAGCGGATGCAGATCCGCATATATTGCGTATAGTGGCGCCTCCGTGCGCATTCGGCATGGGAATGCGGAATCCGTTGAGCACTTCACAATTAAAACTTTCGCGCAACTTTTCCACTTAAGCTGTCTCCTGATTGGTCCCTTTAAAATAGTATCTTCTTTCGTAAAATGGAGTCTATAACTAAGCTTTTGAAGTAAAAAAAAGTCTATCAAATGAATTTTCAACTATTTTTTAAATGGAGATGTTATATATAGTCAATTTTTCATTTGGCGGAGTATGATTTAAAAATACAAGAACTGTAAATCCCAATATTTGTTTAATAATAAATATATATTTTATTTACAATAATATTTAAAAAAAAATTAAACCCCTTTTTTGGTAAAAGTCGAGAGTAGCATTCTCTAATTTTCTCGGAAGACATCGGTCAGCCCCGTCGCGTTTACGCATGAATTCATTATTGTAATGTGTCTAATTAATACATAAATAATTTATCATATTATAGGAATTATATTTTATGAAATTTATGCGGGAAAAAAAATCACTAAAGTCCCGTGACGGTGAACATCAGCTACGGGCGGGCTGTCCGGTCATTGACGTCGGCCTGCCCGCACATACATCGTCACGAGATTTTCGTGATGTGTTTTCTTGCATAATTTTCCAAAAATATAAATTCTATAATGCGATATATCATTTACTTATTTATTAAATATGTTACACTTATTTAATGATTAAAAACAATAATAAATTCGAGCTAGACGGGGCTGAAACAAGCTTTATGTAAAATAGGCTTAAACGTGAAGGGGCTGATCGATCATCTATGTCACCCGAGAAAATAGAAACCGACTTTTACCTGGTTTTGTTTTATTTTAGCCGAGCATTTCTGTGTTCCTTTATTTGGTATTCCAAATTGAAATTCGTTCAGAAATTAAAGAAATAAGTTTCTCATGAAACACACATTTGCTGGCCATCGTTGTGTAGTAGAGTGTAATTTTTATCTCTCCCGCTTTAGGTTCTCCCTACATGCTTTGCGCTTCACCTGCTTCCTGATTGGCTGAGGCAAAGCGGAATCCGCAAAATTTCCAGACCTCCTTGAAATGAAAAATCCGCTCCGCAACTCTCGCGAAGCGGATCTGCAACGTTTGCGCGTGAATGTGAAATGCCTCAGTTTAGCGGAAAAAGTCCGCTTTTGCCCGCGGATTGCGCTTCCGCGTGTTTTCCGCTCCGCAAAGCTCTATGTGAAACAGGCTTTAGTATGGGAAAAACAAGGTTGCGCTTTACGTTCAGCAGCGCTGCACTGTTGATTGTTGGATTCAATTGTCTTCGTTTAATAACTTGTGTTATACCATTCTTGGAAATAATGAAACCCTTTTCCTTAACACTGTTTTATTATTCTGGAATAAGAACAATCAGCGTCGGAAAGGGCTACGATGTAGCCCACTATCCTGTTGACATTTTAACCGCCTACTGAAGTTACATATTTTAAAAGGACAAAATGATGATGTTCTATATAAAGATAGATATAATTGGATTTTACTCTTTGCTATTTTACTACATGATCCCAGATCGATTCAATTTTTGAGGGCATTTTGACAGCAAACTTGAAAATGAAGAAGGGAATGATAAGTTCGATTGATGCCGAACTCACGCGTAAAATTTCACGAGCCTCGTGCATTTCAAACCCGTGCTACGACATTTTAACAATCATCACCAAAATCATGAAATAACCCTCCGTATATATAACAGATATGTAGATAATTTTTATACATTTGAAAGAGTTTTTAGGCGCTTTTAAATTTTTATTTGATGGATTCATAGATTTTTATTTTTATAAGGGCGACCATCTCCTTGGGTTTATGATTCTCTGGATTTTTTTTACTATTTTTCTAGATTGTCTTACAGATCCGAGTACCGAGTCGTTTCTTGAATTAAAACGAGTGTACTATTACAAATATTCAATAACTTCTGATGAAAGTTGTCCCCTTTGGTTATACAGTCACAATTTCCGGCCAATCTCCGGATGGTTTCGCTAATTATAATTAAAAATCAGTGTAAAATGATATTGATTTTCGGTCAGCTGGTAGGGCTTTCGCATTCCGAATGGCATTAATTCGAGATACTTCATGAAGATAAGAAACGACGTTAAGAAAATATACAAATTAAATTGCCATTTTTTAAATACAACGACAGTATTATAATAAAATAACAGAAAATACTCCTCAAAGAAAGTAGCAGTATTTGTTAAAAAAAAACCTCTAGGATTAGAATTTTGAGTAAAAGTTCAATTGACTACAATACTCTCTCTATAGTCCGGTTCTGCGCTACTCCAGACTATTACGTTTTCTAATCTGCTCCAAGCAAGCGTGAAGGGGGGGAGGCACTGCACGTCTCTGAGATATAATACAATTACCAGATATCCTAACTGAACTGCTTTTGCATTTATAAATATTTACCAACACGACTATGTACCAGCACGTTATGAACGACTATACAAATCCTGGAAACTCGGAACAAAGTCATGCTTCAGAACCACAATCAGGATGCTCGTCACATTGCTTTGAATATCAGATATCGGAATTGTTTTTTTCTTTTAGGGCATGTTTGAGTTGTTGAAAGAGAAAAATCCTGCTGGTGCAAGATCGGGTGAGTAAGGTGGGTGATCGATGGGCACAGCTTCTTAAGTAGATCATAACTAAATCATAACTTAAGTAGGTGTGGAATCAGCAAGTTTTGCGCTTTTTCAAATCCTGTATCACTCTGTGAAGGATAGTTTCAAGATTGATAGTTGTTCCTCCCACAATATTCTTACTATGAGGCATTGGGGTAAAAGGATAACTGCTACATTAGATGAAATAAGAAGTCTCCAATTTTATGCAAATTACAATGTAAATATTCAATGTGCGACCCCTGGAGAGCTAAGGACTGTCTACGATAGCTAATCCTTAAAGACCGAGACAGTTTTTTCCCTACAGAAAATAGATGAAGAACGAGCAAAACTATAATAGTGTCTTTTAAATAGTGCTATGTCTGCTCGCTGCTGATTAAAAGGCGGAAATGCAACGGCATCGATTTTGATCTGGCACACTCCCAATAAAAGCGGGATTACTTTGTTTGCCTACCACCAAAGGGCGTTACCGAGAGAGCTGTTGTGCTGAAATTTTTATTCAGGTTTAAGAAATTAGCTACGGATGCTTATGGTATGCTAAAATCCCAAATCGCTTGCCTCAGCTCATACATAGCAGACAATCAACATCGGCGCTATAGTGATTTTTTCAAGAATTGATCCTTTAGACAATTCACATACAAAATTTGAAATTATTTATAACGGAAGCATTTTCAGTTTGTGATGCACGTGTCACCAAAGTTATGAGTTTCAGATGTGTTCAGCCTTGAAAATTTCAAAAAGAACCATATAAATAAGTTAGTTATTTAAGGATTCTCAGTAAAAAGTTAGTCTTTGTTGACTAGTCTATTTAATTATCTGATTTATAAACTGCAGTCAATATAAAACGAGGCATGGGCTATTGTGGAAAATCTACGGGACAAGAAATAATGCCGATTGCCAGAAGCAGTCATGTCTTGAAGAAAAATTATGCGCACGTGCATGCGACGCTGGATGGAGAAGGCCTTGAGTCACCTGATCGTAAAGGGAGTTACAATACGCTCTGTCCAAGCAATTGTTGCCCACGAGAATTGAAAATGGGCGCATCAAAAGAGGAATATCCACCTATTAAAAGTTAGTGTAAAATGATATTGATTTGTCAGTCAGCTGTAGGGCTTTTGAATTTATTAATTCGAGATACGTCATAGAAGATAAGAACGAAGGTTAATCATGTTTTATAGCGAGGCAGTTTAATACCACAATATCAGCAAAAAAATAAAATTGTTTATTCAAAGGGATATAAAAATCACGTGATTGGTTGGGACCAGTCGAAATTCGAAAATAGTTATTTTAATTAATACTCGTGATTACTTTGACAAAAAAAATCGACGAATAAGAAGTTTGCAATTGACACAAAAGTTGTACGTGAGATGTACATGCATAGAAGAAATGATTAGACTCTCAGTACGAGAGAAATCTGGTTGGACAAATTTGTATCGCAAGCACGAAGACACGTGCAGTGCTTGGTGAGGTGTTATGTTGAAAGCTAAGCCACAGGTACCGCGAAAGAAACGGTAGCACAACGTACCGTTATGTTCTGAAGGTGCCCGACTATCAAAAGAAATGACACTTCGGACCATAACTCCCTGTTTTCCATTGCGAAATTTTGATAATTTGTATTTCCGTTCGAAAAGTACAAGGAGCATTCAAAAAGTAATGCACCACAATTTATTTCTCTGAAAGTATGGAACATACTAGTACAACTTTGCAATTCGGCATCGCATTGTTACTACCGTCTGCTTCTACTGACTGTTTTTCAAAGAAGTCTCTTTCCGTTTCTTTGGTTTTATGCCAGCGTTCCGGAATTGCGTGTATTCCCCCTCGGTACCATTCACGTAACAACTTTTTCACATTGTCATCGAACTCGAATTAGATCCCGCGGAGTTTAGGATGGATCCCATCGGACTCGAATTGGACCTCATTGGATTCGAATTGGACTATAGGGTAGATGAGACAACACGATGAAGCTTGAAGTGTGCATCACTGATACCGCCATTTTTAAAACTCGCTATCGCATTGCAACCTGGCGGCGGAGATTGCAATTTCGCACAACAGAAGGGGAAGGTTCAAATTAGGACTCTTCAAAATCTCAGCCGGCATTCTTCGTGTCGTAGAAATAAACTGTGGTGCATTACTTTTTGAACGCTCCTTGTACGTATATGTAGGTAAAGTTTCGTTATGATCGGTTAATTTTTATCAGGATGCGTCAATTTTTTGTCAAAGATTATAATTTCAAAAATCAAAACTAGAAGTCAATCCTTTTACGTTGAGATCTGAGAACTGTAGACACAATCGACTTCTCAATAAGTGCTTTCGACAACAACACGATATGGCAGACTAACATTTCTTATCTACTAAAAAATAATACGAGGTGCGATCAAAAAGTTCTGGGCCTGGTTGCGCATCTCGCCAACAAATGGCAGCACAAGTCCACAAATACAGTAAATTATAGTACTAACATTCATAAATCAGCTTTTCAAAAGATCTTGTTTCATGTGCATTGGGGACTGAGAAAATGCAGCTATTGTGACCATGTGTGTGAGGTCGTCTGCAATTTTATCATGGACATTAAATTTGAGAAAAAGCAAATTTGAGCAACGAGTACTCTGAAGGAGAACGGTCGGGGTGAAAAAAACTGGATGATCCACTACGACAATGCACTCTCTCACCGAGCTCTCCTCACACATGAGAAAAACAACATGATTTCGCTTCCATACCCACCCTACTCGACAGATTTGGCTCCTGCAGACTTTGCCCTTTTTCCAAAAATATAAAGATCCAGTTGAAAAGTCGCTTGACTCGTTTCAACAAAAAGACTTCCAGGACACATTGATCGGCATCGGTGGCTCAGGGGTAGCGTGATCGCCTCGGATGCCCGAGGACGCGAGTTCGATTCCGGCCGAGGACGACGAGGATTTTTTCAGGGGGGAAATCCTGAGATCACGCACTTCCTTCGGAAGGGAAGTAAAGCCATTGGTCCCGTGTAGCCGTTTGCCGGCTGCACGCTAAAGAACCCTTGCGAGGCAAAATTTGCGGCCCCTATAACGCCGTCCTGAAATGACCATGGCAGTTGAAAAGGACGTTAATACCAAACAAACCAAACCAAACCAAACCAGGACACATTCCTGAAGTGGCAGCAACGCTGGACTCATTGTATGGTTTCGCAAGGGGAATATTTTGAAGGGGACACTCTGTAAATGTACTTATATAAAAGTAGTTTCTCTTTAAATGAACCAGTCCAGGAACTTTTTGATCGCACCTCGTATTAGCTTGTAAATCCACTAAAGCTATTAGATTCCATCGTTTAACTCTACCGATCACAACAAGCATTCACAGGGAGTAAATCTGGTGATTACGAGGAATAAGCGATCGCATAGAGTCAAAATTGCAGCTTATAACTATGCATTCCTCCTGAAAGACAATATTTGCCAGATACTGTTTTTGAATATCTTCTCTTTCTCATCCATCTCATGAATATCCAGGTAGATGAGAACGAGATGATGGCCATCTACAACTTTTGAATGTTTTCTGACCAACCATTTGAACTACAGTTGTAGTCCCAGCAGACGAATTATAATAGCGCTCACTAGATAATCATGAGGATCATTATATTACAAACACTACTTTTAAATCCTCCAACTCTATATACACATTGTTAGTGCTTCCTCTTACGACTGTGGAAGAAGACAAACGCTTGCAACGTATGTTGTTCATCATTTGCAATTCCTACTAATTGAAAACAAATGGAAATAATTGCTTTTCACTTTTAAGAGCGTTCTTCACATCGGCATGTTTTATTGTTCGCTCGAGGGGCATGATGGGTAATTTGTATTCGGTAGATGAAAAAGGAGGGGGGGGGGGGATGGCGAAGAAAGAAATCGAAAGGGAAAAAACGATGAACGATGTCTAGCGAAGTAAGATTGGAATGAAATTTAATTTCTAAAATTAATTAATTGAACACTCTTTTTATTTCCTCCCCACGAGAAAAATATCAGGCCAAAAATTAATTAGCTTTTAAAATAAACATCTATTTGTGCGTTTTTGAAGCGAGCTTTAGAAAATGAAATTATGTTGGCTTCTAGAAACTTCGGCGCTTTAAACGCTGTCGAATACATAGTAAAAAAAAATCATAAATAGAGAGAATTCGTAGAACTGTAATTTTTACGAATTTCCATTTAAAATTTCTTTACTATAGCAGTGCCTTCTAAAGGATAACTTTAAATAGAGACAAAGCTGTTTTTATAATTAAATTTTAAAGTTACTTCTTATAATCAACTTGAATGCATGTTTTAATTTTAAGAAATTAATGATTAAATTCTGAGCACCAAAACTAATAAAATGACGAAAGCTTAAGATAAAAGTAATAAGCTTCCTTAGAATACTGCAAATTAATTATGAATAAGAAAATGGTTTATGAACAAGAAAATGGTTTAAGAAAAACAGTGATGACGGCCCAATTTCCCCTCTCAAAGTTTATTGTCAAGTAATTGGTCTCTTATATGCGGAGAGGGGTCTTTATTAATGTCTAAGTTCTTTTTGTGTATTCACTCGAGAACGGCTTGATTGGTTACCTTCTTTTCTTATTTTGTCGAATTGTTGGAATTGTCGAATTGCTGTAATTCCTTATAAATTTCGAGTTTCTTTGACTGTTACTCACTCACTGATGAAGGGAGTGTAGCCCCCGAAATGTACATCTGAGGCATTAAAAATTATGTATTGTGAATTTGTGTCACAAATTTTGTGATTTCGTTGCTTTTGCTGGTTGTTAGTTATGTTCACAGTTTCTTGGCTCATTTTCACCTGAATTTTACAGATTTTTCATAATCTACAGAATTTCACTTTTAGCTGAATAGTGGTCCAAATTCCCTCCTAAACCCCTTAAAATTCACCCCCTGGTCGAGAACCCCTTCTGTAGATTTATGCCATCGCCAGAGGTATAAAGTGTAGTAAGTAATAAATGGACGTACCTGGTCGGCAACAATGTTAAGGTAAAGCACTACTTTTTAAAGACACACCTATAATTTTGTCAGCATGGTAAGTCCTCTGTAACCCCTATAGTCAACCAGATTTCTAAATCTACTGTATAGTTTCAAGTTACATGTTTCGTTTTCTTTTTTCCATTTGAATTTGAATTTCGTACTCCAGACATTCATCATTTAAAATCAAATTACCCGATACGTTCTGCTCTGTTATCACTCCACAAACAAAGCTTGGGACGTCATTTCATTACGTGCGAGGCCAACGAGAGACAGGTCAGGGCACTCAAAAGTCACCTGATCATCGGGGTCCGGGCAACAATCCATCCTTCATTGTTTCCAACAAACGAGAAAATGCTGATTGTTAAAATCCAAGATGGAGACAATGAAGGATGAATTGTTGCCCGGACCCCGATGACCATGTGACTTTTGAGTGCCCTGGCCTGTCTCTCGTTGGCCTCGATTACGTGTATAATTCATTTGCTACCCACCTGATCTTTCCAGTTTCCAGTTGGCAGGTTCCTATTAAGTTTTAATTACGTCAATGTAATTAATAATTAGTAATACAAATTTATAAACTATAAATGATTGAATCTTTCTTGCAATAATTAATATTTAATTCAACGACTGACGATCGTTGCGGCTATTTTGCCATTTTCAAAGCCAAGAAATTACTCCCTGTCCGACGAAAATTTGACGGGGCGTGTCCAGTCAAATTTCAGCTATCAGTTTTTGTAAGCATTTTTGCGAAATAAAATGAACAATGTCCAACAATTGAAATTGGAAATTTAAATGGACACGCCCATTCAAACTTTCGTTGGATAGAGTAAACAAATATTTGAAATTCAATTATATAATTTAACCGTGACACAATAATGCGTTTACAACAATTGATTAATTTTACAACAATATGTAATAATATAACATATTAACATATAATTTTAAACTTCTGAATAATTCGGGTGCGGTTTGATTTTCTTACTAATATAATAAAAGGCTATACTCTGTCCAACGAAAGAAAAACTGGGTGTGTCCTGTTAAATTTCCAATTTCAAATTTTAAACATTGTTAATATTACTTAGCAACAATATCTTACAATTGAAATCGGAAATTTAATTAGACACGCCCAGTTTTACTTTCGTGAAACAGCGTATAAGTAAATTTGGTTGTTTCAACTTGGCGTACAAACTACCGCATCAACCTGCATGAAACTTGGGAACAATATTTCTTGAACGTTCTAGATGGACATAGGCCATGCAATATAATACGTTTTCAAATCGGGACCGAGTACTGAGAATAAAAAACACCCATTTTTCATGCAACAAAATATATTTAAATGTCTAAGTTCAACAGTAATACTATCTACAACAATATGGCAAGCTAACAATAGCAACTGAATGTCATTAAAGTGGAGGAAAAAACACAACAAGAAACCAATTTTCCTTATAACACGGAAACGAAGCTAACCTTCTCACTGGCTGTGGAAAAAAGTGATTCAAGTGTTGATTCCTTGCATTTCATTTCCTTTCTAACGAATCCAGTTTGCTAAGACGATGAACAAATCAATAAAAGTAGCGGTAGTCAATTTGGAGTTTATGCTTCTGGTGGATAAGCAAAATGTATTCGAAGATAACATTGCATATTAGCTTTTTAAGTGCATATAATAATAATATTCATTACAAATATTAAGGAAACTACAAAAGCTAAAACTTAAAGAAGGTAATCCCTAAAGGATACAATAAAATATTATACAGTTAAGATAACAAGATCAAAATATAATCAAAATACAAATATAATTCGGTATTATAAATCACAAAAGAAGATCATTCACTATGCAACAACCAATCTATTAAAGTAATTTTAAAATTTCTTATACTAGTCTTTTCTTTAATATAATCAGGAATTTCATTCCATGTTTTCATCATCTTATTATCAATTTTTTGCAACCAATATATTATTGTATTTTCCAATATGTAAATTATTTTTTAATCTGGTATATTATGAGTGATAGGAACTATTCTTGTTATAACATGTCTTTTTGTTATTCTTATTTCTTTATACATTTGTACAGCTAATAAAAATTTAAAAATCTGGTTAAATTTTAAAATATCGATAATACATTCACATTTTGCATTTTCAACAATTAAGCCCAATGCAAAAAACCCTTATTCAAAAATTTACCTTAAACAAATTTACCTTATATTCAAACACTCCGAGCTAAATAAATTACCTTAAACGGGTGAATAGGGTTTAGCGTTTTTAATAAACTGCAATAGGTGAATAGGGTTGTGTGAATTTATGAGTGAAATAAAAAAAAACTTTTCATGCAGCTTTTTTTTCTGGGAATAACCCCGTACAGTTAGTCAAATTTTGCGAAAAAGTCAAATTTAGCTTTTGTAAAATTTGCCCTAAACAATCTGTACATATTCCACCGATTTAAGCGAAGCCGGGTACTTACTCTAGTTCAATATAAATTTTCCTTTTTCTTTTTTTTTTTTGCTTTAAAAATTTCTAACTGAAATAAATAATTTGAATGTAGTTTTAAAGAACTTGTCCACATTTTGAAATTTAATTAAGACTTGTTCTTAATAACACAATCTAATTCTGCTATTTTAAAAAACTTGTGCAGGTCAAAAGCACTGACTCTAAAAGAACCTTCAGTCAGCGATGACAATGCGTGGCCTCATACACTTGGAAGTAATGTAAGAGACACAAATCACAAGAAAAACATCAAGTTGTTGTTGAAAAATTATTTGAAATATTTCTTCCAGAAAGTTTTTCAAAGCATCTAGAAAATCCTATTCAAGAATATAACGTTTAACATCTTCTATTTGTCTATAAAGGAAAGGAAAAAACGCAAAACGGGAAAAGAAATGCACATTATTCAATTTGTT
The DNA here is from genome assembly GCA_023313115.1 of Rhysida immarginata. NCBI lineage: Eukaryota > Metazoa > Arthropoda > Chilopoda > Scolopendromorpha > Scolopendridae > Rhysida > Rhysida immarginata. The sequence goes on along the minus strand of JAHWFO010057280.1, from coordinate 13,234,404 downwards.
GAAAGTGAAGACTCGACACTTAATTACACCCTTTACCTCCTGAAACAAACTGGACTTTCGAAAGGATATGTTATATGTCTCGCAGAGATGGTTTGGTTGAATAATATCTATGTAATATATATATAAAAGTAATGAACTTAGCAGTTTGCTTTGTTTAAATGATTGTTCTAGAATCTAACCCAGCATAACTCCAGGATATTGCTAAATTCTAAAAATAATTATTAAAAATACCAATAAGAGGAAAATTCTTTATAATACCAATTATAACATTAATTATTCAATATTAATATTATCTTTAATAAATTGCAGGATTTTCAAATTAAACAATTATGCATGTATATATAATTCAACAAAATGTTAAAAAGTTATATATTTTTTTTAAATTATGACTTAAAGGATCAAAATATGAAATTTTTGAAATTGTCTGAATCACAAGCATTTGGAAGTAAAACTCGCCATTGAAATGTTTTGATAACATCTGAGAAATGATTGGTTATGCCTACTTAATAATCGAAAAGAGAACTAGAATGCAAATAACTATTAATAATATAAATAACCGACATATCTTCTTGTTAGATATAATTTTTTTTTTTTTTGTAAAAATACTTTTTAATTTAAGATCTATGAGAACCTCCTTTGCTCTTGAAATAGTAGAACGGCTGCTCTCGAATAAGGAAAGGTTGAATTTCCTCGACTGGTAGAGAGTGGTTTTGCCGATTCACTGAGCGAGAGAAAGTTGCTTAACTTTTTTATGAGTTCAGAAATTTCTCTTAAAGTTGCTGCACTCATTTGATGGCTGTCCAATTACCCGCGAAAATTCCCTTCTTTCGTTTATTTGATTATTGTGTAACGAATAAAGATTGCTGATGCAACGGTAAACAGGAATCGACTTTCGACACTAATGAGTCAATTTTGCTGTATAAAAACTGGAAATCGTCAAAAGCAAAGCATACAAAAAATTGTTATTATCATAGCTATAGTTATTTCACGGCTACGAACAACAATAATTTAGGAAGAGATAAAATTTAATTAAATTTGATGTATTTTCATTTTATTTACTTATAATTATTTTTAACGCACGACTGCTTCAGTGTGTAATGAGAGTGCAGTGAAAGCTATCGTCTACGCTTGATATAACATCCAATTTAGTCGGATTACGTACAATGTTTATCTTTCAGCGTTAACGAGTACATGCAAAGACAAGGAAACAAAATTAACAAAAACCACAAGAAAAATTCTTAGAGCGCACGCACACACATACACACACAACGAGGTTGAAGGGAACTCGCCTTTTACAAACAAGTTTTCTGCGGAAAGCTCGGAGGGGGAAAAATTGCGTTTAAACTTCTGGTTTATTAAATTTTCGTCCGCCGTTTTCGCATAATTGATTGCAGACTCGTGCGGACACGAACAGTTTCCTCCCTTTATATATATATTTTTTCCTCTTTCTCTCTCTTTCCCTCTCTCTCCCTCCTGTATTACCTTCCTCCCCCCCTTTTGCTACCCAATGACCGCAGATGATCTCGGATCTCGTTTCTGCTCTCGCCCGCTTCGTGATCCCCAACTCGAGCAATTCGATGGCGAAATAAAAGTTCTTTATGGCTGCGGAGTGTCCGACTACATTATGAATTATGAACCCGTTGGTGTTGGCCTCGCAACCGTCATTAAGAGAATTCGACCCTGCATCATTGACCAGGACTCTATTTGCAAAGAGGAAGAGGTGCGAAGGAGCTGCACCAATGAGTGAGAGGTGCTCTTCACGGCCTCACCCTTCTCACACACACACACCACACACATACACACCCTCTCTATTGATCTCGAACCATCGACTCCCCGAGGAAGGATCGCCAGTTTGGTTGAATGGAATGGAGGGGGAAAACGGCGAATGGGGCTTTATTTATTAAACCTAAAAGGAAGGGGGGAAGGACCGTGTTGCGATCAAACAACACATTCCAAAAGTGAAGGCTCGGTGTCGACAGTAAGGTAATGATACAGAAATCCATGGCACGCTTTCGGATTAAAGAGGTGTAAAAAATAGAGAGGGGAGCAGTAAATTCCCTCAAAGTTGACAGCTAGGCTAGGAACTGCAGACATGTATGAATGGATATGAAATTCTTTAAATTCGGTGTATTTTCGTCAAAACTTATCATAAGCAAGCACTCTCTGAAGAACAAAGCATGTCATCTATTTAGCATTCGTTTCACTCCATTACGCATCCTAACAGTAGAGAATACACCAGCAGAGTCTGCTTGTAATAAGCATTCAATAGAGCTTACTGATAATAACACTTCAATCTTTTCTGTATACATACATTTTATCCTTATTATTTCGTATAGGTATATTAAATTTCAATTTAAAAGTTTACAGTATTTGACATTCATACTGCCCCAAGGCCAACATGCATTGTGCGAGAGCAATAGATGTAAACACCATTCAAGACATTCGAGATATATTGGCATGATTATATGAGATATCTCTTGACGTATATCTTGTGGCGTCAGTGAAATTACGTGCAGAATTGCGCTATGGTGCTGGTGGAAATCACATTGAAGACCTTCTGGACTGACTGTTGCAGATTGACTGTTCAAGTTTGGAATGACTTCATTTCTATCACATCTGTAAACTACAAGCAGTAGAAGACCCAATTGTACAACTACATAGATGGCAATATGAATTTTGGAGAGAAAAAATTTTGTGTTTTGCGGAATTTGATGCTGAACAAGATTGTAATTGGAAATTTTTGACTTAATCTTAAGAAGATTCGATTTGCATTTTTTCCTAATGTGGATAATTGAAATAGTGCACCCTCGACTTCCTATTTATTATTGCCTTTATTGGAATTAACCTATCTATGTTTGTATCAAGATAGGAGGGGGTAACAGACTTTTGACTCACACTATACAAACTACTACATACAACTACTTGTACATATGATATCCCCTATATCTGCCTGTTTTGGTGAACTACGCCGAATTTTAAATAAATGTCACACTTGCATCATTACACAAGAACAGTATTTCTGTACAAAATGAAGGTACAAGTATCGAGAAAATATTGAAATGCGTCCTATTCACCAAAACACGAAGTAAAGTTTGAGATGTGTAATGCACATCATACAGGGGTTTCTGAATGGCATGTACAAACTTATAACGTTTTGAAGGTGAAGCCGTTTCTCCACCACCGACTGTACTCGCCTTGTTTTCCCTGGCATTGGACTACGGTCATGCATGGCAGTTTCTAATGCAATGTATTTCGATATGCATGGCAGTTTCTACATATCCTGGTACACACTTCAAGAGTTCCGGGTTTACGGTTATTAAGATTCCGTTTTATAAGATCGTTCCAGAAAAAGTTCCATCGACGAAGCATCAGGTGATTTGACGGAATATCCTAGAATTGAACAGTACGAGAGGAAAGTCGATCGAGTTTTGTTGAATGACCCTCTCTAGCTTTATAGCAATTTGAAAACGTAGATTAACACATTGGACATTTTGTGTTTTTACTGAATTTATAATGCAAAGTCATTGCCGCATAGGGAGATTATTGTGATTGGCAATTAACTCCGCGTGAATACTGAAGCCAATATCTTGAAAGCTTTTGGTAGTCAATTACATTTCCTCAATGATAAAAAATGGATATACAGGGATAGCAAGAAATAAGTTTCCCACTTCAGAGGGCTGTAGAATGCGTTCTATTGGTCCAAATGAGATAACATTTAAGCTACAGATAATTCAAATGATGCGCTTGACATTTATTAAATAAAAAATTTTAGTACAAATATTCACCAATAGATGGCGCTCTAACACAAATGGTATTTCTTTGCATATATCGAAAATGTGAAACATCATGTGCGTCAGAGCGCACGCCTATTAGCTTATTCTTTGCATAAAAGGGCGGCAGACCTTTCTTATCGTCTTTGGGCAGACTCTGTACGAGCATTAGTTATTGCTCTGCACATCATGCCTACGTTGCCTGAAAAAGCGCTCCCGGTAAAATTGTTCTACCAGAACCAGCAGAACGCCGTTGCAGCTGTAAAGGAATTCCGTCGTATGAAGGGTTCTTTATGTTATTTCACAATGCAAAGCATATGAAATATGTTTATGTGTATTACAGCGCCACCTATCGGCGGATTTTTGTACTTTTTTTTTTTTTAATGAATGTCGAGCTCATTATTTGAGTTCTCTATAGTTCAAATTTTATCCCATTTGGAGCAATAGAACGCATTCTACAGCCCTCTAGAGTGGGAAACTTATTTCTTGCTAACCCTGTATACAGGGTGAGGCATTTATCTTGAGACAACTGAATATCTCGGAAACTAAGCATTGTACGAAAATATGTCCAAAATCAAAAGTGAATTAATTCGCGGGGGAAATTCATTAGTTAAAAATTACCCCCGGATTGAAATTCTGACTTCGGATTCTTAAAGACCATTAAAAAGTAGAATAGGAATGTCTGTAAGACCCACTCTCTATCTCTTTGTATTCATCGATAAAATTGGGTTCAAAACTTAAAAAGTTCCACACTTTCAGGGCCTCTATCTCCTAAACGGTTGGATCAATTGAAAAAACACCAAGAATAAAACATTTCTCGAATATTGTGTACAATCTGAATATACCATTACAAATAGGGGTTCCTATTTAAGATTTCAAAGTTACCCCCTGTTTGTGAGTCCGATGGAGTTTTTTTTTCGGTATACGAGATGGGAAAATTTTTTCATTAATCTGGAGAGAATGGATTTTGACACTGGTGTATTGAGTCTTTTAGCTAGACGACCAAGGCCCAGTGAGTTGGGTTATATTTCCCTAACAAGGGATATTTTGTATAGTTATTGCCAATAAACTAAGTCGTGCTGTTGGGTGTGACTATTTTTTTATATATTTTTTAAATTCATATATATTGTAATCCAATACGTCCATCCAGGGCCTGTATGGCCAGAGGCCGACGAGTTGGGTCCCTGGATGCCCCTGGATTTAACGACTGCTGTATGATGGTCGCAGCAGCCGGAGGGGGGAGGGGGGGTGAAGGTCGTGTCTCACTAATGGTCGCCCATCCAGTGACTAGCCGTGCCTGATGTTACTTAACTTCCCTGAAATTGTGTGTTCAGTGAAAGCCCACCAGGCCATGGCCTCCCCCAGTTGTTTCCTGAATTGTTAATGACATTATGGTTTATTCTTTTAGCATTAGCACGATTTGAGAGTCCCTGTGATTCTCAGGCTGTTATTTGTCCCTTTTCAAACTCAAAGGCTTGCCATGTCTTAATTCACCGTGAAGTAATTGTTAAAGCAATGTTTTAAATTTTTGTGTTTATATTCGCCAGCATTTGCAAATGTTAAGTATTGCCATATAACAATAAAAAATAATTACCAGTGTTGATAAAATCTCTTCATTTTTGAGAAGAACCTAAAGTTTTGCAACAGAATAAAATGAACTTTTCTTCTAAAAAAAAAAATTAGGTAAAATATTTTTGTTGAAAATTTTTTTGTTGTTTTCACTCTAACTGCAATTTATTAGATGGACCTGTCTTTTTTTGCAACGGCCTTTAAGTGGATAGCGAATTAGTCACACGGTGTTGACGCTTTCTTTTAATGTGAAATTAGGAACAAGATATTAAAAGTTACGGTTATATAGCCTACGTTGATCTCAAAAGAAGATCGATCAATGGCAATTTCTCTATAGGAAATTGCTCTATTATTACTATAGCAGTACAGGAGTTGTGGTAAAGCGAATCAGTTATCCATTCCCGTAACGAAAACCAGTTTACAGCGAGAAGATGAAGCACAAACCAGATGAGGAATGAGGTTGAGTATTGAATTGAATTGTCTACGTAGGCACCTATTAACTAGATTTCCTCGGAAAGATTACGGTTGTCAATGGCAATTAAAGTTTTGTGGAAATTGTTTTTGAAGCGCATCGTTTCGGCTAATTCAATTAACATGCTCGTCTCATCACTACAGAGGGGCTTTTATTCGTTTTCTGTTGATTTCGTTAATATTTTAAAAGCCTGAATATTAGTAGGAAAAAGGATGGACATAAAATTTTATTATTTCCATCTATAATTCAATAAAATTGCGCTTTTCGCTATTTCGTAACCTTTTCATTACAGTTAACGAAAACAATTTGAAGGCTATTCCTTGGAAATTTAATCAACGTTGTCTTTTATAAACATAGCTTAATTCAACAAAATATATTTAGTCAATTCGAAAAGAATTTTTATAATCTGCTTAAACTTTCAGTAAATCGATCCAGAATCGCTCTCGTTTAATTAACTATTTATGCTCTATTATTTGCATACGTAGACAATAACAGTACAGAATGAAAAATGACTATGAAATTTTAGGCTTACCAAGAAGCGCGTTTGTTAAATAAAACATGAGGTGAACCCTCGACCTTTGATATCTGGAATCGACGCGTAAGATACCCGAGGCGAAAGTTCGATCCGAATTTGAACTTTACCTCGTAAATCGATCAACGACCACGTCATTGTCACCGCAAAATTCAAATAGCTTAAATATCATTAATAAATGAAATATAGGATTAAACATCATTCGCGTATGTCAGTTAGAGCCATATTTAATCTAACCTTCTACGAATTGCTTATTAAAAGGGGTCGTAATGCCTCGTTCCAAATGTTCGCCAAAGCAGAAAAATATTCTACGACCAACAGAGAACTGTCATTAATTTTTTGTTTCATCCAATGAAGTATCCTGAACAATCCATTTTAGAGCTTTTCTCATAGCGGTTGTCTCGAATACCCCAAATTGAATTTCGATTGATAAAATTTACCAAAATCGCATCAAGCACCAATCAAGCATACAACTAGTTATTATATTCATACGGACGGGTGAACACAGCGGAGATAATGCGATAAAGCATAGGCCGAGCCGAAACGGGCTTAAAATTGATACTCAGTAAATAATACAAATCAATGATGTCACGTGTACGTCATTAATTAACTCCTGGATGCATTTGCAGATCAATGCACTGAATAACGTAGCGATAATCACAAAAGATAATTATAATGTCAATGGAAGAAAAAAAATAAATCTGTCCAGGTAAGATGACTATCTCCTTATTCAGATGGTCTTCACGAAGTAATCGTGGGATTTCGTTTTAATGGAATGAAATGTCAAGTATTATTAACAATTGCAGTTTAAAAACATCATTAATGAGTGATAGCTTGCATAATCGTGTCAAACAACCTGTGCCCAATTCAGTGAGAGAAGAGTTGCAACTTGAACTAGGATCGGCGTAGTCATGGTGACCCGTTTGCATCAGCCAGGAAAATGACCGTAATCTCTTCTGCTCTCATCATCTGATGCAATTGCTGAGCCAACGCCATGCGTCCACTCAATCCGCAGCCTCCCATATGAGCTAACAACAAGGAAAGATAAAGGCTGTTAAATGTGTTGATTTAATAAAGCCCAACAAGTATATTTCCCATCAGTTGCAAGTACCTGTATAATTAAACTTTTGGAAATTGATATACAAACATCATTTTCAGTAACGGGAAATAAGTTTCCAACATCATTGAGCTTCTTATACACTATTTTATCTATTTTTGTATCCAAATTGTTGAGTCTTTAAAAGTATACAGGGCGGCTTTCCTTAGAGATGTTATTTTTTTATAACAAATTTTGGGGCAACTTATTACATGATCGAACATTAACGATAAATATATTATTTAGTAGCGGAGTAATGGAGATGCTATTACAAATTTCGTCTGTCCGTCTATCCCTTTCATATTTTCTAATTTTTTTGATGTGCAAGGTTGATATTCGAAATGTAGCTTACTATTGACATGTCCTACTTTATTGTTTAGTTTGCTTTTGACTGGCCAACTGGGTTCGGAGTTACAGGGTTAGAAGTTAGAGGGGACCATCTGATCTACACAGGGTGCTTCTGAATGGTCTGTTCAAACTTTAAGTAAATGTTCCAGGGACCAAAACAAGCAGAAAATATAATATGACCATGGAGTCGAAAACTCTTTTTTTTTTCTAACCTGAAGGTGTCCTGCAAAGACGAAATTAACGTTAAAGCGTATAGGAGTTGCAAACTGTGCGATTTATTTCTACGTTATAACCAGACAATACACTTGTTGTCAAAGGCAAATGCTATGAAGCCTCTACTGGTGGCTTACAAACGAAAATACGCCTCTACCTGTCGCTAGTTCACTCAGTACTGCTGTGTGGAGAATAATCATGGACGCTCCTACAACTCTTAGGCGTCTCGTTATTAAATCGCATGGGAAATGAGGTCATCCGCGCGAGATATGGTAATCAACCAACCATTGCAGAAGAAGTTCAGAAGCGTCGCCTTTGATGGTTTGGACATGTCTGCCGTATCAACCCAAATCGTCTTCCCTACTGATCGCTCTGGAGGATGCCGCCGGCAGATGGAAGGTACAACGAAGAGCATCCAAGAAAACATGAAAGAAACAGATAGAAGAAGACTTGGTGAAAAGAAGGATCAGCCTTGATAAGGCAAAAGAGAAAGCTCTGGACAGAAAACAATGGAGGAAGATAATACTTGACGTCCGAAATCCAGTAGCACCCACAGCAGCATACTGGCTACGCGGAAGGCCGTGCCCATATGACCGCTAGGGCTAAGGAGACTTTCACTTCACTCTCACTTTCACTATGACAAAGGTATAACACGACAAATGCCTTTGAATTGCGATTACGCTTCTGCTACTATAGGACACTTTCAAACCGTCATAACCTTAGAGAGAAGCGTTTTCGACTCTTACATTTTTTAGAATATATAAGTTCGAGAAAATCAATTTTTTGATTAAAAAAACGTGAAAAAAGTAGATGAACTTAAGGCTTCTGCTGTTTTCCTGTATCCCCCCTGGATGATTAATTTCTTTTTTCAGGAATTTTACCAGTGCCTTTATCGTTTGAGTGACAATAACACAAGCGTATTCGTCCTCCAATATTTGGCGGATATTGTAACGTAAGTTCATCTTTAAGAGCAGAACAGAAAACGACCCTCTTTCATTTGATGACGATGTTAATATTACCTTAAGAGATTTTAAAATAATATCCTAGCTCAAACACATATACCCTTCTCTACCAGTTTCTTAATCAGCGTTTGCTAGTTTCTGTATCTCTTTATTGAGAGGTTACTTAGAAAGTAAAGCCTTATTTTTCCTAGCCAATAATAAAGACAGAAAGCAAAATTTTGAAGTTCGTATGCTAACTGCACGGCATTTCGACAGACATTTTGTAGTAATCTATTAAAAATGAAATCTGTATCTCGCTTTGCAAACGACGAGCTGTAGTTGAATTCTTCGTAGAAGAGAAATAAACAGTGGTTAACAATGTTCTGGTGCTGTGTATTTTTTCGGTAGGAAAGTTAAAGCTGGTTGGTTAGCTGGACTCGGAAAGTTAAAGCCTCCGGAAGTTGTTTCACCTCTTGTGAATGTGATGTCAAGAGGTGAGGCAATCAATTCAGACACGAACATGATGACTTGACAAAACTTTACCAGCGCTTTCTCTCGAGTTCAGACGTACAAGAATCAATGCATGCCCTCAGAAAATGAAAAGTCGCGAAGCAATTAGATTAAAACGTGTTTCCCTATTCACAATCTAACTCTGATTTTCACATTTTTGGTCCACGTAAAATATGCAATATACAGGATAGATTATGAAATGGGGAGGGCATGATTAATGCAGTGAGGATATGTCTTAAGTGTACAGCCAAGAACTAGCACAGGCAAAGCATACATACGCTTGTTTCGCGCTGGAGTAAGGTCTCACAAGTTGACTGGGATTAAGTGGGAACAAATATGAGTGAAAACAACAGTAATTTATGGATAATTTTTATACATTTTGAATAAATAGTTTCTGATGGGGAAAAAGGTTTAGAGCATTACTTTCAGAGGAACCCTCATGTATTCCTTATGCTTTTGGTAAAGTCAACTTTTCAGCATTAGATTTATTTATAAAGATGAATTCCTCCAATTGACAGATTAGAGCTGAAAGTCTTCACTGCTTATTTTTTTCAATTCATAGAGTTTTGTTTACATTAGCAAAAATGCATTTCTATTTAACTTTTTATCTGTTGCTCGACCGAAGTGATTTATCAGTGTACGGCTAATAAGCAAGAATAACTGGGAATTCGACTTCAGAAATTATGTTGAAACCTGTCAACGTAATCCTGGATTAACAGAATTTTTCTTTTCATAAAAGTGTTCTGTCATACATACAGGAACCCTAAAGCAGAAAATCTTCATAAAACACTTATATTTGATGATACTCAGAATGCTTTAAATACGTAAAAACTAATGAATAAGCTTCATTTTGAGCATTCATATGAATAAAATAAAATTTTCATTGAAAACTCTGATGAACTAATTCATGTACATCAATAGTCGTTAATAAAGGAGGAATGGTCCAACAATATTGTTAGTGCCAACCACAACTTCAGGCGACGCCATTCGTATCTACGAAGAGCGCACAGGCTATCCAATTCGTCTTTGCCCTTGAGTTGTATGCTTTTAACTTCAAGATCTTTTGGCTATGGAAATGTCATGTTCCTTCTACCAAATTTAGTTTCAAGTACACTACTTGATCAATTTTCCTGCTTCTTTCAAAGTAATACAAACTCTTAATCTTTAGTTTAGCTTAAGATTTTGAAAGTTTAGGGCAGTTTCTTAAAGAAGTGATTCTGAAAACTGGCAAAGGATTAACCACAGTTCCAATGATTCGTGAATTTCATATGCCTTGACTATGTGAGTTTGACTACACAAATTTATGATGTACAATTGGTTAATAAACAGCGGATAGGTACCATAAAAGGCAGACTTTAGAAAATAGCACCTTTTTGTAAATCGCATCCGCGCAGGTGAACGAATCCGACCTTTTAATGTCAGCTAGTTTTATTAAGTGTTTAAATAAAGAAGAAAACTGATAATCCTGCGAAATCTGAAATGAGAATCTGATATGAGTTTAATGCCGGGAGGGAGAATGTCATGTTGATATACGAACTAGGCGTCTTTCTAGCATTACGGTCGATATACTACGTTGCCTTGTTAAATTTACCAAACAGGATCGCTAGGACCTTGTCTCTTTAATGATTTCAACCTTTTTAGAAAACTGAAGAACTTTTCTTGAGAGAAGATCTGAAGGTTGCATTCACTAGTTTTCTGACTGGACTGGAGGAGAATCTCAATACTAAATTTATGTAATACAAACTAAGTTTTAAGTTTAATGAAAAAACTCAATGCTAAGTTTTAAGTGCGTAAATGTTCAGAGCGATTCCATGGGAAAAATAACTTAATCTACGAGAACTCTCTAAAAAGTTTTAAGTCAGAAACGCTGCACGCATCTCACCAAATTTGTTTTACTTTCTCGAAGTACATCACTTTATTATATGGTCGTGCGCAAGATTTGGGCGTGCCAAGTTGCATTGTTTTCGCATGAAACAATTCTAAAGCTCGCGCATTGGCAGATAGACCTAAAACGCTATGGATCTGAATCAGCAGGTAAGGCATGCTATGATCTTCCATAATTATTCCAAAGGCAGAAATGTTGGATTGTTTTTAAACTTAAACAACAAACATTTCCTGGAAGCTCCGAGTAAAGCCACAATTTCGTCCTGGTACCTCTAGTTTTCAGAGATGAAGACAGTAACTAAAAGACGAACCTCGGGAAATATCCATGTTGAGTTGGATAAGATCGCGAATGACAACCGAGTAACCTATTCTCGGATTGAGGCAAGGCTGAGCGTCGGATCATCAGCGGTTAAAACAATCTTGCATGAACACCTGCAACTCAGGCAGGTTTCATCACGATGGAGATCCCTCGTTTGTTTTTCTAAGAGCAGAAAACACCATGAATGCTGTCAGTCGTGCCAAGAAATGATCGGGGTATGACGTCGAAAGATTCAAAACGGGGCATCACATCTGCACAAATGACGAAACATGGCTCTGTGAAAATCGGGTCAATACGTTGATGCATCCCCTCTATTCTCCAGATTTGTCACCTTGCGACTTGTTTTTGTTCCCTACAATCAAGAGAAAGCTCAGGGGTTCAATTTCGACAGTGACGATGACTGCCTAACAGGATACAACAACTACATTGCGGAGCTCACTGCCCAGGACTGGAAAAATGCTGAGGAGGAGGAAACTTTGCATAGAAGCAGAGGGAGAGTACTTCGAAAAGCGCTAAAAGAATGGTCTTCGTGAGACGCGTGCAGCATTCCTGACTAAAAACTTTAGAGTACCCCTCATATGCAGAGGTAAAATACATTGTAAGAAATTTTGTTCAGATATCTTTTATTGATTACTTTCTACTTCTAAAACGAGTAATACTTTCCAAACGACTCTTATTACTGAATTCCGAATTTAAGGGTTTTACTATAATTATGTTAATAATAATTTAGTTGAAAACCCTTTTTGGTAATGAAGTTAATATTGAAATTGCATTCCCTACATCTGCCAAACTTTGATCTTCATAGGAATTTAATCAAACGTCCTTTGCTACTAACTTGCTTCTTCGGCCGTTTCCCAAATTCATTGAGTTGTTGACGATGAACATATAAATTGAATGCATTCAAAATCTGTCCCTTTTTTAATATCCTATTTTTAATAAACCATTTCAATTTCATTATGCATTGAGCGTTAAACGGTATCATCAAAGGAAAAATAAATAAACTATTGTCAGAACGTAAATAGGCTTCAATGCAAATTTAAAAAAATCATGTTAAATCCTAATCGTTAAATTATTGATCTGTAATGATAATGCACGATAATAAAAATTTTTGATACAATGGTCGTGTTCGAATTACGAGATGAAAAGATGCCGCTTCGAGAGAATATCCATACTTTTTCTATTATTATATTCGTGTTTTGCGATTAGTAATTTGTATTTCTAAATTTGAATTTGATTGCCGAATGGAGTTTTGAAATAAAAATTTAATTCCAAATTACTTTAAAAAGGAAAAAAAAAAAACTGTCCAAAATTAAACGAAATTCAATTTCCGGATTTATAGAGCTTACAATTCATTCCGACTTTTATCTAGCGATTCATGAAATTTTTAATAGAAACTGGCCTATAATGTATTAGGCTTAAAAATTTGATTTCTATACGATTACGATCCATGGGAAATACGAGAGAGTAATATAAAGTGACTGTTTGGAATTATCTTCATATATTATTAAAAATTCAGCTGCTTAATAAATAAATAAATAAATGAACTATTAGAGATGGTAGAAATCAGCCATATATTGAATCTATTAATTTTATTTTGAACAGATGTTTAAAAATCCAACAGCAATAGTGATTTGGTGTCCCAATATACCAACTCTATTACATCAATCTAGCGACCTTCATTTACAAAGCTCTTAACAATAGCATCAACATTCCCCTCCCCCAACTCTTATTTACCCCCATCATCACCTCCCCCTTATAACACCCTCCGCAGAATCCCCTTCCCAACCCCGCTAATTAAACGAAACTAAGCGAAACTACCAATTCAAAAGTATAGCTATTGCGGACAATAGACTTTGGTCTTCCTTGCCCCCTGGCCTCCGCTCCTCTTCAAACGTCTTCACCTTCAAATCCCGAATAAAAAAATTCCTCTACCTTAACCCGCCCCACTAACTCCTCCTTTTCTTCAATCACCTCAAGTTTATCAATCTGTTAAATTATGTTACTTAACAACCCATCCAGGGACCTACCTTGTCGGCTCAGCCATACTGGCCCTGGATGGCCATCTTGTAACCTCTCATGAGATTAAATAAATAAATAAATAAATAAATAAATAAATAAATAAGTATAACCCCCCCCCCTTACCTTCCTTTTAAGTTTGGTCAAAGAGTTTTGAGATACCCTGTATAGTCTAACTAACAAGGCATGAGAATTGATCCTCCTGCAATAGATGACGTAGTCATAACGTTGATTAAGTTTATTTATCACAGGTCCTTTATTTATCCTTCATATTTCCTGTTTAAAATGCGCCTTATTCACTACGTGCTCAAGCAACATGCAAAAGAAGAAAGTATTACGATTCTTCTGAGGAAAAAGAATTTCGCATTCATTGCAAAAAAGAAGCCCTTTAAAGGGCCACCAATTTAACAGTTTTTTATTTAAAAGCAGCCTCAGTGCGAGGCTATATTTTAACCCAGCTGTTTTCCATAGTAATGCAGTGATAAACAGTTCACATGATTCACTGGTAGGGCCTGTTACACTAGAAAGGTGAGGAGGGTAATCTTCATTGATTTTTTATTGTAATTTTCATTATTGTTTCAGGCTCTATAAAAGTAGGTTTAAGACAAGCTCTTTATTGCCACTAATAGAATACAGGGTTTTCACAAAAGAATATATCAATTTTGAAATGGTATATCTCAGAAACGAGAAAATTTACTGCTTCACACTAAAAAGCATTTTGAAGGGGATATTCTCAAGTTTTGTTTGGTTCCAAAACATGTTGCTACGTGCTTGCATCATCTGTTCTATGCGCGTTTCGTACCAAATACGGAACTAATCCTGCCAATAGGTGGAATACCCTACGTTTGTTTTGTTAGTTTATTGAGAAAGTGTGCTTATGCAAACGCAAGTCCTGGAAGGCCACTTGTGTCGGAAAATAATGTCCAAAGCATTCAGCAAACGTTCGCTTGCAATCCAAGGAAATCGAGCCAGCCGAGAATTCCAAAAGTGTAGAGAAAGCGGATGGTTATGAAATCTTACTAATTAGTTCCAGTATCGACTAGATATCGTTTGGGCTTCTCGTGGCGGTCGCATTGAACATTTCTGAGGATGTGAATAACTAAAATAAACTTTAGATCAAATCTGTAAGTTGTATTGCTTGCTCAAAGTTGGTATTTTTTTATTGTGAACACCCTGTATTAGAAACTCTGCTCAATATTCATGAAGACGATCACGAATAACTATCACATAGATATCAAGAAATACCACATAAATGATGTAAACGCTAATTGTTCCGGCCTCGCCGTGTTTTATAAACATTCCACTATGCATAGTGTTTAAGTATTTTTCTTTAATTTTCACTGTCTTAATTTATAATTTTTGTTCGCCTTTGAAGAAGGCACATAAATCGTTGCTAAGTAACTCGAGAACGTTCTGTACAGCTGAATAAGCTGCATATTCTTGGAGGGCTTGGGAATTAATAAATAGCGTCTAACTTGCTACGTTGCCTTTGTTTTGTAACTATTGGGAATCAATGAATTAAAGATGAGATGAATCAAATTTTCTATCCAAGCAACAGCATCAATTCTGATGACACCTGCTAAGTCTGAACTGATGGTCAGAGTCGCTCATTTAATCGTTTTTTTTTTCTAAATAACCATAAAGACTCGTTAAAACATTACGTTTTATAAGATTTTAAGAAATTTCGATAAATGTTATCTTAAAGCCTTATAATGCTTGAACTTATTTCAAGAAATGGCTTATTACAACTTTTAGAAAGTTATAAAACGAGTTTCAACAACTGCTAGGCTTAACTCGAAATCAAAAGAGCTAACACAGATCTATAATTCTGTCAACGAGGTTCGTCGTTTAAATTCCACTCGTTCAGCAAGATATGTATAATATGTTTTACAGAAATGGTCACACAGTTGAAAATTCAGTCGTTCCAATGCGAGCGATGACTATCACGTTACAGTCATCTTCGTTTTCTTTTGTGTCCGTGAGAGGAAAGCGCGCCGACAGTCACCTCAGCCTGAACCGGATCATTTTGTATTGTGATGAATGGCTTTCTTAAACCTCGTCCAACAAAGCGACACCATCCACAGAATACATCAGGGAAGTCTCAAAGGAGAACGGACGAAACTTTTTTGTCTCTTTTGCATACGATCCAATGACTTAGACTGCACGAGCCATTATTTAGATGTGGCCAAAGCAAATAACAATTACCGCAAAAACTTTGAAGGCTTTGTTGCGCCCTTGTTTTTGTTGTGCTTGTAATTTTTAGAATTTAAATTGCTCTTTGGAAACATCAACTAGCCATTGTTTAGAATTCACCGCGGTAGATTCTAATTAGATGTAATAAAAACGTCATTGCCAGTCGAAGTATTTTTTTTTAAATTGTTTATTTGAATATTCGAATTAGATCAACATTTAATCGTTAATCTACTCTACTCAATTTAATTACTTACACATTAAACACGGCACAAAAGTGCGTTTTGTTGAATTGATGAAAATTTGATCACAGGTTTCAGTACTGTTTTTTGCTAACTTCCATTTGCGGTGCTGTTTCAAGTACATGCTCGACGTTTTTTAATCCATTATCCATTATCAATAATGAATTTCTAGTTCTAGGTAATAGTTGCTAAATATATCTGGTAATTTAGCCATATCAAAATCAACTTAAAAGAGATATAAGCGTTATAGAATTAATTAAAAAAGTTAAAAGCATTTTCAAGTAAAATTTAAAAAAATTAAAAATCATCTATAAAGCTTTATTTTACAACACTTCATAAAAACTTTTAATAATTTTAAAATATTGTAGTTCTTCTTGTTTTCTTGACTTGAGGTTTTCAAATGCTTTATTTTACTAATATTTTAACTAATTCCATCTAACTTTCTCATTTTGGTTAATGGAATACATGCATATTTGTTTGTATCCCCCACATTGTTTGTATCCTTTATCAACTGTATTTGGACACTATAATATTTTGGGAAAATTTCTGTTACTTTTTCCTTGCATGATAGCAGCAAACACAGATGAAGAGAAACAGATGGGAAACTCTACCACGTGATTGGAAATCACTACGTCATTTTTCAATACTACTTTCGTGGCGCTAGTGAAGACAACATTTTGAAAATAATAAATAAAGTATTAATGTAGTTTATGTGTTAATTCTTAAGTAATGATAAAACACATAAATTTGTGTCCAAAAATAAAAAAAAATGTTTTATATAAACGAAAAATTGTCTTGTTGATTTGTCACGTGATCCCCATGTGAAGCACTCGTGTTTATATTAGTTCGTCGTTGCTCGTGTTGATCAGAGACCATCAATAAGAAATCTTGGTAATGCAATAATAATTTCATCTTTTCATCCCAATGATAGTCCACCATGCATGGTAACCGAATTTCAAAGTTTTTAATTAACTTGAATTAAATTATTAAAATAATTCCGATGAAAAGAACGTTAAGCAACAAACCATTTGCGGGAGAATGACGTATTATGACGAAACCGACAGTAGCGCCGCGAAGCCAGGAGTGTTTTTAAGGAAAATTTCATTGGGTGACTTTAGTCACGTTGATCTCAGAAAAGTTTTCTTTGTGGCTATACAGAGTTTCCCCTCTGTTTCTTCCTCCTCTGTGGCAGCGAAGCGTCTGGGGAAGCTTTCAACCGATTTCTTGTAGGATTTTGACAAAATTCGTCTTGCAAAGCTGTTCTCAGAGATGAGAGCGAAAACGGTTTTAGTTCGAATTTTTATCTATCACTCTTGTACATTCTATGAGAGACTCTGAATGTGTTAAGGTACTGTGCATCAGAAGAGCAGATTGACACGATTGGCATGATCAAGGGAAAAACCATCCCATAACGGTATCCTGAAGACGTCCACGGGATATAGATAATTAGGGTAAGCGAAGGATGTATAGGCTCTTTAGGCTCCTTAACATACGCATTCAACCCCATTTTCAAGAAACCAATCCTACAAACAGCGTACCGCCTGGCAAAGAGCTCGTTCGTATTATAGTGGACATCGGTTATTTCTGTAATACTGCCATGATGCTGAAAGGGCCGAATTGTCCAAAATGTCGAGATACACTTCAGAATTTATGGATTTTGGTAGATTAACCAAAGAGCCGAGTTGAATGCATTATATAGTCTCCATCAACTGCTCTATGCAATCTCCTGAGGATATTTAGGGTACGTGTTGAGCCCTCAAATACATTTCCTAACTGAGCAACTGCTGGTTATTAAGAAGAATAAATGCGGATTTTTAAACGTATTAATTGCTGTATTTCACATGATGTTTTTTAATATTGGTCCAAATCTCAAATAACACTCGTCCATAGAGAACTCTGCAGCTCGTTGAAAAGTTTGAAATTTTGTAGAAATCTTCACATGATGTTCTTTAATGTTAGTCCAAATATCCAAAATCACTCGTCCATAAGATTCCTACAGATTTTCAAACTTTTCTTCGAGTTGCAGGTTTTTCTATGGACGAGTGTTTTTTGAGATTTGGGCCTGTATTAAAGAACATCATTTGAAGATTTCAAAAAAAAATTTCAAGTAAAATTAAAAAGCTTAAATTACATCTAAAAGACTTTATTTTTCGACACTTCATAATTTTAAATGTAACAAGTGTAAAAATTTTAAAATATTTTAGTTCTTCCTGTTTTCTTGAGTTGTGGTTTTTAAATGCTTTATTTTACTAATGTCTTCTTGTATAACAAACATACGTATATTAAATAAGGAACAAAAGTACGGAATAATTCTAGTAAACGGAACCACCTTCTAGAGGAAAGGAATTAAATAATCGTCGGTGTTCTCTGTGTAAGGTCGATGTAAATGGGCGGAGTCTTTAATAACAATAGCATGTTTTCTTGCAAAACATGGCACCATTTCTTTTGTTACGGATGTGTTCGCTGAATATCAGGAATGAGACGAAAGCACACATGAATGCTGCAGCGTAAAATCAACATTTTGAAATTTTATTTAGTTTTATGTTGTTGATGACAGCAGTTTGGAAGAGATGATATGCCGCAACATCTGGTGCTAAAATTGCTTTTAGTGAATTCAGTGAAGACTTCGATTATCTCCATTGAAGGTACTTTGGAAAAGTCGATTTCATAAGTACTCGTACATTGATATCCTTCTTCGTCCAGTTTCCAGGAACCTCATTGGTTTTTACAAGTATTTCAGTAGATATTGCCATGTTATAGTTCATAACAAAAGAGGTGCAATTATTATTTTTTATTTAATTATATTTGTTAAAAAAATTTTGAATCTCGCTATAGTGAATGCCACTTGAACGCACACAGGAGCTATTTTAGTAATGTTCTGAGCAGCCAATGTTATCAATAGTCTACAATTAGCTTCAAATAAGTAAGTGGATATTATTGTTTTGGGTCAAAGTACACAATGAGAAATCCTTTAAGAGATTAAAAATAAACATTGGTGAGTAGTTTCTGGAATCACACAAGAAACCATTACATGTAATCCCATTTCTTGCATGTGTCTCTATACCCGAAATTTCCCAACAAATCTTAAGATAAAAAGAACAATTGCGGATTAATTTTAAATGATTTTTTAAGACGAAGCCCAGATTCATTTGCTCTTAAAGTTCTTTGGCAAACATCTAAAGCTCGCTCCGCCTCCTTCCCAATCTCCCTTTCGCTGTTGGAATAAATTTTTAAAAAAATACGAACGCACCTCTTTTTATCGCTTCTTGAATGGTACTCGTTGGCATTTAGAATTATACGCTAACTATGTATTCTGGCAAAGGCCACCCCTACTTAAGATCTCGTAAGTCCCTGTGCAAATATAAAATGAGGTTTTTCTCTTTTTGGAGGCTCACTTAAACAGGCTTACCCATGAAAAATGCTTCGCCATCTTCATTCCAGCTTCCAATTGCAGTGTCTTTTGCATCCGAATTACACTCTGTTAAGTACAATTTTCTGTCTCGCGCTTAACTTCTCTGCCATTTTTTTTCTCCCTTTATCCTCCGGTATAAAGAGTTGGAGGCATTCTTCTTTTCTTTTTCTTTTTTCAGCAAACAATTCTCGCCTACTAAAAGTACAGATAAGCGCATGATATGAAAAACCCAAGAATTATCTTTTTTAGACTTCATAAATATTTAAATCTAAGTTAGATGCTACTTTTTAAATAATTTTTGGAATGTGTTGTTTCATGAAGTAAAGCGAAAAGATCATTTCTGTCCTTTTTTATTGTAATTCTCTCTTTTAATAGGTTGATAAAGGGCTAATTTTTTTCTTTTTATCATAAATTCCTTACAATAAGAGGCAGAGTCAGCCTCAACATGGGAATAAAAATTCACTTGCAATATTAAGGTTACTTATTGACTTTCCCTGGATAAAAAATTTAAATATTCATCTTGCGTCATTATGTATTAATTATAGTTTTAACCCTTAAACCGAAACTTCGCTTTTTCATGCTAGTATGTGGAAACATTATTATAGCTGTGGCTTCTGCTTTCATAAGGCCTTCCTATAAACCTCTTCTTTACACCTTGGATCAGTTAGCCCGTTTTGAACTATTGTTTGCCGTTTATGAGTAACTCTTTGAAAAAACGTGGAATCCCACAGACCGGGTGATTCGTATTATGTACTAAATGACTTGGTCAATAGCAAGGCTGGGTATTTCGTAATGTGTACTCTTCATAGATGTTTTGCAGCATGTTTGTTCTAATACCAAGTTTTCTAAGGCAGACTTAGATGATTTGAAGATTTTTAGTCATGAACAACCCATCAACGAGAGAAACTACATATAGATGATAAAAATTTTCAGAATAGAGTTGTTGTGGGATAGCGAGGATTATTTCAGAAGAAGGCTATGTATTTCGTAATATCTCTAAAAATCTTAGAGACCTAATTCGCAAATATTACCAGATGAAGAAAATACTGTTCCAAGTGATACGCTTGAGAAGAAGAAGCCCAGTTCTAAATGTCCATGCACTGTTCTAAGAAGAGAGAAAAAATACAAACTTATCACTAATAAATCCATGTTGTATTCAAAAATTTGCTTTTTATTATCGAATATTTCGGAATATCCTGCTGAAATAAAAGCAGTAGATAAAGTCTGATATTTATTTTGAAAATCGGAATATAGAAAACAAGGTCTATAAGACCAGGTGTTTCCGATTATGTACAGTATTACTTTGGCGCAAAATTAATGGCCAATGTGTAGTGACTACTTTAAAATGCAATAACTCGTTTCAAAGAATGCTTTATTAATCGAAGTAACATCCAGCAGAGTCAACACACTTTTGCCAACGAGACACAAGCATATTTATTCCGGTGGCGTATAACTCTGGACTTCTGGAGGCGACGAACTCGTTGAAGGCAGTTTTCGCATCGTCGTTTTTGAAGCACGGAAATTGTCGAAGTGCTTGAAAAAGTGGTAACCTGTTGGCGAAAGATCAAGAGTTTCGTAGTCAAGATCTTTTAACCTCTGTCGAGTAACCATTGCGACGTGCGGCCGAGTGTTGTCATGAAGCCTTTCCGATTGGCTCGTCGTTATTGTTGAACTTTCTGGTGCATGTCGTCGATTTGTTGAATGTATGACCGGGCAGTAATGGTTTCACCCTGATTCAGGAAGTTGTGATGAATGAGTCCGGTTGCAAACCTCCAAACAGTCAGTGCAGGCTTCTTTTGGTGAAACTTGAGCACCTACTTAACAAGCTTTTTCACCTTTCCAATTTGCTTCAAGTGGCGAGCGACTTCCGAATGGTATACTTTGAGCTCTTTGGCAACTTCTCGTGTGAATTTGATTAACGTTTTCAATTGGTTGTCGTCAATTTTCAGTGGACGGCCGTGACCATCCTCATTTTCAAGAGTAGTATTGCCGCTACGGAATTTTTCAAACCATCTTCGTGTTGTACGTTGAGAAGTTGTCCCGTCAACCCATGCTTTGATAACATTTCGAGTTGCTTCAGCAGCATTATAGCCAATTTGAACGCATGCGTATCTCTCGTGTAGACTGCATTTGCAAAATTGATCTAATCTTTCACAAAGTAAGGCGTTTGAATAAGTTTTTAGCATCAGTTTAAAAAGAACTACAGCTTTAAAATGATGTGTCACATGGCTGTATTAGTCGAGAAATAATTTGCATACTCGACTCGCCTACATCTACAAAATGCAATCTGCCATTAATTTTGAACCAACATAATAATATGAACCGATGTTTCTGTTTAAGGTTTAATCAAATTTACGGTATCTTTGCTGTATTTTACTTTGACTGAGGCTTAGTTTACGGTTTTCATATTCATTACCCTTCAAAAGCTTCATGATTGACTTCGCTCACATGACGCCTAAGCCGTTGCCGCTATTTTATATATGATTGTTGAGAAAGAAAATTAATAATAATAAAGACAGCTTATAAAATTTTCAGATAATTTTTCAATAAATTACTTAATTTAGTTATTTAAATATTATTTATTTATTCGGTCAATCTTATTATCTGGAGGGGTGGATCCTGAGCTTTAAAATTATAGCTGCCACAGCATTTCGTCCTTTATTATTACTTTTTTCAATTTCCTTGAATTATGAATTAATATTATCTCACCTAGCGCCTACACTTTATATCATATCTAGAATGTTATTAATTTTTCCGCTTCACTGTCTCTTTTTTTTCTCACTATTTTTTTTAATCTTTTATCAATTTCACATTCTACGAAGCGCTACTTTTTTAAGTCTTTCTTTTCCCTCCCCGTCTTTTCTTTTATAACTACCCTCTCTTCTCTTTCTTTCTCTCAATAACTTTCTCTTCCAGTTTTCTGTCTCATTTTCTCTTCGATTGCTCCAAGAATTCAGCTTTAATATTTAAGCTTTTGCAATTTACTGCCACATTAACGTCTCTTGCAACTGTTTTGTGTTGGAGCTCTATATATTATCAAGTCTGTTCGGCGAGGAAGAAGAAGAAGCAGAAGAAGCCGATCTTGCTATCAGTTCTCGCAGAATATAAACGATGCTCTTTAAAAAGTATAGAGCTAAAAGAAGGGGGTTGGGGGCTGAAGAAGAAGGGGTGAGAAAAAAAAAGAACAACTTTAAACTAAAATCCAGCGTTTCTTCTATGCGATGTATAATTTACGCGGTCATTTTTCATTTCGACTGCGACGCCTGAGAAAGATTGTCAATAATTTAACAAAAATGAAATAGACACCACAATCTCCCTACATCCCCCTCCTTTTCACCATCCTTACATCTTTTCCTTTTTCTTTTCATCATTTTTTCCGCTTCCGAAAGGCTTTAAACAACTGCCTCCGTTGAATAAGAAGTTGCCAGTTACGGCAGTCGCACTTTGCGTTGGGTGCACTTAGATTTATTGTTGTCGTGGAAATAATAATAACTGCTGCTAGTGCATTTTTCTAAAGAAACCAAATGATCTTTTTTTTTTTTTTTTTTTTTTTTTGCTGTTGAAATATTAAAGAAAGGATTAAAGCCGTTATTGGCTCAACGCTTTCTATGAAAATTAAGATACAATGCATTTACTTACTCATATGCGATTCAAGGATTTTTAATTCGTAATATAGGTAAAATAAATATATGTTTAGCAATCCTAAAAGATTTAAGAAATTTGATAGACTGCGCTGCTTTATAAAACGAGATTAATTTAAAAGACGAATAGACTCTTCTAACCATATTTATTTAAGCAATTTTTTGAAATATTATAGAATTTCAGGATATGCAAAATGTCTGCAACTCAATGGGAATTTTTTCTGGGCAGTGGATAGGGATGAAATAAACTGTGGATTGGGCTCCATGATCATCCGACTTCACCTCTCTAATCTCAAGGCAGTGAAAATTAGAAATCTGTACTATCTTTTGGATCATATCATCGCGTTCTACACGTCATTGAGTCCAGGAAATGCGTCACCGAATTAAAAAAAAAAACATGTTATTCTGTGGTTAAACTATCCAAATATTTTATGGGCAATTCTGATGGACACTTTGAACGTTATTTGTACGAGGCACATCCAGAAAGTAAAGTTACAAACGTCATGACATGGTCAAAAAATTTTTTAAAACACGCCTTCATTGCTATCAAGTACTTTTATACAAGTTCATTTTTCAGTGTAGTTGCCACCATTATCCAAGCACTTATTGAGCCTGGGGAAAGCTTTTGTATCCCGGTGTCATAGAAGGATGCCGCCTGTCTTTTTGAACCAAGCGTTGACTTCATGCTTTATATCGTCATTATCATCTAACAGTTTCCCAGCAAGATGCTTCTTCAGGTGAAGAAACAGGTGGAAATCGCTGGGTGCGAAGTCCGGACTACGGGTATACGGTGGATGATCCAGAACTTCCCACTTGAAGCTTTTCAGCAACTCTGTGGTGACACGTGCCATATGGGGTCGAGCATTGTCATGGAGGAAGCAGACCCCATTTGTTAACATCCCCCTCCTTAAGCACCAACAATTTGTCTGTGGATTTCAGCTGAAGACTCAGGTTTGGCGTTAAGAAATCGAATAACAGAACGGACTTGGCATTTAGCGGGATTTTGAATGGGCGCCACCATATCAAACAACTGTTTCTCACACACGATGCTGTGTGGCGCCACCTTGTGAATTAGTAAAGCAAGCTAACGAATGATAGTGAAAGTTAACCCTGTGGAAATTATCATAGCACAATTTACCCTCTGGCTATACCCTATGTATCTTTACTTTCTGGATGAGCCTCGTAATTTTACTGTTCATTAGTATAATATTAATGTTTTCCTATGAATTTCAGACTTTTATGCACATTTTGAATGTAAACATGAAATGAATAATATAATTTTTGAAAAGATTTCTAAATTTATCCTAAGGATCGCTCTGGTTTTTTAAAAAAAAATTTTTTCTTTTGTTGTAATTTGCAATATCTGATCTTCAATATCTCTTCATCGAGCACAAAAATTATAATGAAATTATAAAATATGCGTGTTTATTTTTCTTTTAATCAGAAAATCTTCTTATTTATTTTACAAAATTTTAGAGTCGGAGCGCGAGAGAACTTATTAATGACTTATAATTCAAAAAACAGAGTTCATTTTCTCTTTATGATTTGTAGAAAATAATCATCGCGATAGGAGAGTTTTAAAATGTAAAACTAAAGTGGAAGAATGATCTCTGGTACTTGAGTTTTTGGAATAATAAATTGCAAATTTAAAGACATAAATAATAATCTTAGCTTTGAAGGCTTATAGTTTTAATTAATTTAAAGTATTCGAGTAACATCATTGAGTATTAATGACAAATTCTAATGACATTTAATACAACTTAATTTATACAACTTTAATGTCATTGAGTATTAATGACATGAGTTTTTAACTTTATACAACTTTAACTTCAAAGATGATAGTTTGTTAAAAATTCGCAATTTATTTTGATAATTTATATATTTTAATAAAGATATTAACGAAGAAGAAAAAAATTAATAAAGAAAAACGGATAGAAAATTCCACGACTAAAATTGGAAAAAATTTGAATAAATCGAAAAAATGGAAAAGTAATAAATCACGTTCGCTGCGTTTACTAACTGGGCTATCGCGGACACGGTACAGCTAGGCTGTCTCTAAGTGTCCTAAAGCCTACAAGGTAGAAGCCCAAATCTTAATATATGAAGAAGCCACAAGTAAGTTAAAAATGCATATAGAAATTAAACAAATGAGAGTATTGACTTGAAAACTACTTTTATTTTTGTACAGCTTCATCGCCGGGAAAGTGATGCTAGCACCTTCTGGGATCATTGAGGCATATTGCTTGCAAAATTCCGGCAGCGAGAGTATACTGTAAAAGTGACGGAAGCGACCGTGTTACGAAAATGTATAACTATTGCATGATAACGCGCATCCTCATATTGCAAGCACGACAACTGAGATGCTGCGAAAGTTCAACTGGGAAGTTTTCGAATATAGCCCTTACCTTGCTCCAAGCAACTTCCATTTCTTCGGCTTCAAGCTGTACAAAAGGAAGTTACCGCCTGCTTCAGACACCAGCTTAAAGATTTTGAGCTGCTGGTTTTGAGAGATTTGGGAAACGATGGGACAAGTGGCTCATTGCACAGGGAGATTATGCGGAGAAATAAAAGTAGTTTCAAGTCAATACTCTTATTTGTTTCATTTCTACATCCATTTGTAACTTAATCTTAGACTTCCCCTCGTAAGCTGGAAATTGCCAGGAAACTTTTCATGGAAAACGTCTTCAGTGTTAAAACTAGAAATTAGAGAGGCATTGTAGATTGTGTACAGAATTTAATAACAAACTGAATATTGCAAACATTGACCCTGTTATATCTAATATTAGAAATTCCGATATGTTACTTGAAAATGATTGCTGAACAGGGACTAATAAATAATCAATACAAGAGATTATTAAATAACCCGCGTCATTAATTTCGTTACTGAAAATGTCAGAACTCAAAATTTCGTAATGAAAACGATACAGAAAATACTCAAATGGTAATGAATTTTTTTTCACTTTTTACACAGATCATTTATGTTAATATATATTATCCAAAGGACCCTCTGTAATTCTATTAATATCTTATTAAATATCAAGTGTTCATAAGTGAAGTTCATAAATAGCTTGTATCTTCAGGCATTGCTATTTCACCATTACGTGGTTTCCGACTATACGTATAAAAAGCTATTCCATCTCTTCCTCTTAAGAAATTTATTATCGCCATATTTTAAAAGATAAAATGACATAAAAAACGATTTCTTTTTTAAAAAATCTTTCAATTTTTTTTTATTCGAATTTCATTTTTTCTTTTCAAAAATAGCAATATTTTTCTTTCTTCGAGCTTTCTTAAGTCTCTCTATTTTCTCTCCCCCCACCCAAAGCAATATCAATCGCCTTTGTGTCGTGTTAGCTATTGCAATTCTTTCTCTCAATTGTCTCCCTCGCTTTTTTTCGTAGCGAAGAAGCATCAAAAAGCTTCTCCTCACTCTCCTTTCTCCCTCATTTTCCACCATCAGGTTTTTCCGATCTCTTTGCGTTCCTACTTCGAAAGCTCCCACCGACGACCGACGACGACGAGTCTATTTCCTCCGGAAATGAGGGAAAAAGGGAACCGAGCGGTGACAACGGCTGCATTCAAGCACTGGCTGCTTAGGCGGTGAAGAGAGAAAAACGGAGAATGAAAAGTGAGCGGCGGGCCAAGAGAATGATGGTGGTGGTGGGGTTAGGACTCAACTCCTTCTGCGCCTGTCGGAAGTCAGCTCCCAGCAGCGAACGAGGAGAAAAGAGAGTGAAAATAAGAGGGAACTTGGTGTGGAGTAGGATGGAAAGAGGAGGAGAAAAAAGGGAGGAAATACGAAAATGATAGCAGGGAAAAGAATCAATAGACTCAAGAGAGACAGAGAGAGAGAGAGAGAGACTTGAATGGAAAATAAATAGAAAAGGAGATAAAGGAAGGGAAGAGAAATTAAACGTAAAAACACTAAGTGAGCATTTTAAAAAGAAAAAGAAAGAGTGCGTTAAGTAACACAAAAGAGGGAAAACAAAAAGATGAAAGAACTGAGAAGAACAATTAAGTTATATAAAGTAAGCCTCTCTATATCGAAAATGAAAGTATGCAAAAATTTGGCTACTTTAAAGATATAACCGGCAATGCAAATCTGGAGCTAAAATATTAATATGATAATTATTGTATAAATAACCAAATAGTTTCTTTATACAAGCAATACCTTGAATAAAAATTATTTTATAAAATAATCAAGGTTTTAAATTATCATGCTTTTTCGCCAGCAGAGCAACAAGAAAATGGAGAAGTAGTTAAGACAAGTGGAAGCAAAAGTCGAGTAAAACTTTTTATAACCTTAATAAAAAGTTAACCAAAAAAATAATGAAATGATGATGGAAAGTTAGAGAGATAGTGCTATTCCTTATCTGAGTCCTAACAACAGATTTAATGACCCATGTAGTTCTCGTAAAAAATTGTGTCCATTTTTTTAAGTACACTTCAATATGATAAAGCTGATTCTTAAAGTTGTAGCTTGTTAAATAAAAGTAGCATGGTACTTAAAATCTTTTTGTAATTTCAGAGCGATAACTTGGCTATTGCCGCCTTGCTAAAGTGAGCGCTCACCGAGCAATTTTGAGGATGTCACTCCATAAGCGTTTGCCATCAATTGCCGAGCGACATTTATCAGTTCCGTTCAAATTATTTTGCTTTGTTGTATCAACCTAGATATTCAGTGAAGAACATAGCGGTAAGATAATTCGTCTATTTTAATGCTGATTTTTAATTTAATTTTTAATTATATGAATAAGTTACGCTGTTTATACACTCTGTTCGCGTTTTCAACAATTGTCGACAACAGTCTGAACAGTTCAAGTAAGCATGTTCTAAACGTTCAAGGAAATTTAAAAATCAGATTTTTGAGAAGATTGGGGGAAAATTACTGAATTACAATTATAGAAATTCATTATTTGCTACAGATTATTTTATATTTTTAAACCATCCCATTTCACCATTTTGTATATTTCGCGCACCATCAAAAAGATCTTTAGAGAACAATACGAATAAAATTCGTGTCTAGTCAAGTTTATTGATGTAAGTTAGCACAACAATTGCTCAGATCAAGTTAACTTAAATTGCATTTTCTAATGCATAGAAAAAATGATTTTTTGTTTCAAATATCACAAATCAAAAACCCCAAGAGAAATTTTTGCGAAGCGAAAGAAAAATGGGGCGGGAATTAAAAGAACTGCTTCTTATGAAGCCGATCTAATAACAGCCTTAACTTATTGTTAAGAGCTCTATATGAGAGATAATGTCTTTCTTCTATTATTGATTAGCAAAGCAAATTAAATAAGATTTCAATGAGGAGAAATCGCTTCGATGATTTTAATAACAATGAAATGCTCAGATTCATTTGATTCATTTAAACAAATATTTACGTCAAACAAACTTTTTAGTGAATTGGCTCGTTTATTTTATCCTTTGGATTCCCTTTGGCAACTTTGTGTAAATAAGTGAGCTTCAAAAGCGAGAGAGAGAGAGTCATTAAACAGGCTCCTGAAAACAAAAACATCAGGTTGATATCTCCAAACTACACGAATATGGTTTTTGGTTTTCTTAAACTAGATCAGTACATAAATAGCTAATCTGCTTCTAATTTTGGATAAAGAATAATTTGTGGCGGGTTAAACTCAGGGTTTCATGTACATTATACAATGATCTGAACATCCACTATGAAGATCGAGTCAATTATTCTGCTTTTTAATTATAAGGTGAATAACTTCTTGCGGGTATGTCATTTTGCTGAGACCAAAACTATCCGATAATATTGTGCTTATTCACAATATTACCCGACAATATACTGCATTTTCCTGAGTTTCTATTTATTACTTTGAATGTAGGTGAACATGATCTTTTTTAAAGCACACCTGCAATACGTCTTCTAGACTTCGAAGAAATAGCTCAGGCGAAATCGAGTTCCTCTCAGCTCAGATTTCAAACGAATAAAAAGGGAAAAATTCACAAGGAATTAAATCTGGATTGTATATGGCGGTGGGGTAATATCACTTGGTTCTTGAAAAGATATATCTATTGTAATAATAGAAAAGAAATCACTTGGACGAGCAATATAGTTGACAGAATAACTGCTTAGGACATGGCGAAACAAAAATATTCCAATGGGATTTCTCAAAATTGTCTTTGTATTTTTGAGACGTATGGCTTTGAGGTGTCATACACTATCAGCCTGACACATGAAAGCTATCCCCTAAGTGGTAAAACATTTTTATTGGGCTAGCTTTGCTTAATTCAAATGTAATCGGTTAAACTCCAACATTACAAAACTGAAATACGTCGTGTGATGGATTATATCAATCAACCATCGGCGATGTTCCATCCAATCAATGATATTATCAGATATTTCATCAAATTGATCCTTGTATATGCTCCAGACGATATTTCATCTAATTGATCCTTATAAGAAATTTATTCGGCTACTTACAGTACTGTTTTCTGTAGTGCCTTTCTTAACATATCTTGATGAGAACTATTCCGTCTCAGATACTTACGGATACGCCGAATAAATTTCTTGCATAGAACAATGAGCAAGTTCGCTTAACTGTAGACAAACAGGTTCATTTGTTGTAAGATTTCTTGATCATTGCCGATCTTCATTATTAAATCTTTTCTACGCTTTGTATGCAGCGGCATTCGTTATACATCTTCTACCATACCATTTAAGAAGATTCATTAATGAGAGTTAATGAGAACGTTGCTCTGGATTTGCTCGTGAAGCCGCTTTCTTGTAACAGAATAAATTCTGATTAATTTAGGTTCTTTGTTCTTAAGAATAAGGACAAAATGAAATAAAAATCGTTCAGTATGTTATTATTTTTAACCATTTATAATCTTTTGGCCTTCTTCAGTGCCATTCAAGAATCTTACTGTCCGATAAATTTACTTACGTTCAGGAGGAGGTTGTTGTTGTTTGTTGATAATGATGATGATGCGTTTCGCCGTCCCTTTGTTCTTCTGAATGAAGTTTTGGGGTTCTGATCTGGTGCCAGAATCTCATCCTGGCATTTTTCTTCTGCTTCTTGTTCTCCTCGCGGCGGTTGAGGGCGAGTTAATTGGTTAAACAGACAACGTAGGCGTTGCGTTTATCAATCGCTTCTTAAAAATAACAGCCCCCGACGAATGATGGGCTTTAATTAGCATGACCCTTGGCGAACGTCGGTTGGTGTGCTGCCCTCTCGGTGTGCTGCATCGTTGTAATCAGAGAGGCAGGGAAAACCCGGGTAACGTCGATCTTTAGCGCTTCTACAATCACAATGTTAAGTAGTCGCCAAATTTATAGAGGGAAAACGTAATTCCTGATGGCAAAGAGAAGAACTTTATGTGCAAACATCATCCTAACAAAGTTAAATGCTACTCAACTGTTAAGATGGGCAGGAAACACTTTAACTAGGCCTTCCAGCAAATTCCACAGGCAGTAACTTTTAATGAAGGAAATTCTCCAAAACAAATAATTTACCTTTTCCCTTCCTCACTGTTTGGGCACCTTTTGAAAACAACAGTAAAATTTTAAACATTTTTATAAGCATTTGCTAAGCATTTATTTGTAATTGAAAAATTTACTATTAAAGAAAAACCTTTTAGAAAACTGACGAAAAATTTTTAATCCTCAGCAAAGAGATTTTTTCCCTGCAAAATACGAGTAAATGCTCCCATGCAGAAATGCAAAAATCATAAGCCCAATCTAACACCAATAGAAACATGAAGAAAATGAAATTTTGAATTTTGGACCAATAATAATAAAAATTTTCACATTTAAAAAAAACTAACAAAATTCCTGAACTTATAAAATGTTTAAAATACAAAACAATACAAAATTATATATTTATAAATTATCCAAGATAAATTTACAAAGTGCTTTGAAGCTAATAATAAAATAGAACTAAGTAATCCATCAAAAGATGGCGCTAACGTTAGTAATATCGATTGGAATCATCCTAAGACCACGATCACACACCTAAAAAATTGTCTCTAAATATAAGCTGCTTGCAGGGCTGGGTTTCCCATAAGGCCAACCTAGGCCCATGGCCTAGGATGCAGCTGTCATATTACATATGTGCCTATGGGCGTAAAAATATATGGTCTAGAACGCAATTACACTTTGGCCTAGGGGTAGAACTGTGTAAATCTGGCCCTAGCTGTTTGATAAACATACACTTCAGATTCTTACAGTTGTTAAATGAATTTTTAGAGGATTGTTGATAGGCATGATAACAATGGTAGATGTCATCAACTCAGCTGCCAGGTAAATTCATGAACATAGCCAATAAGAACATTCTGCAATTCTGTTTTATCTTTTGGTTTATTTTTTCAATAACTATTATATTTTATCGAAAATTGTGTAAAAAAAATTCTTTACTTAATTTTTTGTAAATAAAAATAAAAACATAGGGGTGCACATTGAATAGATATAGAATCATTTAATTAAATTTATATTAAATTTTCAAATATTTCTCAATTAATGAACATATAGAATATCGAATTAAAGTGATTATAAATTTAATGAAATTTGTATTTGCTTACTAAATACTAAATTTAAAATTTATTATGTGGAATAGTGTTTTCGGAGTTATTTTTCTTTGTATAGTTGTGTCCACACTTTTTGGCTTGATTCCTTTGTACATAAAATGTCGTTTTCATAAAAACGTCTTTTTACTCTAGTTTGTTATATTTTTAAATCTTTTTCATATATAAGCAATTTATGAATACATGTACAGTACTTCAAAAATCTTCAGATAAATGCTGTATAATTTAATTTTGGCAAAATTACAAAATCTCTACCCAAACAAACAATAAGCTGGTTGTTAGCAGATCTTTAAAATCATATAAAATTTTTAAAGAGTTAATATAAATTTCGGGGAAAACGAGTACAAAAATAATTGCATATACTATAAATAGCAGAAGCATAATATTATTTTCCACAATGTATTAAAATCAGTATTATCTATTTGAACTTTTATTTAAGTTCAATTTTATAGAATTTAAAATTTTATCGCTGGCGCTGTACAGAAAATAATTCCTTCTCATTTCGTAAGCCCCAAAGGTCACAATACACTTTTTGACAACGTTCGTAGAAGTGTTGCATGGCGTGTGAAAAATCGGAACTTCGAGAAATCTATATCTTTCATTGATGATTTCAAACGGTGACAGGTCTAGAGAATACGGAGGATAGAAAGGTCTGGAATCTGTTTTCGCGCGATGAATTGCTTCACCTTAGTTGCGATGTGCGGCCTGGCTTTATCATGCAGAAGATGCAGGATCCCAGTTCTGAAAAAACTGCGGCGGGATCCAACGAATGCGCTTCCATAGATGATCGAGGACTGTTGTTTGAAATCAACAATGATAGTTGACTGGTTTGTTTGGTGTTAACGTCCTTTTCAACTGCCATGGTCATTTCAGGACGGCGTTATAGGGGCCACAAATTTTGTTTCGCAAGGGTTCTTTAACGTGCAGCCGGCAAACGACTACATGGGACTAACGGCTTTACTTCCCTTCCGAAGGAAATGCGTGATCTCAGGATTTTCCACCGAAAAAATACTCATCGTCCTCGGGCATCAGAGGCGATCACAACCACTGAGCCACCGAGGCCGATGAAATCAACAATGAAAGGACACAGATTTCTCGATATTCAATCGGCTGTGACGAGGGAACTTCAAGCAGAACCGAATGAGGATTTTTTCCACACGCTAAGCAGCAGTTATACAAACGATATCAAAAGTGTATTGCGGCCATGAGGGCTTATTTTGAAGGACAGTAAATTATAATCTCTGAAATGCCTTTCCCTATTTATTATTTCGAAGAATGCATTTCAGAGATTATAATTTATCTTACTAAACTCTTAATCTTATTAAACGTTTCTTTAAAATTTGATAAAGTAAAATCGTGAATATTGTTTTAAAATTAATCTTTAGAAATATGATCAGACAGAAAAAAATTAGATACTGAAAATGTTTCTAACAATAAAACAGGGTAGAGTATGATAAGCTTAGGTATATGTTTATTCCTTGTATTCCAAGCATAAAGTTTGATAACAGAGATAGCTATTTAAGGTAAAATTGCTAATAGAATAAATAATAACACATTAAAGTGATACAATAAACTTTATGATTCACTCCATAGGCATCCTGGAAAAAATAACACAGGCCAACGATGAAAGAAACATCTTGAATAAATTTGCTTTATTCTTGTGGTTTTTAGTGTGCCGATTCTGCTTTTAGATTTTTTCTATCACGTCACATTTATGCATATAGAGACTGCAATGTTCAAGTGATGTGTGTGAAAAGAAGCGGTTGTAATGTTAAAATATTCATATTTTTGGGCCACAAGCAAATTTATCAGAATAATAATTTAATGAATAATTTAAAATGTTTCATTGAAAAACAAGAAATCTGTTGGTGATAGGAAAAAAACTGAGGCTCAGAATTGAGGGTTACAAAAAACATAAGAATCAGCTCTTAAAGTTAAAAAAGTTTTTAAAAAGTTATTTTTTGTTGGCCTATGTAATTTTTTAGTCGAGTAAGTATCTTCTCTCAGTTCATTATAAAGTGCAAGAAAGAGCGCGTATTTTCGCACACATTCATGAATTAACTTTCCGGTAATATGAGAGGCAATAAGCGCAAAAGAGAAAATAAAAAAATTAAAACAATTACATCGAATCTAATTGGATTAAAAACGAACAAAGAATAAAATCAAGAAACTTAATTTACTTGAATTCCAGGAATTCTACTAATTGGATTTTCCTGCTTTTCATTTGCGGTTTTCACTGTTCTCCGTCTTTAATGTTTACATTGATTCGGAGAAGATTTTTGAACAATCTACCGAAGAAAAATAAACCCTCACAGTCCTGCTCGTGTTTATTGGCATTTCTGGTATTAGACTTTAAAGAAAACTGGATAGTAAGAAGTAAAAAAGTAAACATACTCATTGAGAAACGCATATTGCTACTATTTCTGATAGAGGATAAAAGAGTAAAGAAACAATCTTGGTAAACTTTCAATTTAACTTATTCGTAGGACAATATTATTAGCTTTTTCATTTCACTCATTCGCTACAATAACTTGAGGTTTAAAGGAGTTAGTTTTCCGAAATACAACACAGGATTTGGAGAATTATAAACGCATAAAATGAGGATTTCCAAATGGTGATTTGTTTTGTTATTATTAATAAATCCTTAGGTCAAGCTCAGTTACCGAGTATAGCCCTCCACAGAGAGAAACGCAAGTGGAACGCGTCGGCTTTGATAGGAAGCCCTATTGAAGAGATGAATAAGGAGATCGCCGTAATGATTAAAATTAGAATGCACTTAAGCCTTTCTCTCCAATCTCATTCTCTACAACTTATCCCCATCAAAAATTCCTGTGAACACCCTACCCAACATCTTATCTTTTGAGTAGAGCATATTCTCGTCACACCCGTATTGTGTCGTTTCCTCTTCAAACCCGTTCCTCTCTCGTTTTCTGACGTGATGTTTGACAGAATGATCGTCCAATCTTCAACAGTTTTTTTATCGTATTTTTTCCCACTTCTCCTCCCTTCCTATTTCTAATCAACTTTTACGGTTGTCACTTAAAATTTGCCTCGTGCTAATGACGTCAGTCGACGAGATTCGAGATCACCTCGTTTTCACGATTGACAGCCGGGGCCCTAGTGGAACCCCTTTCTTCCTTCCACGGGTCATTTAGGATTACAACATCTTTAACTCACGCGAAACCACCCGAGCAACTGACGCCTTAAAGGTGAGTAAAACGCTCCAAGGTGCAAAATAGACTTCAACCAAGGGTTAAAAGACGTAGAAGAGGGGGGGGGGGAAGAGAAAGAAAAAGAAGAATTCTAAAATGGGTCGTTCCATTAACACTCGTTATCGAACCTGTTTTCGATTCCACGACATCTTTTACTCGCGTTCTGTTTAGCGATATCCTTTCCGTATACAATTTTGAAAATATTCAAGTATTTTGCCATTAAAACCAATAGCGCTTTATTTATTATTAGATTTTTAAAAGTAATTTAACACTTTCAAAATAAAGTAAATTTTCACTGGATTTCATGACAAGAAACTGCCGAATGCAACAGCTGATTCATGCCATGTTGAACAACAGTTAATCTTCAAATATCGCTTTAAATTAGCATAATATCGTCGGAAGAAGGAAGGGGGGGGGGTTCATATTGCTCCGATCGTGGCTTAATATATTGAAATATTGAAAGGGAATAATTAATCTCTAAAGGGAGCTTCAATTGAGCTTGAACACGGATGATGACGAAGATTTCGCTTTTATTAAGTCCTATGCGATTTGTAATGTTAAAAACGTTATTTGCCACGACATTCGGATATAATTCGTATTCTGTTTTTCATATACACATTAGATTTGATTCTATGTGATGTAATCTCTGCAGTCTAACAGTCCTTCAAGTTTGTCATTTCTGCCGTCGAGTTATATTTAAAAGTTGTGGTTTAAAAGATTATATTTCTTATTTGTATAACGCAATGAACTACAAACAAATGAATGAACAAAGGCATGAAATAAAAACATAAGAATAAAATACTATGAGGAAAATATATGAGGTTAAAACAATTTCTTATGATTTACTAAGCTGATAACATGAAGAGATATTACATAATGGAAGAATGGGCCAGGGTCTAAGAATGATTATAAAAGGGGTTCGCATAAAAGGGGGTCTAAGAATGATTATTTCGAGGTAACAAAGGAAGGAAAAATAGAATTAGAGAAGCAAGTATTAATGGGTGCTGAAGTTGTGTACTTACACTCGCATAATAGTAGGATTAAGCAAAATTTCAACATTTAGAGATTCTCTTATCAGACATTAATGGGTAGAATTTGGAGTTGCAGGTAAATGTGACACACTTGTTGATTTGGGCAACTGAAAGATCAATCTTATAAACACAATTTCTGAGGCTTAAACGCTATTAGTCTCTTAAGATTAAAGTTAGTTAAGAACAATACGATAGCATAACTGGGTTTAGAGGAGGGGTCGGCAACCTGTAGCTCGCGAGCCGCATGTAGCTCTCAAAAATGCAAGTCGCAATACTCACATTAGTTTAATGATTGCTTTGTGATTTTTTGTATATTTTTCCTTTAATAAACATTGAATTAATTATGACTTGTTATCAAATTGATTGTCAGTAATCATTTTTGTAAAAATATTTGTATGGCTCTCAAAAAATTTCAAATCCTTGTTTATGGTAGGTTTGGCTTTTTTCTTTCTTTAAAGATTGGGCTGTTTTTTCTATGTATTGACCCTATAATAGATCAATGGCAATAGAGCGTTATCAGAACACGGCGTGGAAGGAAATATAATCCTGTAATAAAGCTTAAGTTATGAACTTAGTTACAGGCAGAAAAGAAAATATTTCCACAAAGAATTGTTTCTTGTGTTCCACAATGACGTCAAGTTGTTAGAGAAATTGTTTTACCAAAACAGTAATTCCGCAGTACCTGCTCTACGGAAATGTCGAACTTTGAAGGAGATGCGAAAAGTTCCCATGAATGTGAAACACCTTCGGAAAATGATAACGAAATTTGAAAAAAACAGGATCATTGTGAGTTCGTCCTGGCAGAGAAGAAAACCTGTGTCTGCAGACGCATTAGAGGAGGTTTCGCTTAAGGTGGAAGAGGACAGAGCTGCAAATTCCCATGGTAGCACCAGTGTCCGGCATGTAGCACGTTCAACTGTTCATAAGATTATGTGGAATATGCTCCGATATTATCCGTACAAACTTTCATGAATCTGTAAATGATGGCCATTATGTGAAACATGTTATATTTGTAATTTGTTGTGTTGTTGAACTTGTTAAACTATTCTACATATGTGGCTAAATGCGTAATTAGTTATTAAAACGCCCTCTGATGGCGAAATTTGTAACTAATTTTTTTTCTTTCGCTGAAACAAATTCCCATTCCTTCATTACGTCCTCCACAAAATATCACACTTTTTGATGACTGGTTTCGCATGTAGGCAGCTTTGCAATAAGGCCCTTTAATTATGGACCCCTGTACATTTCGGGAGTTAAGCCTCCTTCTTCAGCGAGCCCACATTTCTTGGCTTCAACCATTTTTCTTTTTTTTCTTACGTAACCTGTCTTAGGTCAGTTACAAACATGCAAGGTCTAGGAAATATCGTGTATAACCTAGTCTAAGGTATTTAAACTCTAAAACCTGAGCAATGAAATGGAATCTAAGGTAAAACGGAGTATTTTTTTACTTACATAAGTTCAATTTTACTTACGTATGTACCCATAGATTTTAAAGTTTCCTTTCTATCTTCTTAGAATCTAAGGTGATTTGAAATAGAAGCTACGTTCTAATAAAGTTCTTAGATAAAAACAGAATATTTAATTTTCTATACTTCTGAATTTTAATTTGTTGCAATTGTTCTGATCTAATGAAGATGTTTCCACGTGTGTCTAAAAATATATTTCTTTGCATTTTAAATTTCATTATATTTTAACCTCTTTCATTTCATAAGATTAGACACCATTCTTTATGAAAGATAATAATACATTTCATTAACTTTATTTTTTTTTCTGTGGAGGAATAACGAAATCAATTATGAAATTTTATGCGTCGTTCAACATAATCTCCAGATTACTGGATTTCATTCGTCAGTAGTTTCTAAGTACCAATTAAACAGGCTCTGGAGAAATAGATATTTTTTCTCTTTACAGTTCAGAGATGAAACAATAAAAGCATAAAAATAATTTCACCTCTTTTCAACTCCATCGGTTTAGAGCCCAGTTTTGAAAATTTTTGTTTTAAATAACGAAAACATATTACAAAATAAAATTATAGCTTTAATAATCTGAACGATATGAATATTTCAAAAGTTTTAGAGTCGCTTTCGAATGTCCGGTCATGCTTTTACATTAATTTATAAATTTATTTTTAAAGAGTTAGTTGTTTACGTTGACATGTTTTTAAGTTAATACGAGCGTAACTAGGATACGCAATCATCTTATGGGTTATAAATATGTCATGTTTCCATTAAACACGATTTTCCTATGATAGAGTATGCTACATGTATAGGAAGAAGTGAACACATTTTAAGGCATGTCTTTCAAAAGCAATCAATATAATTCATGAAATTCATCCTCTTTATATAAAAAAATGTTTCAGTAACATGAGTGCAATGGATTTCAACGTTGTTGAAAATTCCGAAAAGGAAAAGGCGTCTTTATCATAAATGGTAACTAAAGTCTTATGGGCAAAGAAGAAAACTGGCTGCCCTTAATTTAGCAGAATTAATGAAGAACAAATTTGAAATTCTGAAGAGTCATGAATATGCTAGACCCGTGAAGTCATCCAATTTTTAAAACCTTTCTTAACTGTAGCCGCAGGTTTTGCCAACTGACCTGCAACTTGAGACCGAGTGTAAATCTCATTAAAATTCATTAATATGAATCTAGGAATTTAAAATAAAACGGATAACGTTTATCTTTTAATGTTGAAAGCAAAAACTAAAGTCATCATTCGAAGTTACACTTGTTGCACTTCGAAGAACAGCGTTTACTTTCTATATTCTATTAAATGATTTAATTGAATTTAATATTACAGTGAACGTAATTTCCACATAAAACATGCACTGATATCATCATCAGTACTCTCTATAGTTTATAATTATCAATATTCAGGTAGCATGATGAAAATTTGTAATATTAACGTTACACCGAAAAGCGCTCACGAATCCTCCTGGGAAGTGATGAAGTTACCGAAAAGGGGAGGGAAGGGTTTCGGAATTGCCAATTGTAGTGAAGAATAAATTATGATGCCTCACAATAGCTTTCAATTATTGAAACTGCTCGCTCGAGGTATCCTCGATACTAAAGAGTGGTGTCCTCAGTGATATGCACTGATATATATGGCTAACTTATCATTCATCATAATCCTGAGTTGGCTCAGCAAATTATTTGTTATCGAGTTGTTACCAACTAAAAGGTCAGTGTATCAAATTAAGTGAAGTTACATATTACACTTTCTGATACATTCTGGCCACAGTATATTGCCACTGTATGCCATGCATATACTAAATGTTGAATGAAAGTTATAACTTAATATTTAGATGCCATAAATTACGACTCATTAATCGAAGGTCAAAACTGATTCATTATGTTATTGACGAACAGAAATCACATCTATTCAACACGTTAATCGAAACCTTGTAGAATGAGAACAAAGATATCATCTTTATGGCGTTGTCATGAATTCCTGCACTTTCATTCGATGGAGGAGACACTGCATACTCTGTGTTCAAGATTCCAATAAATATATTATACTGTGTAAATGCGACTCCTCGGCTTGAAACATTAGTTCCAACTAGGATATTGCATAGTTAATTCAGAAAGCTGATGCAATATTTTTGGGTGAAGCTCCACTAATGGAATCTTGAGTTTACGAGGTTGTCAACCGCTCCTTCAAATCAATTAACGTCCGAAAGTTACTGCGTTTGTGATGGATTCATCAATTCTTACCAATTAAAAAACCATGCTTTAAGATGCAATAATTACTTTGACGTGTGTAAACAAAAGCGAATTATGGTCTAGAATAAATTTATTTCATTTAATTCGAAACATGAGGATTACATATCAATTTAATGTCGATTGGATAAATTTCTTACTCCATGTTGGGCCAGGTTGATTTGAAACCGAACCAAATAAAGAGAATAGGCACTCCAATCGGTACTTGCTGTCGATGTATTGGATGAAACGGTGGGCAAAATCTTTGACAAGCGTTTAGATCCATGACGTTTGGCAGAGTAGAACTGGTTTATAAGACCATCGATTCTGCTGATGAGTGGAGCTAGCTATCCAAAGGAATTCTTAAATCAACAGATTTTGTTGGATGATGCAAGCCCATGCCGACTAAACATGTTTGCTGGACTACTAAAATGGTGCTCTCATGGCATGGGCATTATATTACTTCCATTATTATTAATTCTTTCAAGCATTTCAGACGTCATTTCTTATCCCACAAATAATACTGTCGCTTACTTATCATTCCGTATGTATCACTTTCAACTTATATTCCGTTAGTTTTTGCTACTGCGATCAATATTTCGCATGCCAAAACTTGAAAAAAGCTGAAATTTATTTCCAAATGTATGTCGCCCTATTCAGAATTACACAAGGTAGACGTGGCATTGTTAATCTCTCGAGGAATGTGCATAATGTAGTTTATGGCAAAGTTTCGCTTGCGCCTTAACTTTTTTTGCAGAAATTTCATTTTGAAAGTTTTTCATATTTTATTATTTATTTATTTTATTAAGTCAATTATGTAAATTTTAATAAAATTTGCGTTTTGTTGCTCAGAGCGGGTACACTGGTTATTTAATACAATGTTGTGATTGGTTGCATATTTAAAACAGGGTATTTTTCATAGCCCTGTTTTCTTTTAAAATAAAAGCATCTTAAATTATTAAAAATTAATATTTTAATCTTTCTTAGAATATTTAAAGCGGGGTATTTTTTATTTATTTAGAAAAAAAACATTGAAAGGCCCTATCTGTTTCCTCGCGCTCGTATCTTTTTCTTCTGTGATCTCTGTTTGAATTACTGTATAATATAGTGAAAAAAACAAACAAACAAACCAATTTTCCTTATTATTTATAATCACGCGTAATGGATAAGTTGAAGGTTTAATGGAACTGGATGTTGTGAACTCTTATTATTTCACGACGAAGAGAACTCAAAAGATTTCATTATGAATTGCTCTTTATTCATCTCCCGTCGTTGTTGTTCTTCATAATTAATGAGTGTAGATTCCATGAGGAAAACTTAATAAACGAAAGAGAGACGGAATGGTCGCAAGCATCAAAAATAGATCTGGAAAAGAATCGTGCAAGATGCTTATTTTCTAAGCGAGGCAGAGTGTTGATCTTAAATATTTTATTCGGTCTCTGTTGCGCTTTTACCAAAGCCTTTTTCTTCCCTTCCCCCATCCCACCCTCCCCTACCTCCGCTTTCTCACTATTTTTTCCTCCTTAAAACTTCCCATTCTCTCTGCCTTCCGTTTGTTTTCGCTTGGAAGCCTTCAGGATTGCTCACTTCCACCACATCGTTGTCGAGATAACCCTTAATAGCTGCAGAGATGCCGGCAACTGCTCTCATTTGCGCCGGCGGAATCATCACCCCCCGTCGCCGGCAACGACGAAGGTTAAGCCCCTCGGGCAAAACGGAAGACGTCGACTGACGAAAAGGGAAATGGACGAGTTTGTTGCACACGCCCCCACTCACTCACCCACTTTCCTCCTTTTTTTTTTTTTTAAAGTTTTCTCGGGGTTTTTTTTTTTCTCTCTTCTCTTCCCTTCCTTTACTCTACTATTATTATTATAATTATTACTATTAAAAAAAATCTCCCCGCAACTTCATCATCATCTCTCTTCCCCCTCACATCGTATTTTCCGTTCTATATAATGAAGTGAGGAAAGGAAAAAAGTTAAGTGACGTTTAGTTTTAAGTAGCTTTTTTAAAGTAAAAAAATATTTTTTTTTCGGAAAAAGAGTCAGCGTTTGGTGGAGTAGTCGTTTGTACCATTTCCGCTTCTCATATTGCCAGCAGAAACTCTAATGAAACCAAAAAGTCAGTTAATTATACTTTGAAAAAGTTAGGGTACGAATTTTTATCAATCAACCCGAATAACTTCAAGTAAAAGTGGGAATCGATTTCTCTTTTTGCTTCATTATTTTTCGTCATTTGCTTTCGCAATGGCTAGCTTAAGTATTTGTAACAATAGTTTTCACTGGTGTAATCTCGCGAAAACTAACGATTTCAGATTTTCTAAGGCGTTTTTTAACTTAGACATCAGTACAGAATTACAAAAGAAATAATGAAGTAGTTAGCAGATAACACTCGTTTACAAATTTTAGCTTTTGTCTTTCCCCAGAAAAAACTTTATACTTTTTGGGATTTATGACAAATATATCCTGAGAAAAATTGTTATCACGCCTGGTTTTTTTGTAAAATGACAAAAATGTTTTTATCAACTTTCCATTCTAATTAGCCCGCTCGTGCAATGCGCGATTTTATTTTCTAGGACTTATTAAATATCAGAACCATAACTGGAAGTTTTGGGGAGATCTTAAAATAACCGGGTTATTACTGGGTTCTCAAGGTGGATACCCAAAGCACATTCTTGTTTTTTATGTTTATGAGATAGCAGAGCCAGAGAACACAATTACGTTAAAAATATGTGGCTGGTTAAAACTGAATTTATTCCTGGAAAAATGAATGTGCAGTACAATCCTTTAGTTCCACCAAAAAACATAATTTTTCTGCCCCTTCGCAGTTAGCTCGGCTTGATGAAAAATTTTGTAAAACCGCTTGACTTACAAGGAACCGCATTTAAGTACTTGCAAAATGTTTTTCCAGTGTTTTTCGAAGCCAAACTTAAAGAAGGCATATTTGTTGGCCCATAAATTAGAAAAAATTTAGAGGATGACAAATATGAAAACTGTTTTACTGAGGTTGAAAAGGCTGCATGGATATCTTTTAGAATGATCGTAAAAGAATTTCTTGGGAAATACAAAAATGAGAACTGTAAAAAATTGTTTCCAAACTCTTTTGTTTTAATTAAAATTGGTATTAATATGTCTTTAAAAATCCACTTTCCGGAAACACACCTTGATTTTTTCCCTGAGAATCTAGAAAGCTTGAGTGATGAACAAGGTGAACGTTTTCATCAGGATTTAAAGCAGCTTGAGCAGTGGTACCAGGAATTTTGAGATGAGCATATGTTAGAGGACTATTGTTGTTGGTGAGTCAAATTTATACAAAAAGATGAGTAAGCGGTACACTGTTAGTTTTTTTTAATTATAAAATGGGAATAAATATATATTTTGGAAATGTGACGTGTTCGAACTTTTTTGACAATAAATTTTAGCGGCCCCAAAACCCCCAAAATAATCTTTATCGTCACTGAGGGAGCAAACCTGTAAACAATGCTCTGTCTCACTATATGGAAAAAGCTGCAAGGCAGTGTGGGAAAGCATGTCACTACTTTTTCATTTAAGCACACGCAGCCTCAGTTTCATTTTAGCCACTATGGCGCTATTTTTTTTATCGGCTGCGCGTTGTTATGGATGAGATAACAATTGGTAAAGTGGCTTTCCCATACTGCCCTGCGTAAAGAGGCTTTCCCATAACGAGAGGTTAGTGTAATCAATTAATACGAGGGATGATCAAAAAGTAATGTCGCGTATTTTTTTTTTATCAAAAATGACGGCAGAAATATGAGCAAATTGCGATATATATATAAAAGTTAGTTTGGTTCATTGTTAAAGTTTCCTGTTGTGTCGTGTGCATCCGCCAAGCACTAACGACGTGACAGTCCAAACAAGATGGCGGCTCTCATTTCTTCGTCTAGTGCTTTTGAGCGGCGGAGTGTTATGTGCTTTCTTTGTGCAAAAGGACTGAAACCAGTCGATATCCATAAGGAAATTGCGTCGGTGTACGGAAGTGATATCGTGCACCTCCGAACAGTACAACGTTGGTGCAAGGCTTTTAAAGAAGGACGAGAGGACCTGACTGGCCGCGGGAATCCATGACCGACAGGAAGATTGCCACACATCAAAACGGATCACTGACCTGTTGCAGCGATGGAACTGGGAAACACTGCTTCATCCTCCATACAGCCCGGAGCTCGCTTCCAGTGACTACCATATCTTCGAACCGTTGAAAATTTCCGTTGAACATTTCCGTGACGACGACGAGGTGAAATCGGCAGTTCGCAACCGGTTCCACTTTCAACCGGACGACTTTTATCGATAGGGCATACAGAAACTTTTCCACCGGTGGCATCGTTGCCTCAATCGGCTTGGAGATTATGTGGAAAAATAAAAGGTGAATTGTTCTATCGAATGTACATGTGTTTATTTTTTTCCCGGTCACGATTTTAGAGAAAAAAATACGTGACATTACTTTTTGATCACCCCTCG
This sequence comes from Rhysida immarginata, assembly GCA_023313115.1. Lineage (NCBI taxonomy): Eukaryota > Metazoa > Arthropoda > Chilopoda > Scolopendromorpha > Scolopendridae > Rhysida > Rhysida immarginata. The sequence goes on along the minus strand of JAHWFO010057280.1, from coordinate 13,190,288 downwards.
TATAAACAATAAAAAAAGGAACAATTTAATTCAACAAGAAATTAATCCTCCCGAAGAAGGTGTAAGAAAATAGTGGAAACGCTGAAATTATCTATTATTTGCACTTTTTACCCGGGGGGGCGCCCACATTTTTTTAATCGATAAATTGATTTTCTCGAACCTAATATTTAGAAAAGAAAAAGAGCTATATCTTCTTTCGTTTCTCATCATTTCCGATCGAGTGACATATAACATGCCAAATGTTGCCAATGACTGCCACCCCCCCACAACGTCGACCCCATTGGGCAATTTGGCCCAAACTTCATAGTAATGCAGATCTTTCCTAGAGGAATCTGCATACCGAAGTTCACTCCTTTACATACCTAAATATACGTAGACTCTATGGTTCTCTCTAACTCCCACTCCCAAAACTCCGACCCCGAAAACTCCCGAGGCCAATCAAATCTAAAATAAAGGCGAATGTTTAGATGCCCATAGTAAGCTACATTCCGAATTTCAGCTTTCTACCTCAAAAAATGCAGAAATTATGAAGAGGACAGACGGATATTGTGAAACCAGTAAGTGTTCCATTCTTCTGCTACTTAATAAATAGATAAATACTAAACACACAATAAACATATTACAACAATATATTATAAAAGTTAATATTTATCACTATCTTCTATTACCTTATTATTAAAAGAAGGAGTGAATATATAAATCAGTAATTAATAATTTTTAAAACTCTTATGGTTTTTCTAATTAAAAAAAAGATTTTTACATTAGTAATTATTGAATTCTATTACTTCATTTAATTTTTTCACCTTGATTTAATACCACCAATTCAAGGGACGATTGATTTTATTTGGTTATATTTTATTTTTTCATTTAAGTTTCACATCAATTCGATTCATAACCTTAATACATCGAACAGTGTTACTTCAAATCACTAAAAACCTCTTCTATGAATTACCCAGTCAACATTTTACCAACTTCCAAGTTATCGGCGGCAACATCGGACTTATTCTATTTCAGTTCAACAGCACATCATATTTCAAAGACTGTAATCCCAAAACTTCCTAATATAACATTGAGTACAATGATCTTATACAGTACATTCCAACTCGTTCCTATCAAATTTTATTTTCCAGTTATCCCGCGTGGAAACCATTAAAATCTAACTATTAGACATAACTCTGTTTTCCATTTAATTTATAGAAATAATGAAATCCTGAGAAGATATCAATTTCGAGATTCTGGCTTTATCATTAATACCCAAATGAAGAATGAATAGTTAATAAATACAACTGAAAAATAAAATAAAAATTAACAAAAAAATAAATATATAAGTATAATCAAAATAGAACTAAAAAATCAAATAAAGAGCTGACGTTTCGGATAGAGCCTATCCTTTATCAAAGCAAAAAAGGATAATTCTCTAAAAGCAAATAGAATATTAGAGAATTATCCTGAAGTTATAACATATGAAGAGTGAAGATATATAGTTTTTCTAATTTATATTAAAAGCTAACTAAAATCTAAGTAGTTTAAAGGGTCATAGTCATTTTCATTATTCATATCAAAAATGAAAATATTGAATAAATTACCTTATAGCGTGCCTTGAAAAAAAAATTGAATCCTTTATAAAAATGAGGAATCTACATACCTGAAAATAAAAAATGAAGTTTGTAAAAATATTGAAAAATTAAATTTTTTTTATTTTTAATATTAATTTTTATATTAATTCAAAATTTCAAGGAGATCTTGAAAAAAGTAATAAATGAGGTAAGAAAAATCATTTTGATGTTATTTTTATGTGAATTGGGCCAAAGCCACCGTTTATGATTAACAAAAAAAATTCAAAAAAAAAATTACAGTAATTTTTGGAATATAATACGCACCCCCTTCCCCACTTTGATCCTCCCTTCTGACCCCCCCTCTCCCTCCAAAATGTATATATCTTTTTTTAAATTGTATATTCATTGCGTTTATTATCAGAATTTTAAATAAAATTTACATTTTATAATAAGTAGTATTGATTTTTTTAACTTTTATTTTTTTTCCCCTGCGTATTATATCCCGAAAGTTACGTCTGCAAGACATTAGAAATAAATCATCTTTAAATCATAAATGCAGATGAGCTGTGATTGAAATTTAGAAGTTTCTCAACTATCATTTAGAATCGGTTAAAAGCTGTACATGTATTTGGTTAGAAAGCATCTCAACCTATAATATTTTTCCGAACGCTTGATTTTTAATAAGTTGCCTGACAATGAGGAAAGACGGGGAGAGTGAAGAGACAATGTAAAAAATCAAGATGGCTCCAGGCATCCAGATTTCAATGAAATTTTTTTTATTGAATTGATTAACATTATCCTCATCCCATGAACACCATAATTATTTTTAACATGGTTACTATTTTTCCGGTAATAAAAATGTAAACCGAGAAATATAAACCTCAAAATAATAGACACGATGAAGGTTGTGTAAAAACGATAAACATTAACCTTCATTGGATACCAGTTCGGACAGAATTCTCGGAGTTTTTTTAAAGAGCTGACAGCTTCATTTCGAATATTACGATTTATCACACAAGTTTCTATGGAACAAGTTACACCAAGAATGTTAATGTTCTATACAGCTCATCGTCTTCCGTGAAAATGTTCATCTGGAGACACATTTACTTGTGTTGCATAAATGGTGACACTGACCAGATCCATTTCTCTAATAGCGGCCACGTTTAATTCGGAAAAAAAAATCATACGAAATATATTTTAGTGAAACTGGTTCTTAGAAAGAGGTCATAAGCATCGCTATACTATTAATTGATTTGGAGACTGGCTATATGTGTTTCCCATCCGCTATGTTTCCCATAATTCATTCGCGCCCACTTGGGGAAAACGGATGCCACCCATTAAGCCTTCGTTAAACTTTTAGCGGCATTGCATCCCTATATTTAATGCATGAAAACCATTCGGATGACATTTTAAAACCTCGTATGAATTGTAAATTTTAAAATTCTCCGATTACTTGAGTACGTAGATTTTATTATTACCGATGGTAAATAATTTTAAAATAAGCATTAAAGATTGAAGTAAATCGATTGCATTTCCCCCTGTATTATATACGAACTAAATTTCGCATCCATGATAAATAAAACTTTAAAATTCACTGCACAACATAAATTTCCCGTCAGAAGACGAAGATGAAGCAGAAATGTGTCATAAAATGGGTCGTAGGAAAAAAGATTAGGGAAATAAACCTTTTACGGACGCAAATAACGCAAACCGCATTGTCAATTCCAATCGTTTCTATTGCTCTGTATAAAATTGCGTGCGCTCGTTAAGCCTTCCTGTTAAGAATATTATATTGAAGGATCGATTACAATCAGAATGTTAATATCAATTCGATTGTTAAATAGGAGCGATATAAAAATGGAATTTTTTAAGTTCTTCTTGGAATAGATTACCCATTTCATAATTTTAACCTTCCCTTTATATAACGTATAGAAAAAATATTGGTTTGTATTATATCGTGGTTTACAGTGCGTTGCCTAATTTAGTGTGTTTATTCATTGAAAAGTTAAGGAAACCTTAGAATTGCATACTAATAGCATATCACAAAATTCATAAAATTCTGTATATAGACACAAATACGTGTTACCTATTTTAGTGGACAGATCTGAAAATAAGGCAAAATCAGCACCTACGTAACCTATTTAACTTGTTTGGACTGTGTTCTTGTGTGTTTACATCGTGAAACATTAATGACAAACATTTCAAAGTCAACAATAATGACTACCCGTCACAAGCTTACGGATGAGGACAAGGGTAAAATTCAAGTTTTCGGGAATCTGGAAGCTCATTTCGGAAAGAGCACACCGTCCTGCAAGCAAAATAGCCTTGTGGGTGATCATTTATGAGCTGGAAACCTGTTTTAATTGTCCTGCCATGAGAATTTAATCTAGCAGATGCTGAAGCTGGTCGGGGTGTTGCTAAATTTGTTCCAGGAAAATATCTCCCAGGAAGAAATGACTGTCCACCAAGAAGGTACGCGACAGCTGGGCGACGGACAACTGGACGATGGACAAGTGGGCGATGGACAACTGGGCACCGACTAACTGGGCGATGGTCAACTGGGCGACAGAAACTTGGTGACTCTCTATCGACAAACTTAATGAATTTTAAAATCTCAAACATTATAGCTCGTACAGAGTGGAATTATTTTAATATTTAAATCAGATCAATATATTAATGAATACATGTCAAAATTTATTACATCTGCGGTTTTAAAATTCAAAATTTATATTTTATGTTCATGTTCAATATTATTTATGCAGTTTAAACTTATATGAAGAAATATTAGAGATATTTTATTTCATTCCAGTCTTTGTATTCTTATGTTCTATTTTCATTTATCTACTCTTTTTTTCATTATATTATACGTCAGTAGTATTCTTCTTATTCTTCGTTCATTTTATAGTTTTTAATTACACTTCCTGTATATTTAACAATTCTTACTTCATTATACACATTTGTTTTTTTATCTGAATGCTAGTTTTCTGAATACTTAAGAAAAATAAATATTAAGTGTTTTTGTTAAACTTTTTTTTTCTTTGAAATCCAGTGTGATGAATTAGGAAAAAAAGCGTTCGATATATGCAAATGATGAAATGATTAAATACAATATTCAAGCACACAATTGATATATGATTAAATTTTGAATATTTGCTCTTAATTTATTTATTGCAATTACTAGAAATTGTATTTTTAAAATATTGAGAGTTCGAATATTGAGACCAGTCCGATTGAAACTATTGAGATTAGTGGACAGGAAGAGAGTAGGAGAGAAGATGAAGACTATATGTAAAGCAAAAAAAGGGGGGAATTTATGAGGGATGGGGGTCATACATAGAAAGGCAAAGAGGGAAGAGAGTATTTGTGGAAAAATAAGAGAAATAAAAACTGGCATTCAGAAAAAAATACAAATTTGTATAATGAAGTAAGAATCGTTAAGTATACAGTATAGGAAGAGAAATGGAAAATTATAAAATGAACGAAAAGAATAAGAAGAATAAAACTGAAAAAAAAAACAATAGATAAATGAAAATAGAACATAAGATTACAAAGAATGGAATGAAATAAAATAACTCTAATATTTCTTCATGCTTGGTTATACTGCGTAGATAATATTGAACATGAACATAAAATAAAAATTTTTAATTTAAAACTTTTACATTTTAAAATTTATACATGTATTCATTAATATATTTTGATCCGGTTTAAATATTTTAAAAAATATACTCTATACGAGCTTCAATATTTGAGACGTTAAAATTCATTAAGTTTGTCGATAGAGATTCACTTAAGTTTCTGTCGCCCAGTTGACCATCGCCCAGTTAGCTGGTGCCCAGTTGTCCATCGCCCAGCTGTCCGTCGCCCAGCTGTCCGTCGCCCAGCTGTCCTGTTCCCCCACCAAGATGCGTATCGGTCAAACATGGAGGAAGTGGAGTACCAAATCCAGAAACCATATTCAGTGGTGGTTCAATCAAGGTTGACCCAATTTAGAGTTAATCTTGCGCAAAGACTGAACTAAGTGTTGATTTTTAGGGCCATTTTCTTCACCATCAATTGTCTTTTCTCCCTTCAATTCATTATCATTCTGATTTGGTGTAAGTGGTTGAATTTCATCTTTGACAATCTCAGATGAGGTGGAAGAATCTGTTGACAGTGATATTGGAGAAGTTGGTTCCACATTACTACAAGGATTATCATTATCCGTTTGATACAATGCTTCTATCTTCTTAATAAGTCTTGTAATTCCGTTTCTCAATGAAGAATGGATTCTTTTTAGTCCTTCGATGCTACTCATGATTGTTAGTGGGTTGTATCCGCAGTAAACTATCCTTCCCGGGTTTTCCGCAAGCCTTGTATCTACGTGAGAAAAGCCGAAAAGAGCCACTTAAGAAGCGTTGCCCAAAGCGTGATAGAGCATGATGCATCGACTACTGAAAACTCTGCTGCAAGGATTAGAGCATACCTACAACTGCCAGTTACAATAAAGACTAAGTCCCATTATTAACCAAGATTTGCAAATAGAACAGTGACGTAAGGCTAATTACTGCCACGTCATATCGTAGAGCGCAAAGACCAATAGGAGAAAAGTGGAAAAAAACTGGTAACCTTAGAATCCACCCATTTAAGCAACTGAAACAAGATTCGAACGATTTTTCATCGCAAAAAGGGCCTCAGACCACGGAAACTATTTGCGGCAATGCAAATAAACTTTTTATGAAGGAATTATGCTTTTTGCCAGGTTTAGTTATAATGGAGAATTAATGGTGCGCAAAGATCCGTCTTAGACAGGAAACTTATAGAATAACCAAACTCGGTAAGAATAACGTCCAGATTATGAGCTACAAGATTTGCATGGTTCGTGCTTCCATTAGTACCATAATAGATTACCAGATGGCGTTATCGTTGACAGATGTTGCCAATGTTTTTAATAGACTTGGCTATTGCTAACCTTACGGAGTAGTAGTAGCAGTGCACTCGTTGAAGAGTCTACATAAGAAGCTTCGTGCAGCCGTGCAGCTTGCTATCAGATGCTTTCAGACTGTCCTGGACACTGATGGGCGCCATTTCGACCACACTTGGTGGTCTGATTGGTGCTACGTCCTCAAAAACGAGGCATATTGTATGAAACCACAACGCATTGTAAGTGTTTCAATGGAATAGCTTATTCATTAATTCTCTTGGCCATGTCCTTGGCAATGTTTACATTACGGTTACTGTTCGCTCGTTTTCCATATAGAAACGATTAAGTAGGCAAAGATTAATTATAACCGCCCTGTAATATTCAAAAATTATTTATCTTAATGAGAGTCCGTTTCGGAGGAGTTAGCTGCACAAAATTTAATCACATATTCAATTACAAACGGAAATTTTTTTTTCAGTTGGGGGTGGGAGGATTAACCTATCGGAAGGGGGCGCCATAAAAACGTTAATAATTCAAAATGGCTCATCAGAGCCAAACAATTTAATTAAAAAAATTATGCGTCCGTACCTGTCGAATTTATTAACTTTTCTCGCTGCTATGAATGCTATAGCCGTTACTTTAGTTTTAGAAAAGAGTTATATATCTGAAAAGGCTTAACCCAATTATCATAAAAAATAAGTCAAGGCATAGTTTAAGAAACCTGTTTGCCGTCTCAGAGGAGTTAGTTGAATAAATTAGTTAGTGGTCGGCCAAAAATCAACAATGCCAAGCATGAGATATCGTGAATGTCTCACGTGATCTGTGCATTTACGTGTGGCATCCGTCGGAATCCTTAGATAGCCTAAGCGACATATGTACACAGTTAATTTATATATTGATCATTAAACTGCAATAACTCTTTAAATGTTGTAGACAAATGTTTACAGGCGATGAAACTAAAGCAAATTTAAAAATTAAATGAAAGTAAAAGTAAGAATGATTGGCTGTTATATTTTTTCACTGGTTAGTATTTTTTTTTTTTACTTAACAAGTTAGAAATATTAAAAAGCATAAATAAGGGTTTACTTTTCTGGAAGTCAATTAAATATTGCATTCACATATTACAGTTTCAACAGCGATATAAATTTTCAGCGCTATTGTAAATGTTCTATTATACATAATAATTAGTTCAATAATCGTTAATAGTTTTAATGATACCAAATAGTCAATGCTAGAAATTAGTCGTGTCAGCATTCTAAGCATTACTGTTCTAGAAGTGAGTTAACTATTTGAAGCCATTTAAATATTAATTTGAATCGAATCCAATTTGAAACACAATAAGCATTGAATTTGAATAAACATTCACGAACATTAATAATGATTGATCGATTGTTCATTAGAATCTTCTGGATATTTTTGTAACAAACTACAATGTCAGTTATTAAAATCTGAAAGGAAAATTTTACAGGACAACTTGTGAATGCAAGTTAAAAATGATTCTTTCATTTCTGTGAAAACTCATTAAATTTTGATAAAGTAAAACTAGGTTACAATCACAAAAAAGGATATTAAATTCAAACCTTCGATACATTGTGAACAAATGTGAACAACTGTAAATAAATAGTACATAATAAAAAAACAACATTGAGAATCGACTAATCA
>JAHWFO010057280.1:13167280-13182160 GCA_023313115.1 Rhysida immarginata | reverse complement strand
GTATTTCTACCAATAATAAGCCCTAAATTTGGCCGCTTGATGATGATGAAGCAATGTATACAGTTGTTGTCCGCAGGTATTCTCTCTAGAAGGTGTTGCCTGGCGAACCTGTTTTCCTTAGCTTCTCGAAACAATGGACAATGGCGGAAACTCGAAGACCATATATATATATAGACCGTGTTGCAAAGTAAAATTAACAATGCCTAAAAATTGAAAATGGAATTTTAATTCGACACGCACAGTCAGTTTTTTATTGGACAGAGTATACCATATTTATTCGCCTTTAAATCTTCTAGGCTATGCATACGTGATCTCTGTTGGCCTGGTAAGTTTCCTCAAGATTAAAAGCACTATATAAAGAAATTATGGAGAATCGTTGTTGCAGGCAGCCATTTAACTTGCAGATTGAACACTTCCATTTTGGCAAAAGAATGTGCTCTGAAGTTTGAATTTGCTAAAAAACAAGAAGCAATCTTATGAAATAGGAATCAAAATGACTGCCTACAACAATGAATTGTCCATACTGTTTTTATATAGTGTTTTAATCTTGAGCAAACATAGCAGTTCATGTACTCGTGTGAACAGATCAGAAGATTTAAAGACCATGACCATAGCAGGCAGAGCAAGTCCAATAATAATAACTTTAGGGAGACTTTTAATTGCTTTTTGTGCTCTATCTGAATCTGATGTCAAAATCAAAAAAAAAATTCAAAAAAATTGGCAACAGAACGACCGACTTTGGAAATCTAGTAACGATCTTAAAAACATCGTTGATAAAATTGCTTTTTACATCCGATGACATCAATTTTCAATATGTAGATTGAAAAAAAGTAATATCCTACAAGATTTTTTAACATTTTTTTCAAATTTCTCATCATTAATGATATTTTGTTTTTGTTTAAGAAATTAATAAACCAGTTTTTTTTTTAATTTTTTGTCTTTTTTCTCTTTGTCTCATCTAACTTTTCTACTCAACATGAAGGTTTTATTTTTTTTCTTTAATACAATATAATTTTAAACAACGGCTGTATTTCTTCGAAATTTAATATAAAAATTTTAAAAAAATCTTTTCCACGGAGTATGCGATCCCTGAAGGAGAAATAAAAGAAGTGAGAGAAGGGAACACAGGCTGACATTGATTTTAGTTTCATTTTTTACTTGTCCAGTGGTTCCTCCATAAGCCAAAGAAAAAAGAATAAAAAAAGAGCGCTGGGGAAGTAAACACATCATGTGTCCGCTGGGAACAGTGTGAGAGGTTCAAAAATTTTTTGAAAAAGGTAAAAAATCTCCTTCCCCACTTTCTTCTCTTGTTTATTCAAAAAAGAAGAGAAAAAATGCCTCCCCACTCGCTCAAAGGTATCGCTACAGCATCTCCTATGAATTGACAGATTTTTTTAGGTGCCTGTGTGTGATCGATCTTTTGCGACCTTACTTTTATTTTATTTTTTTATTTTCTTGGCTTCTTATCATTTTAACGTGTTCCCTGCACTTTGTCATCGTGTTTCTTTGCACAAGTACCGCAAATCAGAAGCAATTAAGTTGCGCCGAAACGGAATAACGGCAGATTGGGATTGGGTAAGTATCTGCCATTAATTATGACTTTTGCTAAATCTTCGTTAACGAGAACAAAACAAAATTGCGACTGCTTAATAAGACGAAGGAGGACTCGAATGAGGGAGCTGTATTTGTTCAAGAGATGAAAGGAAAGGGGGAAAATAAATGACAGAGGATTAAGAAAGACGAACGAGAGAGAGCGGGAAGAGATGCGGAAAAGGAGATTCTGAGTGACACAAGGCATTTTGCTCCAGTCCATTTGGGATGAAACTTCTTAGACGCTAGATATGTCTTCAAGAAATGAGGGGGATGATAAAGCTTTGGATTTATATTCATTATATTGATGGTTTATGGGTTTATCTTTCACAGCAAACTCTTCAAGATTGAGTGCTTTTGGTGTCTGATTTCGTTAGAGAAATCGCGAATCTTATAAGTTTTCTTTTACTTAAGGATAAAAGTAATATAAGCAGATACGGCAGAAGTCTAATAAATCATTTTGGTTAAATTTTACTTTGTGCTCACAGCTTGCGAAAGAAAAATCGCAAAGTCGACTAAAACCGCAAAACGCCGTGAAAAAACGCAAAACATTGTGGGGGGGAACATATAATAACAGTGTTAAAACCCACAAGATCATGTATTGAATACGACATAGATTACGCAAAAAACTGAAATTTAAACACATAAAAATAACCCACAATAATATTTTAATCAATTTTAAAATGCCACACATTAAGAAAAAATAAACACTCCCCAATCGATGAGTCATTCGTCAATGGCAATTATAAATAAAAAACTTCAAAAGGCATTTCTACGTTGAGCACCCACGAAAACTGCAGACATTGGGCACATCCTAAAATTCCACATCTGAAGTTGCTGATGGTCACATTCTACAAAATCACATCTTAATTTGATGATGGGCACATTCTAAAATTTTAGACCCTAGAACGTGAGTGGGCCCAAATTAAAAATTCACACCTTACCCCACGACAGTGCGCACATTCTAAAAATTTTGAGTGTGGTTCGAGAGTAGAAACGTCCAAGAGAAACAATACCGAAGTTGAGAGAATCACGCGAAATCGCAAGGCCGATAAAACCCGCAAAACGTCGTGAAAAAATGCTGTGGGCACAAACTAAAACTTAACCATGGTTAAAAAACGTGCTTAAGAATTTGAGTTCTGATTAAAATATTTCTTCCACGTTCACACATCAGGTTTTCTTTTATTACTAAATTAAGCAAACCGATTACCCTGAAGCTAGATATTTGAAATGGGAAAACAGCTAAAGTCATCTTTGAAACTCCAATATCAAAAAAAAAGCACACGTGTAAAGCAAAAATGGAATCTGTAGTGAATATATGATACGATTTATATACAGTATTTGTATTAAATCTTAGAAGGCGCATTATGTTTCCAGAATACAATACTGCAAGCGAACTTCGGAAGAAGACAGAGTAATATCGGATCTAACGTGGAATGAGGACGTACATTAAAAGTCTCTACAGAATTTAAGCTATATTGATTTAAATGAAGTGCGCAATCTATCATCATGTTAAAAAAGCATTATTTGAATACACGGTAGCAAGAGCCACATACAGTATAGAAATATACAAGTAACACACTACCGTTATCTTCACAAAACAACATCTCAATGACTTTTCAATGACAAGAAAGAGTTTTCCACATCACAAAGACATAATTCGTCACAAACGCAAAATTGTAAGAACGAAGTATCATCATGATCTAACGAGGTTTTCACAGAGAAACAAGACGGAACAATGTGCAAGCAATAACTCCCGACTTCACCACAAAACGAGATCTGTCTTATTCCAACACGTTATCTTGTGCAGTCAATTGGAACAATATGATATTGGCAGTCACCTGTCATTCGCAAGCCACTTATCTCAGAGAAAAATGGGAAACATCAACTTGTAGTAAGAACAATAACGTCATGAGTGGACATTAGAACAGTTAGAAGAAAAGATGTTAAGATAATGTGGAAATGATACGCACGAACATTGATACAAATGTACGATCAGACCGTCGATTCAGTGTGGGAACCTGCATATTATAGACGACTAAATATAACTCGATGTTACATTTTCATCTCGAAAGTGAAATTTTTATAATTCAACAGCGTATTAAAAAAGAGTGTTTCAAGAATGAGAGCGAATTTCTATTATCCTTTTTTTTTAACCAAGAAGAACTTTAATGAGAAAGCGTGGGAAATGATCTTTAATCCTCAACTTGTTACGGTCATTTGCTGAATAACTAACTAATTCCATTTGGAGTAGAATCCACAGGCTTAGCTGTCAATGTGTGCAAAATACACGGGCGCAACGAATTAGGCGCGGTAAAAAGCTAAAAATGAAAAATTGAACACAGGCGCTAAAAACCTAGCTACGCCACTGGCAGAATCCATTAAAACATCCAACGAATCCCTGTTGTTGTTATACACGGTTGATGTGCACAGTTTTTGGGCAAAGTACTAATAAGCATTATGCTATACGGTTTGGCGTCTGCCAGTACGAACGCCTTTGTTTTGGCACAACTTTCAATTTGACCTGCCATGTTTGATGCTTAATATACAGGGTGTTTCTGAATGGCAGTACAAACTTTCAGGATATGTTCCAGCGACAAAAACAAGCAGAAAATGTCATATGAACTCTAGGACGAAAACTCTTCTTTCTAGAGTGATAAAGGTGTCAGCAGTCGACGAAATTAACGTTAAAGCGTATAGGAGTTGCAACGGAAATGCTTGTTGTTTTTAGGGTTAAGATGCTTTGAAATTGTCCAATAATTAAAAATGGAGCAAAACAGTAAATGCAACGCTCGAACATAGTAGAAAACGCAAGGCCGTCGAATTGCAAACCATCGCTCAGCAATTAATCGGCGCTTATCAACAATTGGTCAATTCATGTCGGTAACAGCTAACAATAAGTGCTCTAAGAACATTTCAAATCTGACGTTGAATACAGCACAATTATCTTCAGGACTCTTTGAATGGTTCTCTGAATTGTCGTAATTCTTCTTCTTCTACAGGGCTCTTCAAACCGTTATATTCTAGAAAAAAGCGTTTTCGACCCTATGTTCATAAGATATTTTCTGCTTGTTTTGGTCCCTGGAACGTAACCTGAAAGTTTGTACAGATCATTCAGAAACACCCTGTATATTAAGCATCAAACATGGCAGGTCAAATTAAAAGTTGTGCCAAATTGAATTGCTTTCAGTGGTCCAGATGGTCCAGGTGGTCCACACACAGTGTGGTCATGCGTTGTCATGAATCAAAACAATTCCATACAGTTTGTACCGTATACCCGGCTCATTCGGCAATGAATATCTGCTGGGCTATTCCTTTCAGCTTGTAAAAAACGAATGACGCAATGCAATCCGCACTTAGCGGGAGAATCAATCATGCCGGCCATGTTAAGAGACCTGCAGCTCAGCACCAACAAATGTCTTCATGGTTGGAGAGATGCGCAGTGCGCAGATACGCTTCCTATTGCACGACTGGTTACTTAGCAGAACGATCGGAGGTTGAAAAAAATAGCCCTCGTAGACCACAACCCCTACAACTTCGATCCCTCTGGGAGAATTTGTCCTAAACTTCATAGTAATGTACGAGGATTCTGCATACTAAATTTCACTCCTTTAATACATATACAACTATTAAAATGCTTGGAAAATATCTGGCAAAATGGTGGTAGAGGGGACCAAAATAACCATTTTCCGTCAAAAATGTGTATCCATCGATGACATCGAGCAATTTCATTGTAAATGCTTAGCTGTAAGCTGTCACTGGGCACTCAGCCTGTTGCTTCCAATTTTAAATAAAAATAAATAAATATAAAGAGCTGGGTTACTCTAACCACCACCCTCTGTAATTTCGACCCCAATGGGCCAATTGAAGCAAAACTAAATAGTGAAATAGCACATGCTCTTAGTAAGCTACATTCCAAATGTCAACCTCCTACGTCAAAAATTGTAAAAACTTTGAAAGGGGCAGACAGACAGACAGATGGACGGAGGGACAGATGGACAGACAGAGGGACAGACGAAAGACAGCTCCATCTTTTCGCTTCTAAGTAAACTGTAATATGGAAATAAGAATTTTGAAGAATAAATATTTAAAGAATTGCTTTTCCGAGTTCTATTAAAGCAAACAGCATGAAGATTTACTCGAAGGTTTCATGCCTGCAATCGATATTTTCCTTTGCTGCTCAAGTCTCTTGGATTATTATGTGTATGAGGAAAACAAATAAAAGAAGGCTTTCTCGGGAGATAACTTAATAAATGGTTTGCATATTAAAATGTAAACTTTTTTAAAGTAAAAATTTTAAAAGTATTTTCTTATTTGTCGGCAAACATATTTCAAGCAATCGTTTAAATTGGGCTTATTTTGAGTTGGCCACATACTATCATGAACGAGAGTATATTGAATAATAAGTCGATAAAAGTAGATTTCGTATTAAGAAAATGCGCATTTTCCTAAGATTTGCATACGTAACAAGCTTCATTATCTCAGGCAACCGGGGACCGCCCTCAGTGTTTCAATTTTAGGGACGACAACATTCAATGAATAATATAGTAGTGAATATAAATTTACGGAAATGAAGTTCGGATTTTCTATTCAGTTCAAGTGTATGATAAATTCAAATTCCTTTCCTTCGCTGTCTCTTATTCTTGTCATGTTTTTGCGCATTAGAAAAGTTCAAAAGAGCAACTCGTCCAATATAATATGTATTCGCTTCTTTTGCTTGTTTCCCTTTACTCATTGGCACAAAAGGATGGGGGAAAAATCCAAGAGGAAATATCTTTTGTACTATACCTGCAAGGAATAAAAAATGCTCTTTAATATATATTTTTATATATACATTTTAAAATTCCGAAACTTTTGTGTTTTGTTTTCTTTCGGAAGAAAAGAAAAATCTCCGTATGCAGATACACTGTATACAGTACATGAATAAAACATGACAAAAAGTGACACACAGATATATATATGTGTGCGCTCGTGTTTCTTTTTTATTTGAACTTTTTTTTTTCCTGCTGCTACGTACTGGTCGCTCACCTGTTTGAGATTCAGTCAAGAGAGGACGAACACAAGAAGAATCTTCTCGAGACATTCCAACTGAATTATCGCCGTTTCGATACTAAAGACGCAATCGGAATTCAAGTGTCCGGAGTTTCTTTCCTTCTCGGCCAAGTGGGAACAGAAACGCGCGCACGGGTCAAGAAATGTAATAAGTGGAGTTACGATTACCAAATGAGGACATGACAAATTGAAACCCGATTTGAGAGAACGAGATTTGATTTGTGTCTGTTTGTACGCGCGCGCGCACCAGGGCATCCAACATCCTTTTCTTCTGCTAAAGGTATTCGAGTGGATCACATTCTGTTTGTTTTCCATTAGGAACTCTATTGATTTTTATCTTCCTCCCCCAGTATGACCAACCTCCCTTTCTTATCAATCATATGCAATTGGAATATTAAAATGTTGCAAACTAGAGAATAAATTATTCATGACGGGCTTATTCCGAAAGCGCAATCCTAGGGTCCTTTTGTCAAAAGGAGCCTTTGATGGATCCGTCAGAAATTTTCCCTCATTCACGACGATGAATAATTTACAGCCGATACGAACGCGTCTCGAAACGGTTGCCGTGTCCAAAGTAACTTAGTATGCAAAAATGCTGTGAAAATTTCATAGAATTTAAATATTCATGGGATAAAGGTGAATGTAAGTGAAATAATTGTATAACGAAGACCCATTTTGAATGATTTGAATTAAATTTTACCATTCCTTTATTGTTACACGAGTCTGAAGCTCTGAAAAATAAATAAATCGTTCCATGAGCCATGCTAATATCATCTTCGTCACAAATTTAATTTATAAAATATGCGCTTTACTGCCATTTACAAAGTGCTTTAAAAGAGTAACATGCTTCCTATGATTTAGTAATAGATGTATGAAATCCAAGATGAATCCATTGCACCAGGCGCATTAGTGCTGCCGATCTATTAAAATTTAAAGCACGAAATAACTCCGTTCCATTTGCTCCGATTTTCATTGAAAATTTATACTTAGGCCTGTTTGGAAAACGAAGCAATTCATAATTTGTTTCTAATTGATTACTTATACAATTCTTCCATCCATTTCTTAGAATACCAGGTTATCGCGTAGGCAGGCACTTCTATTTTCTTAACAAGAATTCAAAAAATTGTGTGTGCTTTTACATGGATTTAATTTTAAGCTTCTTCTATTGTAACAGTCGTTCTTTTAAAAACAGAAATTGAATACAGAAGCTTCGTTTACATCTCAAAACCATACACATTCAATAAATCCTAATCAGATTCTTAAATTATCTTAAAGTAAATCACTTTATATAAGAGATATGAATTCTGTTATGTTAAGTTTGCAATGTGCTCCTTTAAATTAAGCGTTAATATACAAAAGGTTATCAAAATTATTTGAATACCAAAATAATTTGAGGAGAAATTTTGCTTTATTATGGGAATTACGAACAACGGTCCACCTTTAGCCTATATTTCAACGGCAACGCCTCGAAGCCTAGTTTAACCAATTTCATGTATGTCTCGACTATGAAAGGCTCACTTATTTGTCATACAAAGCTGCTGCCAGAGAAAGAGACCCTCTTGTGTTTGTTGAAGTTAAAAATGAAATCATACCTGCAAGCACCGTGACAGGAGCTCACTCCTTATTGGAATGCATAGGCCAATGGTCATTTTCATAAAAACGCACGTTGAAGATGAGTCTAGAATGTCAAACACATTCGGGTAGGTGATGTTTGGTAGAATAATCGACGTTCCATACCCATAAAAAAAATCACAATTCCATATTATTATGGAGCGTCCGCTGGAAGAAAATTCAAACATAAGTGCTGGAAGAAAATCCAAAAAAAACCCTGAAAAATCCGAAAAATCTCGTTTCCTATATTAACAGCAAACCCAAAATACAGTATGTCCTTCAGATCGGATGAAAAGCGTCATAACAGTTTTCAATCGTCTACAGTCTGAAAGAACGAGAGACATGCCAATCACAAAACTGCATATTGGATTGCTAAGATTCTAATAGATATATTTCTTGTTTGAGCAGGGATGGCAACAGCAAAGGAAGAACTGTATTTTATGTTTCTTATCACGTTTCGACAATTTGTACGCTATTCCCTGAACTTTTATTTCGCTATTAGCTGTTTCCCGCGACTTCGTCTGCGTGGACCTTTAAAAATTCTAAACCGGAAAATACTTAAAATGTTGCTAAGTATAGTTATTAGTATATGTATAGGTACAGTCATCAAAGGGAAATAATCCACACTTGAATTTTACTCTAAGTTTTACCGTTTCAATATTAATTTATTTTTAATAATTTAATATTACATTTAGAGTTAACATTATTAAGATTATTAAATTTAAATAATTATAATTAAAAAAGCTATTAAAACAACACATTAACATGAAATGTAATATTAAGTATTAAACTCGTGTGGATTATTTCCTTTGGTTGACTGTACTTGAATATAACCTTTGCATAATAGAATACACTACAAATTTGCTTTATTGACATCAAGGAACGCATATAACCAGACGATAACACGTTTTAATTTGCTTGTGGCGCAATCTGTTGTTTGTTTTGTGAACTAAAGTATACTGTGACCGCATGTCAGCTTGTATTCAACTATCAGCTTAAGAGAGTTTAGTCTAGAAAACGGCTTCTAGATGGCGTATCACGCTAAATCATACACCGTTTTTTACGGTACACTAAAAACAATGCAACTGTGAAAACCATGTTAATTTTCGTGTAATAGGTTTTGCGTGATGAGGTAACAAACAAACTTATAGACGGAGAAACAAAAATTCTAAAAATGATTGTTTTGGCTTGTGTTAGTGTTAGTAAGACCTGTCGAATAAGATTTTCTTAAATATTTTCTATGTACAGAGACTGGGTCGGCTACAGTTTTATTATAGGTATATACATGTGCAATTTAGCTGCCGTTGCTCCTTATTGAACCGTTACCAAATAATATCCTACGATGGAACTCGGCATTTCAGCTTTAAATATTCCCCGTATCTTTCAGCCCATCTGTTCTTAACAGATATATAGATATTTGCTAATGTTTTGCAAGTAGGGGAGACCGGGGTAAGTTGAGACGGAGGCACATTGACACATCGTAGTTTATGTAAAAATCCGCATGAATAGGTTTTTTTAAAATCATCACCAATAAAATGCTTCTTCGTTTTCAAACTGAGCATCTGCTCTTTTTTTTTAAACAACACCACACAATAGATGGAAGAGCTGATGTTGTGTTTAACTAATGTAAAATAAATTTCCATGTAGCTGTTCCAGTCTCAATACGCAGTGTAAGTGAAAGTGGAGAATATCTTCAGAGTAATAATATGACAGAGGGTGAAAACGTGAGTAAATTTGGCTATTTTGTTTTTTTCGTACTGGCCGCGTGTTTTCATACAGAAGAAGAAATCATGATGGCGTCAAGTGAGGCAAGTTCAGACATCTCATGCGTTAGATTGATACACTGTATGAACATGCAACAAGTGGTAGCGAAAGCGATTAACTTTCCTGAACAAAGGAAAAGTGCATTCGCGCCATTTTCTCAATTCAAAGAAATATTATCCTAAATCTCCCATCTCGCGACATCATTTTCGTCATTTCAATGCAATCCATGGTATCACCAGTGGTTTTGGAATATCCGCTCTACCGTGTATGTTCGTTTATGCACTTAACGCCGGATAGTTATCGTTGATACAGCTTCCTGTAGATGTGTGTTCATCTCTGATGATGTCTTGTGCTTTCTAGCCACAATCCGCTTCAAAACCCTTCTGTCTCTATCAGTGAGCTTCGAATTTCGGCCACTGTTGTGCTTCGCAGATGATGTCTTTCCCTGATTTTTAAAGGCTGTCTTAACAGTAGACAAAGTACTTCACCCGATCCCAACAAGAGTGCCCATTTTTTGTTACTGAGGCTCCTGCAAGACGGGCCACAACAATCATGCCTCTTTCACGCTATCGCTGCTACGAGGGATACTAATAGACTGATGTGTGTAGATTCTCGCCGCTAGGTGGCACGGTTCAAAACTAGAGGGCAGGGCTATACGACAGGATTCCCTTAGACCATTGTATTTACATAGGTGCCCATATTATTTTCTCTATCCCCTGTATTTTCTCCATCCTGGTACATGGACTCTGCATTTATTTCAACTAATTTATAGCAGCAGAAAATATATTAAAAAATATACGAGGATTGTTCAAGAATTTTTGCCTCCTGGTCCGTAACTTTTTTACTTGTTAACCGATTTTCAAAATTCTTTTTGTATCTAATACTTACATTTGTCCTAATGCACTATTCAATTTTCGACATAGTCCCTATCTCTTTCCACGCATTGCGCCAAAGCGTGACTAGTCGGGTGAACCCGTCGGTGAGAAATTCAATGACATCTTTGACCTTGTCGTCAAAACGCAACTCATGCCCCTTAAGGTGCTCTTTCTTTATTTGGGAAATGGTGAAAGTCGAAAGGTGCAAAGTCTTTCATTTTGGAACTGCAGTTTTTCATCTTTGAACTGTAGGCGCTGCAAAGCCTCTGGTGTGTGGCGATCGTGTGCGGGCGGGCGTTATCGTGCTGCAGAAGAGGGTACAAAGCTGCCATTCAATCCTCGTGTCGACAACAGCATTAGGAATTCATCTCCGACGGGTTCACCCGACTAGTCACGCGTTGGCGCAATGCGTGGAAAGGGATGGGGACTATGTCAAAAAGTGAATACATAGAGGACAAATGTAAGTAATAGATACAAAAAGAATTTTGAAAATCGGTTAACAAATAAAAAAGTTACGAACCAGAAGGCAAAAATTCTTGAACAGCCCTCGTATGTTTACGTATAAGTAACGAAATAAATAAATATAATGAATCAGAAATCCCTTGATGAATTTCCAATTAAACAACAGAATATGAAAGATGATAATTTGTTTGGGCTATTAAATCGTATGTTGTATATGAGTAGTGTGCATAGTGTAATCAGTCTAAATATACAAGTTCTAAATCGGTGAACCATTCAATAAACATTACCACTTGCTCTTTATTTATCTATATTTATTGGAGGATTCGCAAAAGTTTACACAAAATGAATATTTTGTGTTCGCCTAGTAACGATAGATCTGCCTTAACATGTTAAATAGTTAAAAGTTTGCACAAAAATCGACTTACAATTTTATTTCGACAGACCTATCAATAACTTGGATAGAAGATAAAATTATTCCACAGCGAATTGATAAGCTTAGTTCGCTCATCGACAAATTTAATTTTTATTATCGAATTTAATGTGTTTCACAGGATCTCCGCTAAATAGGTTCCCTTTTAATAAATGAATCGATGACAGAAGTTTTAATTGAAAACGGTTTAACTGCTTCAGTTACTAGAAAAGCTTCACGGCTTAATTTCGAAAGCCATTCACCGATAAAGGACTCTGATATTTAAAGCTAACCTGAAAGATACGTTGTGGTATGTTTCATGCCGACAATTCCAATGATAAATCCAGAGCAACACGTAAGGGACCTCGATAAAGAATATCTTATAAGCTCCTTTTTATAAAGAGGATGCACGGAACAAATCCTTTTCAGTTACTACAGAGCAGCTATTTTTATGAAAACAAATTGACAAAATTCGATTAACTCAATGCAAATTTTGAAGACTTAGTAAATAAACTGTTCTCTCTTCGGCATCACATCAAGGTAGAGGGGGGAAAGGACAAAAAAAAAGATGAATTTGCGGGTAGAGACATCGTTTCTTCGATGCGTTGTCGTAATTTGCGAATGATCCCGAGGGGCCATCCATGTAGTTTTTTTTGTTTTTTTTACTTCCTACGCCTCCTCTCGGACGGTGCTAACATCGTAATTCCAGCGACTTGATCTCTGCCAGGAGGGGTTTACCGAATGATGATTAGCCCACCCCACAGCGACGACAACGCAATCTGGTTGCGGAATTGAAAGCGCTAACGATGAGAAGAACTTTGGGTTGCCATGGAATTCAAGAGAGTGAGGATCTGTATGGAAAAAAGCGGATGGGAATGATGAGGTTGGGTAGGAGGGAAGAAAAAAAAAAGAAGACAGAGATGGTAGAATAGGATGGAAAGATGGTGGAAAAGAGGTAGTGAAGGTGGGTGGGGGGTGGAAGGAAAGGAAGGGGGGGTGGTGACAGCACCGCGTGCGGATTAGGTACGAGCAGCAACGCAAATGACAAATGGAAATGAGATGATTCTGACAGGTTTCGTAATAACTGCTGAGGTAACGTTCAAGAAGAGGACTAATGTTCTGCGAGCAAGTTTTAAATGAGGATTTCCTGGCGTTGGCTTCGTATTTTAGAATAATTCGTTGCCAGTGTTTCAACACACGAGGAACAAATGAACAGCTGAGAGAATGACAGCAATGCGCAGTGGTAAAATGAGAGAAGACAGAAAGCCGATAGAGGCACGGCAGGAGCATTAGAAATAAAATTTAACAGGTGGAGAAGCACTGCCGTAACATATTAGAAAGTGTCTCGCCGAAACAGATAATGGTTTGAGAGTCAACCATAAAATAGAAGGGGAGTGAAAAAAATTTAAAAGTACAACAATTAGTTTAAAAGTAGTTTGTTCTGGACTTTCAAAACAGCTTTATACAAGAACAACACTTCGTCATGTTCTTCTAAGTGCGCCTTTTACTTTTGGACTTAAAAACTTATAGAATCTTTAAATATTGCTCAACATGTAGGGGATATGGCGTTTTGGGTATACTGTTTAATGATACAAATATTATCGTAGATTCATTAAAATAAGTCATTATCAATTCAACACCTCTACTGAATTCGCATAACAGGTTCTCCACTATCAAATGATACTTCAAAAGATATGCGAGTCCATCACTATGTCAACGGTTTCTAAATGAATAGGCCTCCAATAATGCCATTTCCAATAAAGCAGGCCTAGTTTTCCTAATAGCTAGCCACAGAAAATGACAACTCCCGTAATTAATTTTCTCTATGCTACTTCAGTAAGAATCATATGATCAGTCATCTCTGAAGTCAAATTTGTGTAATGTCCCCTCTGTTTTTGTGAATCAAGATGTGTTTATCATATCAAGGCTTATTTTTCAGATATGACCTTTCCGCATATATCTGAATACTAGGAACTATTACAATGGGCACCGCTTAATGTAATCTTGGTTAATGTTATCAATACTTTATTATTATCATTTTTGCTTGGTATGGAACGATTATATTTAAATACACAGAAAATACGCCGTTTATTGTGATCAAAACTTCGGATGTTGTTATCACATTTTTCCCTAAATTGACGTATTTGCATATGCGCGATACCCTAAAAATCGCAAATGGAGATAGCTGAAATAGTTGGAGTCAATCAAAGATGAATTTTAATCGTATAAGAGGCTGAATCGCAAGATTTTTTTGCTTGTTGATAGCTGCACTGCACATGTACTGAATGCTTCATTAAAAAACATCAACGTTGTATTCTTACCGGCAAATACGACATCATTAATACAGATAGTGGCCAGCGCATTATAAAAGCAGTAAAAGCTCTTATCGCCGAGTAAAGCATTATGGATGGTCAGGAAATGAGTCAGCAAAAAGCATTCTGGATGCCTTGCATCCTTTAACAACAAATTTCATAGCGTAACCATTCAGAATTTTTTAAGCATGGACATTGTTACGACTAAAATTAAACAATACATGATCAACCAGAAGATATGACAGCAAGTGATTCTGAAGCCTGGATAACAATTGACCAAGATATGCATGTCCCAGATAAACTGAAGACTAAATCTGAAACATTGTTGCTTCCTGAGTGTCTTCATCTAAAGAGCAGAACGAGCCTCCAAAGAGTGAAGAGCAATGTTCTATTCCTTCAACTACGTTTGAAACGCGAAAAGCTCATGATGTTTTACGAAAAGGATTTCATCATTTCGTGGCGCTGTCAGTATGAAAGGCAGCTTCAATCAACAATCAATGACTTTTTTAGTTCCGTATATATAATTCTTTCAAGATACTGTAAAAAAGAAATTTTTTATTCTGCGATATTAGTGTATTCTTATTTATAGTAGAGTAATACAATCAGTATAAAGACTGTTTCGCTAATAGGCTGCACAGTTTAATGTAATGGAAAGTTCCCACAATGCCTCTTTATTTCAACTTCAGTTATTGTTATCAGTCGGTTATTGTATCAATTTGGCTTGGTCCGAAAGTGATCATATTAAGCGGCGCCGACTGTATTATTATTATTATTATTATTATTATTATTATTATTATTATTATTA
>JAHWFO010057280.1:13132804-13167270 GCA_023313115.1 Rhysida immarginata | reverse complement strand
TATTATTATTATTATTATTATTATTATTATTATTATTATTATTATTATTATTATTTTTAATAAAGAGTTTCTACGTTTCAATTCCATCTTAAAACAAGAAATAAAGTAATAATGCCAATGGAAGAAAGAGTTGATACTTTCTGCATATAGATAATATTTGAGAAATGTTTTCATTAACTCATGTTTTCTAAATTATAGGCTATAATATCAAGATGGCCGTACATAAGGTATTGTATCTATTCTGTATCTGTAAAATAGAGAATATGTGCATTGTAATTTAACAATAATAGTTAACGAATGTAATAACATTTTTTGAACGCACCATATTTTTGTGTTTCACTTACATAACGGTTCCTATAAATGTCGTCGGTGAGCTCAATCCTTAGCAAAGTATCATCAGTGAATTTTTTCTCAGCTTGGGGAAGATCCTCAGTTAAAATCTGATAATATGCATCGCGATTAATACCAACTTCTTACGCAATCTTGCGCAATCATTCGCCGAACCTCGGAAATGACTCCACTTAGGCTTCCTTCTCTTATATGCGTAGATTTTTTTTATTCACTTATGTATATTGCTTAAATAAGCATCGCTTGACTTTTGTTCTGTGCGAAGGAGGCATTCAACCGATTTTCATATCAGGTATGTTTGGTAGTAAACATCGATGTTGTATTTATAATATTATTACCAAAACGTTAGAAATGTTAAAGTTTAGCTAATGAATAACACTTTATTAATTTTAAACAAACTTGAAAATGTTTTAAAGGAAATAATGAAAAAACATCTAACTATCTTAACATGCAAGCCAAATTAATTTACGTGATTTCAGAATTAGATTAAAAACTCTTTTAAGCTTAGAAAACATTTTATAAAATTAACTGTAAGCAGCAGATTAACACACTCTTAAAATAGTTCTATTGAAACAGATTCTCGATAAAATTGGTCCAGCAACAAAATCCACATAATTTCTTTGCAAACTACGTACATGAATCCTAGCGTTGGAAATTTTCAAGAGAAAGTTTAGCATTGAAGAATTCTAATTGAAGCACTAACATGGGGAAGGTAATAAGTTCCAAAAAGTAAACTTTTTTGGTAAAGCAAAAAAAAAAGATTTGCAATCACTTTGTTGCTGATTTCATTACAAACAACACAGGTAAACTGACAACATGTGCTTAATTGAGCTGTTAAAAATATAATTTTAAATAATAGGCACAATGTTAGCCCAAAATGTATTAATTCTAGGAAATATCGAATTTTGGCACTTACTACTTTTCCCATGTCAACGCCTCAATTATATAAATTAATTGTTAATGTAAACTCGGTGATCACATAAATTAATTTTATGTTAAGAGAGAAGTTTTAGTTTTATATTATTTTAGTTAATATAATTTCAAGTTTAATTACTGAAGGTAATACATTGCTATTCATTATAGATAATATGATTATTTACTGTTTGGAAATAGTTGTTATTAGTTCGAATAATATTTAATGGCAAAGTTAAACAATAAAAATAATGTAGCTAGTTCAAAGAAAAGCAAATAACACATTCAGATGTACTTTTATGATTTTCTTCTTCTGAGCGCGCAGTATTTCAATAATTTTTAGGATAAACAGGGTAAATCAAGATTACAGAAAAAAGTAGATATGGTTAAATAAAGTTTTCCTATTTCCAAGAAACAGTAGTTTTATTATTGAGAACAAATTACATTAATTTCCTAAGGATATTTGACCAGACTTCACAACTCTCGGACATGTTTGCATGTTGAACTATGTACAAAATTTGCTTCACAACATTGAAATTCGTTATTATCTTGATGTACCCAAATATGTCTGCCCTTTATTGTAGGCCTATGCCGCTTTCAACGTTAATTAAGTAATTAAACATTGTATATTATTAATTAGATGCATTCCTCGATCTATACAACCATTCTATGTAGGATGAAATTGTAATCCTGTTTATAGCTTAAGGCTGATAGGAAAATAATGAATGGACGGATAATAAATAAAGTGTCGAGATATTAATACGGTAATTTTCACGTTCATTTTCAGAAGGAATTCACGAATAAATTTAAATTTATTAAAGTTTTATTTTTTAAAAAAATGCCAACAATTTCGTCTGCTTCTACGGATCAATATAAACTAGGAAATCTAAATTTCCTCAAGAGAGTGAAAACACTTTCTGCCCTGAATGAAATTCTGAATGAAATTTAAATACAATAAATCAAGAGGGAGAAAGGAAGGACATAGGAGAAAATATGAAGAAATGGGTCGGAAGGAATTAAGACCAAAAAAGAAAAGAAGAGAGAACACATAAAAAGAAGGAAAAAAAGCCACTCGAGCCGAGGAGAAATAAATGCGCTGTTAAATTAAGACAAATAACAGACGGACATTTGACACAAAGCTAGGAATTAGTTGATCGGTCGGAACAAGGATGTTTTCCTTTGTATTGGAAAGGACATTCTTCTTTTACGGCCGTCGCCTTTCTGGCCAAACCCTCCGGCATCATAAACGGCTTTTAATCCCGGTGATGTATTGTCAAGTTGACTGGCGCCTTAATACGGTTCGCTTTCTTTCTTCCAGCGCTTCTCCGCCATTTTCGAGAGCGAGAATCCTGTCATTTTCCCATTAATCACCAGAAGATTTTTGCGTTAAGAAAAAACAAAAGCCAACCTGAAGGAGGCAGGAGTGGAGAGAGAAGGGAGGAGGAGAAAAAAAAGTAATGACACAAAAGAAACTGGAGCTTTTTTCCCTGGATTTTTTCCCTCCCTCTTCTTATTATTACTGTATTGTTGTAAGGAGAAGGATGGGGACGACCTACACACACATACACACACAAAAACACCAGAATGGTGGAGGCCTTCTTTGTTCATTCTGCTGTGTAATCTTTTCCAAGATGAGGGCGCAACCCACTTGTATACAAGTGGTGATTTAGCATCGTCCCTTATTTCACTGCATCGTCTCTCAAGTACTTCTAAGCTAGTTCCCATTAACATTTTTTCTTTTGCATTCAAGCGTATCGTTAATTATAGGGCAAATAAATTGAGATAATTTCTTTGTTATTACGAAAGAAGATAAGCTTTATTTTTCAGTATAAAAAATAGTAGGGTAAATTCTATACAAAAAGTATAAGGAATTTTTGTAAAGTTTATTTGACCATTAATTTTCATTTATTTATTAATCATTAAATTCCCAATATAACAAATCTAAGGCTTTATTAACGTGATGACCATTTTCAAGACTCATAAAACCATGGTACTAATCGTCTGTGGTACAAAAATTCCTGTACAAAGAGCCTCTAACGGCTATCAATGATTTACAATAACAATTCATTTTAACATTTAGCTTATTTACATTTTAAGAATGCCCAACATTTGAAATGGAAATTTTAATTGGGAATGTCCAGTCAAAGTTTCGTTGAACTGAGTATAATGTATGTTTATGAACACAGAGCAATAGGCTGCGCAATTAATTACACGGTATAATCTTACGATACACTTTGAGAAATGGGATTCTTTTGGTTTTTGTATGAATCTCTACCTAATCCAATATTTGCCGAAAAGAGAAATGATGATTAATTAAAGACTTGCAGGATGTCTGGATGTTCAGCGAGTTTCTTACAGACGATATTTTTTTGGCACTACAATTTCAACATGAGGGGGGGGGGGATGATATCAGAAAAATGGAAGGAAAAATTCCACAACCTGGATTCGAACGAGAAACCACGATTATCACACTCATTGCCTCTACCAATTGGGCTATTCAAGATGGAAACCCTATGATGGGGCAGGCAGCCAGCTCGCAGATCAGGAATATTCTCCTTTCCAACCATCAGATAATTAGATGAACACACATAAAAAATTAATAAATGGAAACTGGAGATAATGCTGCAAGCATAAGTTAATGATATTGTCAGAAAAATGGAAGGAAAAATTCCACAACCTGGATTCGAACCAGGAACCACGAGGATCACGCTCGTTACCTCTACCAATTGGGTATTGTGGACACGGTACAGCAAGGCTGTCTCGATGTGTCCATATATTAATTTCTTATGTCTGTTCATTAATATTTCCGTACTTTGTCGAAATTTCTGGCACCTTTCAGCCACTGCCGTATGAGACTAACTATGGTCGCCGTATGCAGCTTTCATTCTCGTAAAAATTGAAGGTAATTGTATTATAAGGGGCTTTCTTTATAGTAAAGAGAACCGAAGATCAGTAGATAAAATCAATATAGAAAGAGATAAACCAACCTCTTGTCCACAACAATTTATTTAGCCATATGCGTATACTATCACTTACTATTTTGAATTTGCCGTTATGTAAATTCTTCCGCTTAAGAGGTTAGGAAGTAACTTTATTATAGAGCATTCCAAGGAAAATATGACCAATAATAAATTAACAATTTAAAAATTTTGTAATATGTCTTAAGAGCCAATCAAGAGGTATATTTTACTTTAAATAAGAATTATAATAGGTTGGGTATCAATAGA
Organism: Rhysida immarginata; assembly: GCA_023313115.1. Taxonomy (NCBI): domain Eukaryota; kingdom Metazoa; phylum Arthropoda; class Chilopoda; order Scolopendromorpha; family Scolopendridae; genus Rhysida; species Rhysida immarginata. The sequence goes on along the minus strand of JAHWFO010057280.1, from coordinate 13,162,783 downwards.
AATTATAGACACGGTTATAAAAAAGTTTTAAATGGATTGCAATGAATTGCCACAAAGGTAGGATACAATGTATAGACATTTTCTTTATAGAGTTGGGGAGAGTGTTCCAAAGAGAAATGATGTTATAAGGAAATGTTTTTGCTTAGGGAAATTTTCAGGATATTCTTAAATTTTACTATACTGCAGTTTGACATCCTGGTCTTACATGAGGTCTCTATCAAAATAAGGTAGCTGAATGACTGGAATTACGTAATACGCATTTGTAGTGATATTGCAACTAAATCTATGTCGAAATGGCAATATGATCTACTTGCAATATAATAAGCTTTAGTGCGGTGACGCGTTTCGGTCAATAACTACCATCAGGGAGAGCACAGAATCACTATATTCAACATGGACCTTAACTCACCTTACCAATAATCTGTATAACTTTGCGTATCCAACTATAATGTAAGGGTCTAGAAACTAAAATTTATTTAAGATGGTAACTGAACAAAATTTATTAAGGATAATGTATATAAAACATCAAACTGTCATAGTGGATACCAAAATAAATTAAAATTATAAAGCGGTTATTATATAATCCACCCTGTAACATCTCTGAATGTCAACGAAACCAGTTTAAACTTTACCACGAATAAAAATCTCTATAATCATCTCCCTCATTGAACTAGATTAAGAAAGGAGCAAATTCGAATTTCCACGAATCGCCCTCGTTCGAAGAGGAGATTAAAACCAAGCAATTCTCTCACCACCTTCCCTTTTCTCAACAGTCAACGTTGATAAGTCCCTGAGAGAAGTGAGGAGAAAAATATTGATTGAAGGGAGAAAAAAATTTTATCTCGTCAAACGACTTTTTTAAGAGGAAGAAAAATTAAGCCTAAGAGAGAGAGAATAGGGGATATGGAGAAAAACGTCGTTCAAACTTAAAACAAAATCAAAAATCAGAAAATAACGCCATAAAACAAGTCAAAACATTCAAATATATCTTTCCAAAATTAGACAATAAAATAGCATAAACGTACCAGTTGTAATTTATGTCCAATAAACATCAAGCGGAACAAAGTTTTGAAGCTAATCGCAACAAATGGAATTAAATAACATTCAATGCCGGAGGTTATGGAAAATCAATCTGGTTGACATTGATCTCCCCAAAAAGCGCAGTTTTCAATCCGTGAATCAGGCTCCATTAATTTTAAATAATCTAAACATCCGTCTTGACTAAGAGTTGTTCGCCAATGTTTGCTCATTTGGAATGTGTGGTATAACCGTCTACATTATTCATGAGAGAATCAACGGCATCGCTTTTATGCTTTATAAGCTGCATTCAATTAGCAATATGTTAAACGATTCCATTAGCTGCGTAAGCAAGTCGATAAAACAGCTCAGAGAAATGAACATTGGATGATTTTATTTGTTGTTCTTAGCTTAATAGTGGTAAATAAGCTTAATGAATTAGATAATGAAACTTTTGAGCAATCATCACAATCACAATTAAAATATACCGAATCCAACATTTGGGATAAAAACTTAGACGGTGATACCTCCAAACGACTTATATAATGGGCTTGACGGAGTAGGAGAGAACGGAGGTTTTTGAGATTTAGGGGTGGTATCAATTTCCAGAGAACAGTACTTAAAATTCAAGCCAGGAGCAATTTGTGACGGTATGATTTGTGATGCCGATAAGTAGCAACAGCAAATCCCGCACAAAATTGTTTGAATTTTTAGTTAACAAATTCTAAATAAGAAATTACTTTCAATTTTCAGCTTTTCACATATTAAAATTCAAATTCTGTTTATTTTCCTGTCTCTTCTAAGCTTATAGATATGGCCCTACAAATTGGAACCAAGTTACATTGTTTTTTGTATATATATCTTTTTTTGCTAAGTGGGGTTTGGGAGATAGATGTGCGGTCAATTTCCAATAATATCTAAAGAAGTAATGGGGATGGGTATATTAAATGGTCGAGCTTCTGTTTACTCAAATTTTTAATAATTCCGTTTCAACTAGGAAGGTTCCCAATATACTTAGGATAAAATAGGATAAGACAAAACACAAATTTTATATGGAGTTAAAAGTGTGAGAGATAGGCCCCAGAAGATATGCATGTGTACCTTAAATGGATTTACTCATGAAGTAATAATGGTTTACTCAGGGCAGCGTTATGGTCTAGGGAATGTTTTCATGGCATTCCCTGGGTGCACTGATCATTGTGGACGGCACCATGGATCAATGGAAGTACGCATCTGTCCTTTCGGCCCATGTCCACCCCTACGTACAGATGTATTTCCTCAGCACGATGGCATCTTCCAGGAGAACAATGCGACGTGCCACATAGCGTGCAGTGTCTGTGCCTGGTTCGAAGAGCACGAGGATGCGTTTACGTTACTCCCCTGGCCCCCAAACTCTCCGGATTTAAACCCCATAGAGCATCTGTGAGACCATCTCGATCGGGTTGTTCGTGCCATGAATCCTCCACCGCGCAACCTACGGCAGCTTGCCAAAGAACTGGAGTCGCATGGCTTCACATCCCTGTCAATACCTTCCAGAACCTTACTGACCCTCTTCCTGTCCGTCTCGCAGCTGTCCGTCGTAATTTCTGTACGCGAAAGTTGGTTATTCTGGCTAATGACAGGTGGTCACGTTAATGTGACTGAACTGTGTATGTTGGCTACTTATTGTTACATTATGAAATGATTAAATTGATTAAATATTTTTAATCCCTCAACAATAAAATTAAATAAATAATCAAAATAATCCTTTAATATGCTAATAATGATTTAATGAAGATAATTTACATTAAAAATACAATGAACCTTTTACATTAATCACAAAAATTTAGTTTCCGTTTTTTCCAAATTTTTCACCAAATTGACTAAAATGCGAGGAAACTTCTCCATATTTCGATTAACTATCCAGCGAATCACATTTTGTATTGACTATCCCCACTGAATTGTTGCTTTTTCATCTAGTAACCGGATAGACGCAAGACCTTCCGTCTACATTTTCATATGCAGACGTCGCAGGTATTACGGCAATATACATATAGCAGATAATCTGCCATATAGCAGATAATTTTAAAGTTTCAGTATTCTTGTCATGTGCCAAAGTATTGCATGAAAAAAGGAAGAAAAAACCGAAAACGTAAACCTGTCTGTTTCGTTTCAAATTAAGCAATGTCTGGTTTAAAATAATAGACAAATTGAAAAGGGAAGGAAAAATTCCGCGACCTGGATTCGGAGTTATTATTTAACCAATTCGGAGCTATAATTTAACTTCTTGAGATTGTTCTGTTTACCTACAAGTGTAATTATCCAGGGCAACGCCGGGTCTTCTGCTAGTCTATCTATATATTTAAAGAAGGATGTTTGTTTGTATGTTTCTTATACAAATCTACAGTATTATTACGGTTTAAATTACTGTTTACATAAAAGTTTCAGTTGATATCAAGAAATATCAAAAATCTGACTTGAAAAATAAAACCACGGCAAGCATGTAGATTTTCCTAAACATGTGAATCTGTTCTGAAGTTTCAAACTGTATAGCTACAAAAAAATAATTAGGAAAATTCATTTCATGTTTATCGCTCGTAATACGTTATTTGATAACTTAAGTCTTTAAAACTCAGGAGCCTATACAATGCGATAAGACTTTCAGTAACTACCGAATTACAGAATATTGAGATATCATAACTCTATACGCTATGCGGTTTGTCTTCATATATTCGCAGTTTTTAAATTTTTCAACCTTTTTCGATACCTCTCATCAATTTTTGCCTCATCATACTCTTACTTGAGCCTTTTGAGGCTTTCAGCAACAGTACATCAAAAACAAAAACTCGATGACCATTTTTTATTTCTGCTTCTTGACCTAATCTAACTTGACTTAGTCTAGAAATACAGAAATTGTGTCAGTCACAAAAAAGAAGAGCCACCACTCTATTTGATGGTGCAAAAATATTTACATTTGGTTTAATATTTTCGGAAGAAATGGCAAAAAAAAGTAATATCAATACAACCTCCGTATATTCAGCTAATTTCAAGCGAACTCGTTAAAAATTAAGAAGTGAAAGCTTCTTTCAGATATTAATTATTCGAAGAATATCTCCTGAAATAATATTATACAAGTACACGGTGATTCAAAAATTACTGTGCAGTAGCTGGTCGGAGGTGGCATCTAATCACAATAGATGCTGGGAATGCCCGCCGCCGGCCTCACGAAAACAGTTAGCATGCAGTTGCAGGTTGTGAAACACTCTGCTCAACATGGTTGGTGAGATTTGCTGCAGTTCAGTGGTGACTTCCTCCTTCAGGTCAGGCAAAATGTGCGAATTGTATGCATACACTTTACTTTTCAAGGCACCCAGGCACGTAGCTAAGGGGGGGGGGGGGTAGAAGTCTTTACTAGGAACACATGTTGTTACGTTGTCAGCACCATTTTGCTACTACTGCCCTCTGTACACGTTTCCATGCACTACTGCACAGTAACTTCCCTGTATATAAAATCGAATGCATCGAAAGATTCTTAAATTTAAACACTTGCAGGTAGTCCATAGATGGTAAGCAAATCTTTACAAACTCCTCAAGTAGCAAGAAAATTTCTGAAATTTTAAAGGAATTCAGCTAGGCCATTTTAAGACTTAAATTCCTATAATAATTTCTTTTTAAACGTTTACGTGTATGCTTACTAACTCGAATTCGGTAGGGAAAAACTCGATGACTCCACAATGAATCGTTCGACAGGCTTTGCATTCTGGATTGAAAATGCAGTTTCTATATTTAAATGATGAATATGAAACTGCAACTTTACCATTATTATACTACGCGTTTATTTGCATAAAAATTTCTGGCATTTTTTCCATAAAAATTTATGATAATTTTTTGGGTTGAAAGAATCAATGGAATAGGATAAACACCTAAAACAATAGCAGGCGAAACCTAATCCAAGGGACATTCTAAGGAGTTTACATTTCACTTTTTTTATTTTAAATATGTAAGCAACGATAGGCTTTTAATAACATTTAAGTGGATTATTAAATCTCGGTCTGGGAATTAGTTGGTCTTTTCTACATTTTGCTTGAAATTTGATTTCTAACTTTAATAGGTCAAAGATAATTTAACATAAGAGGGCATACACAACGATCTTAATGAGGCACCTAATTTAAAAAATGATTTTAAAATTTTAAGCAATTATTCAAAATTTAAAAAGCACTATTTACTGCAGAGGGTTAAGTAATAAGACCTATTAGAGAGAGAGAAACGAAAGCGTAATAAATAGGTAATAGCAAATTTATATACAATAGGCAAAAAAGTGAACATATTCAATAAGAAATCGATTTTGTCTGCTTTCATTTTAATTAACCAATTTTAAAATAACCGTAAAATACATTTTATTTCAATATGAAATGAGGCATTAAATTAATTGAAGATTCTCAACTGACTAATTACTCTCATATAATTAATAATGCAGAGAACGGAAGACGCTAGGACAAATCTTATTCATGAATTTACGATTCCTAATTTTTAATTAATTTTATATCCGTTTTTAGTTTTTTTTTTTACTACATTAAAAAATAACCCATCTTTCTTAAAATTTACTCGCAGGCCTGTTTCCTGCTCGTTCTCTTATCTAATTCTCCAAATCCATCTCTCCTTCTAGGTGATCCTTGCGAACTCCTGATGCTCAGTTTATCTTTCTGCTTAAGCTCACGCTGACTCTTCTTATCTCCATATCTATCTAACGCTCAGTGTTCCCCTTTCCCCCTCTAATGTAATCTATTTTCCGTTGGTAGGTGTCTTCAATAAAATCAAATGAACTCGAATCCCTGGATGTTCCGATGACCTTTTCTGACTGTTTCTTGGGGACCCCTTCCTGCCTTTGTCTCTGACAGAGGCCGGCGACATCCGCCATTTTCAGCTAATGCGAACAATACCTTGAGTCGAGTGTTTACGTTATGTTTCTAGTCGCTCGAAGAGGAACAAGAAGATTCGCGGGGGGTTGAAGGGTGAAAATAGGGGAGGAGGGATGGGAAGAAGAGCAGCCAACTCTGGATTAAAGGAGATCCTCCAGAGAAAGAGCAACGCTCTAAGATTTTCTATCAGATCGATGCACTCGTGTTCATATTTCTTCCTGTCTTTCCTTTTATGTTTTCAAGGAAATTTTTTAAAATAAATGTTTTTGTAGCCTTTCAAAAATTTTCAAAACTCCCTTCGCGAAAATATCTTTCTCTAACCTACCCTAACCTAACCTATCGAAGAAACTTTCTGAAGAGAACTCGATAATTGGAATTGCGTCATCTAAGGTGGTTCAAGAATTTTTTCAAACGTAGATTTGTCGAACTAAATTAAAACCTTTGATACAAGTTTAAACGGAGAGCTGAGTTCAGAATGTACGTAAAACATTACACTCCTCTATTATAGAAAGTCTTCAAATCTCGTGAATTAAAAATTCTACAAATATGTGTTTCAGTGGTGTTTGTATATATTTTTGTTTTCTAATGCACTAATTTATCACTTCATTAGAGTTCTTACCTGGGTGGACACTCTTAAACGTTATAAAGTATGCGACTTGGTATGGACTCCATTAATGCTCGAAAACGCTGCATAGAAAGATCTTCCCATGAGTCCCGCAATATGGGGGGTGGTTGTTATCACGTCCGAACAATCTGTTCAATCTAATTTAACAAATGTTCGATAGGATTAACATATGGAGAATACGCCAGACATGGAAAAACGAAAATCATGTTTCACTGTCGTGCTGAAGGATACCTAATCTTTGAATGAAGACAATAGATATGAAAGGGTGGATACCAACATCATACTGTTATGCACCTATCTCTTCCCTTGAACCTCATCAGGCTATGACAGATATCAACATAAACATCAATATCAATCAATACAAGATGTGAACTCTGCCATCAATGTGAAGCATGATTCATCAGATCATGTCCCGTTTTCCAATAGGCGATATCCAGTGCTTATTTTACATAGAATCCTTGCAGCGCAATTTCTTACTTCGCTGAAAAGCGTATTAACAGTACGCAGAGCCGGATTTATGTATAAGCTACACAAGTTATAGCTTAGGGTCCCATTCTCTCTTGGGAGGCCTCAAAAACATGAATTTAGCTTAAAAACCCATATGAAGGCCCTCATTACCTTCAATAGCTTAGGGTTTTCGCCTGTTATAGTGCAAATTCCAAAATCATGCATTTTGTCCAATCCCAAACTGCTGCCACAATGTTGACAGTGTACAATTGTCCAAAATATCAAGGTAAATTGCAGACCCGATAGTTCTGCTATTGGAACATGTTGGACCAATAAAAAACCATAAAAATGAGTCCCATGCCATGACACCGCCTCCTCCAAACTTCACAGGGTGCACCACTTTCGTTCTCCGGGTATCTACAGACTCGACCATCTGATCGAGACATTTTGTATAAGTATTTCATAATTATTCAGGAAATTTCGCATTAAATGTACGTGGGAGATGGTAGGTGGAATGTACATGTAGAGAAGAAATGATTAGACCTTCAGAACAACTTATGACTTTATTCGCCAGAAAGCATTATGCAAAATGAGAAAGTTCAGTATCTTATAAGTTCACTTCTTGTCTAGATACAAGCTGTTTACCTGACATGGCATGAATTCATAAAGTTGTAAGATGGTGTTCTGAGGGATATCTTGTCAATGATCTCCAATTCGTCGACATTCTAAATTGGTCGCAGGCAGCGCCTCATCATATACCAAAAGTGCTCAATAGCAGAGATCTGGCAATCGGACTGGGCAATGAAATGTGCCGGAGACAATCCGTATATAGCTTCTCTGGGGCAGGCGTCATCTGGTTGAAATGTAAGCACCAGGTGCTCGTGTCCAGGTTATATGATATCCTCAACGTACCGTTATGCTACCAGGAAGACTACCAACGGGACCGGTTATGAAACGAAATGGCAACGTTAATGAAATTGAGATTCTCTTTATGACACATAGGAGACTTGCATTTTCATTTACTTTATAGAATAAACGAGCTGACTTTTTCTTTGCTATTCGCCAAAAATTCTATCTACATGGAGAGTTGATACAAGATGGCAAAATTTGAAGAGAGTTAAAATATTTGCAAGAATATGCGAAACAATCTGGAATGGGTATTATTTATTTATTATGCTTTAATAGTCATTATAAATTGTTTGATAGTTATTTGATATTTTGAAAATTGTTCGCTTTCAAGACATTGTAATCGTTGTTGGATGGAAGCCTTATTTCAGGATATCCGCTTTAAACTCGTTTCTTTCTAAATTACCCGAACTTTAAACAGCTAAACTCTGTCTAGTACATTTCATCAAAAAAGTTCTTTAAACGCAACAACATGACCAAGGAGAAACATCAATTGCTCACTTGAATGAAATTGTCTACAAATTGCTTGTATTAAACTCTCCGTGCCGCTTTCTTTATAGACTTAAAGCCAAAGAGAGAAACACTATCCACAAAACTGACCCTTTCAGTGATACGATCTTTAATTTGTTTTCCAGAGGATCGATGCTACTTTCTTGATGGTCGACGTTTTTATTTATTTAAGTAATTTATTTTTTTTTACTCTTGATCAGAACATTAATTATTTCTCTCCATTACTGGAGCTCCAGTTTCACTGCCCATCCTTCCGACCCCATATCTCTAGCAATTTGTTCTTACTTTAATTGACTCCGTGTTGCAGAAACGATTTGTTGATGAGCTAATTCATTTAAAACTTTTTTCCAACTCTTGTTGTCTTTCTCTATTTTTCTTCTCTTCATTCTTCTTTCTTTCTTTCTCTACCTTTCTCTCATTCCCTTTATCGTTTTCTTTTCTCCGCAAAAGAGCAGATGTTTACCCAGTATGCGGCGATTCCTCGGGGATTTTCAGAAGCGACCGCAAACGGAGTCCCTGGTTCCCGAGACGTCTGCGATGATAAGATTTTCACGACAAAACACCTTTGACTGAGACAACCGTATTTGGCTCCCTTGACGAAATTTTTCCACGTTTCTTTTTTGCCGTCCCCACCCATCCGCCTTTCCCTCTCAAGCCCGGTATCAAACAATCTGGAAATGTTCTTTTCTTGTTCCCGTCTTAAAAAGAAGGTTCCTGTCTCTTGACAGGGACATCGGACGAGAGGAGAGACCAAGGTGACGTCCTCCTTTTTTAACCAGAACTGCACCTGTGCATCCGCTCGCCAGGGGAACCATCACGGCTGCCGAGTGGACGACGCTCCGCCTCCTTCGAGGGCAATAGAGAACCAGGGATATTGCAAAGCACCAAGTTTCATTGCTTGACTTTCGCAATTCTTGTTACCTGGTTCTTTCCAAAAAAAGAAAAGAAAAAATCGGATGCTACGAGATTGATAGGAACGGAAAAAACATCAAACCCAAAAGCACTCATGGATGTCGCGGAGATGGCCTTTTATATAGGCTTTTAAATCACCGGTTTTAAACTGTAAAAGAAAGACAAACCAAATTCGATAGAGTTCTCTACGATGATTGCTGAAAGCATCCTAAGGGGAAGACACTTTTTGAAAAGTCTTTTCCTGCAATAAATGAGATTCTTACAAACATAAATTTTAAATTATCCTTTGCACAATTACTTCACATAAAGATTCTACAGAGCTTATATTCATTGGTAAACTCTCCTCTTCATATTAGAGATAATATAAAACCATTCAATCTACCAGCACACATGTTTAAAAAGGTTCAACACGTTTGCTTTCATACAAAAGGGTCACCTAAACATATGAAACTAATATGTTTTAAACATAATGAATTTTTAATTCACAGCTTGTTACTTTTCGACATAACTTCAATGACTGAAGTTTGAACAAATACGGCAGTTGCATGATCACCGGTAAAGGATCAAATAAATTGGAAAATAATCTGGTGAGAATATATCTACGCCCTCTATAGATAGTAAAGCTGTCAATTAAAATATGCACATGTTAAAAAAAACGTGGTGCATTGTTTTTGGAGTAACTTTCGTACAGTATCTGTGAAATCTGTTTAATAAAAGTCAAATGCATGATAAACTACATGATTTCAGATATTAAGTTCTCTGAGTTAAGAGGCATTAAAATTCTGGCAATTCTCATTAACTATTCATATTAAATCACAAATAATTCAAAGAATGGTAATGAAGACTTTCAAGCCATATGTAAGCCATTTTGGTGCCGTGACCAGGAGCGAAGGACGAAAATGTTAACTTTAGTTAGTTTGTATTCAGTTGTTGTTTTTTTTCCTTTAGATGGTCACAAGGTTTAAAAGGGATATTTTTTGCAAGAAGGGTTTCTTAATTAATGTTAACGAGTTAATAATTAATTTAATTAACAGTCTTTTTAATCCTATTATCCTTAACTATTTAACTTTTGTCTGTATGTTATTCGGTGGGGTTCCTCCTGGTTTAATTTATGCCCCCTTTTATCATTTTTAATGAATATTTTTATGGAAGCTGTCCTCCGCTTAATCCTGTTTTTACTAACGGTGGGAATTTGGCTGTGCGTGTCGGAAAGACCAATTTTTCCTTTCTTGCATGTTACACACACGTTTTTGAAAAATGCGAGAGACACACACACGCACGTACACACCTACGTACGTACAGATATCACGACGAAACACGTCAAAATGAAGTCAGGGATGGTCAAAATGTATATTTCCCTTGAAATCTGAAAATCGAAATTTTTCGCGAATTTTTGGCGTTTATTTTGTTATGTAGTATTTTCTTTTTAAAATTTAATATTAAACGTGCCATTACGAGATGTATTTGGAGCCAAAAACTGTGGACTAAATGCAACAATGACGACAGGAAACTACTGATCCACATAAGTTTCCAGGAAATTTATGTGGATCAGTGGTTTCCTGTCGTCATTGTGCCATTACGCTTTTACATTTTTTTAAATATATTTTTTTACATTTTACTGCACTTTTTAAGGGGAAAGTGTGTGCTCTAAAAGTTTCTATTTTATATTTTTTATTTTATTCTTTTTAGTCTTTATTTTTTGAAAAAAAACAACATGTTTTTATATGATAACTATAAAACCAAAAAAAAAAACCTTGGAAGTCTGCCCAGTCGGCTACGTCTGTATCTCGGGAAAGCGTTTACAGTACATTACACTGGTTAATCATAAACAGTCCTCTCCATAAAGACATCACAGTCAACAATAAATTAACAACAATTACATACAATAATTAACAACGATAACAATAAACAACAATACAGGCTGTCATTACGTCTTGATTGCACGGTATACATATTTATTTATCTTTTTATTTATTTATTTATTTATTTATTTATTTATTTATTTATTTATTTTATTTTTATTTTATTTATTTATTATTTATTTAAATATTAAATTATTTACGAATAAATGAAAGACTAGTGAAGCTGACGATTGAAACGTGCATTATCATGGATAAGACGCCGTTGGGAAAAATTGCAGAGCTTTATGTAATAAGTATGTGGGCAAATACTGATTACAAAATTAGTAACACACAAACACTGGACACAAACACACAAACACGTAAAGTTAAATTAAAAGTGTGTAAAATGCAATAAAATAAAAAAAATTTAATATCAATTCCAATAAAAAAAAATGTATAAAAATCACTGAAAGATTTTATCCATCGTCGAAAAGTTCGTTGAAATTAATATTGCTTTTCAAGATGATACTTCATTTCCTTTCCAAAACTGTATTAAAATGCTTATTAACTGGTGAGAAAATTTGTTGTCAATGATATGCACACTGAGCTGCCACTTTATTAGGTACACCTATAACACAGGCAAACTAAGTGACGGCCTGATTTGCATACACATGATCACAAATCACGGTATAAATATCTTGAAGCAATTTTCCTACTGTTAGTTAAGCGTGAAACCATAGCAAAAATGGGGAAAACCAGTGATCTGCCTTCCAGCGTGGTTGGAGATAGGTGCAAGACAGGCTGGAATGAGCATTCCAGAAACGGCCACTCTCCTGAACTTTTTAGATGCTACAGTTTCAAGGCTTTATCGAGAGTGGGTCAAAGAGCAAGAAACATGTAGCCATCGTGACTTCTGGTGGACGGAAATCTTTTGTTGATGAAAGAGCCAGAGGGGAATGTCAAGACTTGTACGCGTAAATTTCTCTTAGTAAAATGGCAACGATCGCACAAATTACTGCTTAGTACAACTTAGGCAGCCAGAAAACAATATCAGAGTCGCACCTTGACTCGAGTCGCACCCTGCCAAAGCCGAAGACCATCTCGGGTACCAGTGGTGTCAGAGATAAAGGAAAACATGTTAAGATAAACAGGGTATCCAAAAGGTCTGGTAGCATGGCAGATATCTCAAAGCTACCAGGTAGGTGAGATCTGATGTGTAAAAGGTGGGGGGGATTCATTGCCGCACTCAAATTTGACTTTGACCCCCAAATTTAAGGTCATCCATTTGCTAACTCGAAAACTATTAAAGATACAGCAAAATTTCCGATTGCTACCATGTAGAGCAACACCACATTGGTCTAAAAACAATTTTTAATCACACCCTTCCTCTTGAAAGATTTTGAGAAAATGGGCTAGAAAAACTCACTGGAGGCCAGGTTGGGCTGGCCAGATTGGTTGAGTTCACTGCAATTCAAACGTGTTAGAAACCTCAGCCAACCTGGAGAGTAACTGAAATTCAACTCATTCTATCGAAGATATCTTGCTGAATTTTCATGATATTTATAAGAATAGCTTTATACATTTGGCTAATAAATTATATAAAAGACATTTTCGTAAAGCTTGCGCATGCGCATTTAAACATTATTTAATAAAAATGCTCATATTTCATCAAATATTTAATATTTTTATATTCTGATTGTATATTGTTGTCTCTACTGTAGATTGTCAATTTCCAGAAAATGGCATTGCATTGAGTTGAAAAACCTGCATGTTATAAACAAAAAACTTACGAAAACATATCGATTTTTTTAAATAAACCTTTATATCTCCATGAATATATGTGCTATTGTTATACAAATGAACACATAAGTAAAAGAAGCCTCAATCATATGCTACAGCTTCAACGCATTTCAAGCATTTTTTTTTACAGGGAGATCCCAAACATTATTTTATTTGTTCAGTTTGTTGCTGGTCCCCTATTTGCCTTCTGGACAAACCCTTTTCTGAAAAATATGAGATGTAACATGCTCTTTACATCCCTGAAGTTTCAGGATAATTCATCAAATTATTTTTCTAGATATTCGACAAAACGTCTAAAATCGAAAGTGTCCGATTACTTTTGGGTAGATAGTGTAGGTCTCTTTGAATATTCGTTTCTGGAAATATTTTCTTTACATAAAATCTCTACATTTTACCAATTTGGATAATGGTTTTTTTTTCAGTTGCAGTGCAAAGCCAGATCGTTGTCGTTGCTAAATTTTGAATATATAATTTGAGTCAATTCTGTTGAAACAGCGGCGAAAAGTATGAAATGACATGATTTGTTTTTCATTTATGGGCCACCATCAAAACCTTAAGCTAGCATCATCTCATTTCCCGTTAACACCTCTTGAAATAATGATCCCTTTGAATAGAGAAATTAAATCTAATGAAGAAGAGTGCAAATGGAAACAGGGCTTGGAAATCTGAATCATGTCTAATTCCAATTAGTGAGTTAATTTTATAGGCTACAACCTTAAACCTTTAACAACTCCTACTATATTTTTGAACGAGAGATTTAAAGAGAAGGCTTGAAGTACATACATGTGCTTAAACAATACAGTTTGTAAAATAATTAACAGACCCCCTCAAGGGACATTCATAAATGGGACTGCAAATGGCATGGCATTTTTAGTATTAAAGTAAAGCCACATCTAACAAATTATTTTCAATAGAAAAGGTATTAATTGGTCTTTAAGAAGAGATTTTAAATAGGAGTCCACTATGGAAAACTTAAATCGGATTTTTCGAAGGTATTTTTACCCTTTATTAACTTCTCTTTTTTAGGAAAAAGTTTTGGTAAGCTTATGCCGCAATGGCTTCTTGTCTGTCTGGGCCACGTAGCCAGCATGTGAAAAAGTTTCAAATTCTAATGAATCGTATAAAACCCAAGCAATCATAATCTCGTAAGAGTTCTTGCATTTAGCTTTCAATGTAATTGCCAAATCACACAGATGCCAATGGAGCATAGTAATTGCATGAAAGCAGGGCCGTTTCAAAGTGAATTGGTGAACGCTAATGCAGTTGAGCATACATTTAATGACAACGAAACGACTACAAAGGATGATGTTTTCTTTCATTTCCTTGACGCTCTGTGTTAAGCACATGAGCACAATATACGTGGAGAGAGAGACATGAAAAGAGAAAGCGAGATAACGAATTACTCCAGAGTTTGAAGAATAAAAACGAAATAAAAGAAAGGTTATCTTTTTTCTCTTCAAAGTGAAGTTGTGCTTAATTGTACATTTTCTCACACATGAATAACTTACTCTTGACATATACGAGACACTTTAATTATGTTTTTTCCCTCCTCTCTACCCCCTTCTTCGCTTCCTTACCCATTAAACGGTCTGCCTTAAAATGGTTTGCTTTTTTTTTTCCTCTCCGGGTTCTTTCCATCTCATGATAGTTTTTATTGAGAGCATTAACTCATCTGACTGCCTACAATGATGTCCGTTTTGCTGACAACAATTAGTGTCAAAGGAGCAACTCGTCTTCGTTACTCTAGACACCATAGGTAGGCAGAGAAGTAGGTTCGTCTAAATTAAGAAAGGCAAGTTGGCACCATTTTCTTTCCACAGAGGATTAGTAGACTCACTGCGGGAATTTCCGATTTCCATCGGCTCAAATAATCCACATCAACAGATACCATCAAACATTGTTATTCATTTTTTTTCGTTTATAAAACAAAGAGTATACCTTCAGAAGTTGATGTATTGAATCAGATCTTTCTTCACTTAATGTATATTTCTGGCATCATGTCCACCTTATCAAGTGACTTTGTTATGACGTCGCCTAATTCAGTTTATAAGAATTGATTAAGAAATCTGTGGTACCCCTCCTCCCAACAAATAGGAAGTCGTGGGTGGCCAATCTGTTGGCAACCTTTCGATGACCTGGTTACGCAAATTTAGGCACATATAAAATCTATCTCATAAACCGTAACAGATAGCAACCAATTTTCAATTACAAACTTGGTCCGAATTCAATTAGGAACACAATAATAAAAAACGCATCATAACTGGATGAATAATTTTGAAATGCACGCAATCAACAATTATGGATTACTTTTAAATAGCAGTGGTATAAATTTGAGTTTTCTTTTGAATCAAATATTTATATAGATATGTGTATTAAAATTTGTTCAAACAATAATACGGTGTAATTTATTAAAAATCTTTTTAAAATCTTTCCCCATTCCAGTTTCAATTTAAGCTTCGTTTCAGAATGACATACAAATTTACACCCTTCCTTTGGTGTACGTTATAATGAGTTTTTATTGTACTTCCCCATCTCTATACCGTCCTGATCAAAGTTTCTTTTGTTTCCCAAACTAAGTAGCCACTCCGTGGGAAAGGTTATGGTATAATTGAAGGCTCTTCTGGTGATGTGACAGCTCAACAGTGAAGTCAGACGGAAATCAAGCTTTTCGTACTTTTTGGTCAAAAAAGTGAGTTTTCGACACAACTTAAACATCGATGCAAAACGTCACATAGGACTCTCCACAAACGAAAAAACACTGATTATTAAAATCTAGGATGAATACAATGAAGTAGCTTTTAATAATGCAAAGGATGTCAGATCGATGCGAGTTTCATCGATGCTTAATGTCGAGGAAAACACTCCAGATATAAAACTTGTCTAAACGATGGGAATGTACGCTAACGAACAACGGAGATTATATTGAAGGCTTATAAAATGAATTTGTAAAATAAATTTGTTTCTTCGATTTAATTTATATGTTACGTTATTGTTTTTATTGTTTTATATTTTCCGTATTCTTTGTAAAAATATTTTCCTTAGATATATTTTGAGAAATAAAATATAGAAGGCGCCTTAAGGAATATAGAAGAAAGATCTGTCTTTGTTATCGGCAAAATATTTATTTGTTAAAGGTACATCTCTGAAATCAAATTTTTTCTTCGTTTATATAAGAATCCTGTTTAAATCTTTTTCCTTTAAATCCGCTCCTCATGGCTTCGAGCATTTGCGGTACATGAATATTTTATACTAGTCAGAATTTTTTTCATTATTCTAAAACACAAGCATGCGCACCAACAAGAAAAAAATGAACAATATTTAGATTCTAAGAACGTACGCTACTCCGTCAATAATCGAAAGACCTGCCAAAGTTCTACGTAAACAGGGTGACTTTGGAAGATATTCCTTCAACCTTCTTGCCATCGGGTGAAAAACATTTACATTATTCCAAAACAAGACAAAAACAGACTCCACGAATAGCTTGACTAGCTGAAAGGGAAATTAGCCGCTCCATCTGTTGCTCCTTCAGAAATTATATGTAGAGTTCTAATATGGAATTGTAAAATTTTCGTGAAGCATTTAATAAAATTTGAACCCAGGAAAATCAATTTCATTTGCCCTCTAATATTGGAATAAAGTCTGTTTGATATGGATCTGTCATATGAGTGGTATATTCCTTTAATATCGGAAATTGCACTTTGGTAATTTTTGGGAACTCGGCCTAATAAAGACATAGTATGCTTATTATTCTTTGCTAAAAAAGAAAAAGTCGCGAATGAGAGTTTAGCTTTTGGAATTCAGAATGAAGACTTTTGAAGTTAATTACAAGTTTTAGGAAGGCGTTTGAAATTTTTCTCTTTAAGGCCAGTAGTTTTACGGATAGATGCTTCAATGCCCTTTACCCTCTGCTCATTCACATGCAAAGCATGATCACAGTGATTTGGTATTACACGGTGTTTCCTATCTTCAATCTAGCAGCGCTAAATGGTTCTTAATGAAAAAGGGGAGACGTCGAACCGATCTGAAGGTTAGAGCCATTGAATAGGAAGAGCGCTGCAATCAATGGCTTAGCCAGGAATTCCAAAAGAGGTGGGGAGCCTTTGAAAGGGGTAGCTGGAATTTCTCTTGAATTGCATCTTCTGAAAGAAAGGTCAGAAATTTCTCCAATGGGCGGGGTTAAACGTCTCCTTCTTCTTTGGCTAAACCATTGGCTGTAATCAACTGTTAAGTCAGCAAGACGCCTTGATTGCTGAAACACGCCCAAAATGGTGACATTTAGCATTAGGGCAGAACGATTTTTGGACCCATCCGCTTGGCAATGAAAATCTTTAATTTGCTCGTATTGTGACCATATATTTTTTTTCCTTGATAAAAAGAAAAAGATGAAGTCGGTGATGCATTCGTATTTACATCCCGTAAAATATGTTTTATGAAAATAAATACTGTCATATGGAATCATTCGCCATATGGCGAGCAACAATGTCTCGAAGAAATTTTTGTCGACAGCGGAAATACTATATAATAAACAAGTCACCATGCCATCTTGTTGTAATTGGCGTAAAAAAAAAAAAAAGAACAAGCCGTTTCCAGGAATTTGAAAACTAAGACAGCCGAACAGCTGCAAACAATTCGTATGCTTTAACGTGGGGATCAAATGTATTATTTGTAAATATAATTCAACAAAATTCCATATTTAGTAAGATATGTAGTCTTTCTAATGCTAAAACTGTGCAATGGAAATCTATATACGGACTCGTGTATATTTTTTCATCGGATTCTGTAGATGAATATCTGGCGAAAGAAAATCATTTCTCTTTTTATCGTTCTTTCTTTTAGTTTTTCTTTAAATGAAAATGTGACACTTCATATTTTGCAGTGCAGATAATCGTACGCCGTTTATAAGACTATATCTCATTGTATTGTTTATATTTAGTGATTCTATATAGCAATTTTTTACACTGTGGATTATATTAAGAATTTCCTGAGAAATTTTGCATATTACGGGAATATGAAGTCGCATTAATTTTAAATTCTATATCTCCAATAAATATAAAGATATCGTTTTGAAATTCGAGTTGTAGACACTTCATTGAGTTGTTAGAGAGAACACAACCCCATGACACATTCACTTGATACAATTCAACTTGGAGTTTAGTGTTCACTAATTTCTTTAAAATTGTTCAGATGTCGTTGCAATCCAAGATGTACCGAATAAATCAACAATACCCAGTTTAGGTTCAGAAATATAGGCAAACAGGTAATGTTTGATGATCGGGTCATCTCACATGGAATATAGCCACCTCGATCACCTGATCTAATACCACTAGCTTTCTTTCTCTCGTCTTATCTCAAAGAACGTATACGAAAACAGTCCGCAACATCATTGCATCCATTCCCAATTCTGATATGTTAAAGCTTGTTGCTAAAAATACCTATCATCTATGTTCGGCACAGAATGCTTCTCAGTTTTAATATTTACTGTAAATCAAGATGTAATGCCTACACTAAAATATATGTATCGCCGATCTTGTACTGACATCTTTCTTTTGTCCAATAGGAAATATGAGTTGCATGACTTTCAGAATTTTTTTCAACTTATATACACGCTCAAAACAATTAGGGGAAGACATTTTCTACAGTCTGCCATCTGCCATCTAAAAGACTTATAAATAAACAACAAGTGAAACAATATAGCTACACCATTGCGGATGTCTTCTTGTGGTATTCCCTCCTATTCTTCGTTAAGGGCTACACTGAGCTGCTGCAGAGTCGAGGTGGTGCTGGACACTTGCGAAGACGTCTGTCAAGAATATCCCACACTTGGGTTAGGTCAGGACTCCTTGGTAGCCATTCCACTCTGATTTGGCGTTCGCTCAGTGTGAAGTTTGGGATTGCCCTACATTAAGACGAATTCTGGACCAATCACGGCATGACACTTAAGAATGCCATGAATGTGACGTTAACTGTTAAGATTCTGAGGGATGGTGACGAGGTCCGTGCGGTTGTCAATACAGATTCCATCCCACACCATCATCGAGACACATTCGGATCTATCGAATTCTTGCATCGTTGCAGGGCTATACTTGTGCATCTGTAATCACGCGTGCGTCCATCACAACGGGTCAGGCGAAGCCTTGACGAAGCTGCCAACCAGCATGAGTAGGGCAAACATCTTGCGTGCTCGTTTGTGTACAATACTCGAACGTGTACCTCGTTCTGGTCGACACGGTCTGAGATATGTAACGGATAGTTTGGGCGGACACATCTATTCTAGTCACTGTCCTCAGATCAGTCCCTGGCAGTAATGAGAATGTTACGATGTAACAGTCTTGCCGATGAATTGTTTTACGCTTACGGCCTTTTCCAGGTCTCCTGGAATATTGACCTGTTTCTTGGAACCGTTTCAGATGACAGAAGGGCTAACATGCAGCTAATTTGCCACATAAAGCATAGAATGGCCTTCCTGGATAATGTAATGCCTACTGCTTATCAACTTTATTAAGATGTCGCTTTTTTTGCTTTGGGTAAACATCAATCAGTGAAGTGATTATCAAGGTTTTGTTGAGATGAAGTGGGCTATTACACTTTGTTTTGGGGTGGGGAAATCTTTTCTTTGGTTTATTTTTTGGTGTAAAAAACAAAAAAACAAGTATGGAATGTAATGAGATTGATTTGATTTTTATTAATGAATGGCATGGGTATCTTGTTTCAATTTTTTTCTTTGGGGATATATCATTGGAAAATGTGTTCCCCTAATTGTTTTGAGCAGTATACGTCTTGTAAAGCCCTTCGAATACGATAAAAGTTACGTTAAATTATAAATTTACACTTTAAACAAATAATAGCGTTTGATTTGTTAAAATAAGATTTTACCAGGAATTAAAGTTTTGAATGAACATTTTGAACATTAACGATTAAACTATTTTATTATCTAAAAGTATATTTTAGAAATTTCTATTTCTAAAATCATAAAATACAAAATAAAAATAATATCCTTTATTATAAAAAAAATCTTTCCGCGTAATTATTAGTTTCCTTTGGTCATTGTATTCTCAAGCATAGACGCATTCAATGGGCGTGCTAATTTGCTGCGCGCTACTCTCTGGTTCATTTGGCATTTTCAACGCACCTTTTGACTTTAAACGCATTCTTTTCACTTGTTGTTGTTCTTATCTCGAATCCTTGGGCGTTGTTTTCGAGAAATGCTGACGATTGTTTTTAGTCTCTTCTTTTGTTTCCTCCTCTCTTTTCCCCGCTTTGCGCTAGAAAAATGGGTGTATCGAAAAGAAAAGAAAGCAAGAAAGGAATGAGAAGAAGAGGAAGGTGAGTGTAGTGTGTAAAGTTTGTGAGTGTGTGTGTGTGCCTGTAAAAAAAAATCTGATCTGGACAGAAGTGCGTTTCATTTTCTTGGCTCTTGCCGCGCTTGTGTTTTGTGTCGCGTCATTCTGGTCGGATGGTGCCAACAAAATGAGGGAAGGGAAGAGACGAAAAGCAGTGAGGTCCGAGAAGTGACGCTTTTGCGACACGTCGTGGAAAAATGGCGAACTAAGTAGAGGAGATGGCTCCAAAACGGGAGGCGCAATGTCGCCACCAATTGCAACCGACAGGAAACTCATCAAAGGTTCGTCGCCACTACCGGCTTCTGCCAGCAAGGAAAAAAAGTTTAAAAGGAAGAAGAAATAAAGAACGAAGAAAACGAAACGTTTTAGGGAAGAGAGGAGGGGTGAGAGGACGAGAGAAAGCGATAGCGAGAACAGGGACAAATGATAGGATAGCTGAGGGGGGATGTCTTTTATTTTATTTTTTTTTCTCTTAGGAGTTTAACATGTGAATGAGCGCCTACTCTGCAAATATTCGGTAGATCAGTCTCCCCTAAACGAGTGAAGGTCGTCAAAAACCACTTAATTGAAAGCAAACGTCGCCAAACTGCTTTTTTACACTCGACATCGCCGACTATAAAATGACAGCGAGTGATCTGGGAGAACAAACAAAAGACAAATCGATTATTGAGTCGGGCTCTTAATTTCAAAGAAGGAAACTAATTCTTTTGATCTTCTTAAATTGAACACAGCTGCAAATTTAATAAAGAATCGATTATATATTTTTTGTCTTAATGAATAAAATAGAGAACTGAATACACATTTACTATCCTTATTTCATTCCAAGTAATTTTAATACAAAAAGAAATCTTTATACTCTTCTTACAGATGAATACTCAAAGTAATGTACAATTGAATGTCATTAACTATTTCAATAATTTCAGATTGATTCGAGGTAGATATCACTGTGAATCGAAGCTTTTATTTTCAACTTCACTGCCTTCCTTTACTGCTTGGCAGTGACGCGGCATTTCATTTTAGATATTTCAAACTCGAGTAAATGTTCTTTATATTGCTGCTATCTTAAACACAACAATAGTTGCATTATACAGGGTGTCCGAAAAGTATTTTTATACCTTTAGAAAATCATTTAAAAGGAACAAGCAAGGATATGCAGCTACGTTTTTTTGTGTTCAATAAAGAATGTATTAAAAAAATTTTATCAATGTTAAGAAATTTCAATATGCGCACTATTAGTCGCATGCGACACATCAAGTCGATAAGAGGTTTCTAACTAGATTCTGTGAAGCATTGAGAGAATATAAAGGATCCCCGAGAAGTAACGATTCATTTCCAGGAAAAAGCTAATTTTGTTCTCTCTATTGCAGGTAGCCGAAAATTGTTGACAATCAACAACGAATAGCGGCCGTAACTTGAAGAATCAGTGGACTGTCCTCTATGCTGAGGTCCAAGAAAGGTTTCGCCAATGGAACGTGACAAACATCAGACTTCTGGTGAACAAGATCCGTTGGACAGGGAGTATCCTTGATGAGAAACGTTCCGGACGGCCATCAACGTCACAGGAAACTGTGAAGACCATACGGCAGGCGAACGAACTGAGTCCAAAAGTGTCGACACTGTGGCACATGGTATCCCGAAATGTACTGTGTGGCAAACCTTACACTTCTTACTGAAAAAAGTCCTACTATATCCAAGATCTCCGTCATCTACCTGAAGACTTTGCGGCATGCATGGCCACGTGCCCCGACCTCCTGGAAGTAGTGATCAATGAATATTTGTTGGAATACGTTATGTTCAGTGATGGGGCGACGTTTCACACCTGCGATATCGTCAATCGCCACAACAGCAAGGTATGGGCTGATGAACAGTCACATGAAGTCATGGAATAGGAAAAAACTTACGAATCATTCGTGTTTCCTGAACTTCAACAACGTACCTGTACATCTTCAGCAGTTTCTTGAGTCCCAATTGTTTGGCCGACAACATTCTGGACACGGTGGCATTCCAACAAGACGGCGCCCCATCGCACTTTGCGCACATTGTGCGTGATTACCTGAAATTGGGAGGGGTGCACCCCGTGGACTTCTTTGCATGGGGGTTTCATCAAGAGTCAGCGGCATAATGTCAAGATTACGGATTTGCATCATCTGCGTGAACGCATTGTTGCAGAAAGTTTTCAGGTCCATCGCAGAGAGATGATTTCCCATAATTAAGGTGTATTTTCTCGGATTATACACTGTTCAAATGCATTATAGTAGTTTAACCCAAAAATGAATCGTTACTTCTCGGGCACCCTGTAGGCAGTCTCGATGTAATTCGACTTTTCAGTTCGTCAGTTTTTTTACAGAATGGGGCGCCATCTACTGTTGACTACATTTAAAACAAAACGTTGATACTTTCTTTATTGAATACAAAAAAAAACGTACATGCATATTCTTGTTTATTTTTAATACATTTTTTAAAAGTGTAAAGATACTTTTCGGAAATCCTGCATTTTCTCGTTTATTGCAGTGGGCTTTCTCCTTCAAATGTCCCCACAAAAAGTCGCATATTTTCGGGCCGTGGAGCGACCAAGCTGAATCGCAGTGAAGCAAGACTACAAATAAAGTAAGGAGAAATTCCGTGAGTTTGATCGAACTAGGGACCACCCATCTCAGGAAAGGAATATTCGTGACTTCCGAGCCAGATGCTTGTTCTGCCATATAGGTCATCAAAAGTGGCTTTAGTAACCTATAAGGACACGTTGAAGACAGCTGCTTTGCCTTATTCGCATGTACGACACCTCATTGGTATGAGTTACGTATCTGATACACGTGGTCCTTTGGGTCGATCCCAGGTCGCGAAATTTTTCTTTTCGTTTTCCTTTATTAAAAAAGGCTACCAATAGAGACATTCATAAAGCTAACTTCATTGACGCGCATTAAAGTAGTAATAGGAATAGGCCAGAAAACTATAATGATTTAAATTTTATCTGAGACTAGTTTCGGCCTTTGTATTTTCAATAAGCCATCTACAGTCTTCATTTTCTCTTATCTAAAATGATCATCCTCTTTATGTTGACTATGTTAAAGTTCGGAACATTCATAAAGCGCACTCTTTTGTTTAATAGTAAAAATTTAAAACTATACATGTCCAGACTGCTCTGACTATAAACACATCATGCAAAGGACATATTTCATCTTCGCTCTCTCAGCCATCAACTTTTATAAGCGCTGCTTTTTGAACTACAATGAAGTGCAGAGAGCGTTTATTTACAAAAACATTTATTCTATAAATGTGTGAGAAAAACTTGGTTGAAACCGAGCCAATAGTAACACAAATGAATCTTCCTGTCTTTGGGTGAACTTTTTTTTTGTTGTTCCGTTGAAAGGGTTCCTTTCTCGCCTTCCCTCTAATTCTTTTGCTTCTTCTCCGTCAAGTGCAGTGCGCAATCATGAAGTCGCAATGGGAAACAATTGTTCACACCCCGGTTCATTTCAATGCAAAGCCTCGCTTACGTTAAAAACTTCGGTTTCCCTCTTGGTGACGCCGTTTCGTTAAATCCTTTTTCATCATTGTGTATAGCTTCCTTTATTCTAACCCACCTCTCTCTCTCTTCCCCTCCTCAATGTCACGTATCTTTTTTTGGAAAGTAATTATTTTCTTTCTATTTTTTTTCTTTTTTTCTCTCCCCCTCAAATTCTTATATAATGTCCAATATGAGTTTCTTCTTTCTTCCAACTCGAATGTTTGCGCAAAGTTGAACTCCTTTCAAAACAAACATATCAATGAAATCAATCAACGGGTCTGGCGCCTGGGATGTGCCTCTTAATATTTCCGCTCTCTTGACCCCTTTTAACGCATTCTCGACACCAAGAGCCCTCGTTATCACCACATTAACTGATAACGCTCAAACTAGAGAGCTCGGATAAAAAAGATGATGATGGAGAGAGAGAGAAAAAATATATATAAACGAAAAAAAAAATCTTTGTTCTCTCTCCTTCTCTCTTTCTCCTTTTTACTCTTCCCAATTTTTTATCGTCCTTTCCTTTTCTTCTTCGCCCTCTCCCTTTTTTATCGCTTTCAGCTGAAGTGGCTGTCATTCGTTCTTTCCAAGCTTTGATTGGTTCAAATCTCAAACGACTGAAGATGGGTTCACTCAGAGATGAAGCAAAAGAAAAAAAAACACTGTAAAAGGGGGTAGAAGAGGTAAAGTGGGTTGGAAAATTGAAATAAAATGGCAGGAAAAAGCATTTAGCTCGTTATGGTTTATAAAAGTTTACAAGCCATTGAACTTATTCCACCACGAAATAATTAATTTGTTAAGTGGGTAATTTTGAACGATGAACCATGTTTTAACCAAAATGACTTACAAATTTTGCATTTTTATCTCTCTGTATTCATTGACGAAGCTATGCAAATTTTTAGGAAGAGAATAAATGAAAAGCTTGTCAATATTGATTTTACACGTTTCCAAATGCAATCTCTATCATCTACATAAATAAAGATTGTTATCATTTCCTAACACCTATCTCTTCGCTAAACCTGATACCAGAATTATTCTCCAAGCGAATAAAAGTTGAACATTTTTATTTCAATTTTATTTCTATATCTAAGCGCCATCTATTCTATGAGTTTCCTAAAGTTCTGCACAACAAGATATTTGCCTCTCTTTTCAAAAATAAACACCTACAATCCTGTGCTTCAGATTCGGTGTTCATGAATAACGTTGCTAAGCAAATATTTGTCGAGTGTGACTAATAACATGTAGTAATATTATCTCAATAAATAAGCTAATGTGTAATCATGCATCTGAATAAATTTTTAATTGGATAGGCCCCGAAGAATATTATTATAAAGGACGTCCATTGCATTGAAACTTCCACTAACACAAAGTATGAAATAAAGCTACACGGGATGTTTGTACTTCATTAATCCGGATTATTGATAAATCGGACAGAC
The DNA here is from genome assembly GCA_023313115.1 of Rhysida immarginata. NCBI lineage: Eukaryota > Metazoa > Arthropoda > Chilopoda > Scolopendromorpha > Scolopendridae > Rhysida > Rhysida immarginata. The sequence continues at coordinate 13,137,546 of JAHWFO010057280.1, read as the reverse complement.
AATCTCTCGTGTTAATTCAGATTAACTAAAATTTACGACGTAAGCAGAATTAATGAAACGCACTAATAATGAATCATTCAAAACGTAAAAATTAAGATTTAGGCTTAAATTGTGTTAATTAATATCAGAAAATTTTCAATTAAGATTTTTATTAGGTCAATCATAATATACTCAAGAATAAAATTATAAACTCACATATATTTTACACAAAACGTTATGAAAAAGAAAAAAATATTTTGCAAACTTGATAGGCAAATGTATTCAGCTATTAAATAACCACTAAAATCTTGTCATATTTTTATATTCATAAATCTTTTCAAAAATTAGGGAAAAACAAAAACAAACATTCAGTTTGGCCAAAATTATGACTCACCCTGAATAAAATGATTCTGTCCACTTTATGTGAATGAATTTAAGCATTTTAGAATAAAATTAGGAATAACAGGTTATTTGAAATTGTGGATACTGCTTGTTTTGTGTTTTCACAATGCAACGAAGAACTGAACTGAAGAAAGAGGAAATCCGCAAAATATGGCTGCTACATGGTTTTGGGATATCCCAGAGAAAAATTGCAAGAGTGGTATAGTGAAAAAGTGATCGGATAGGAAGAAAATCCTCAACTCCAGAGGTAAATCTCATGTTCGCTACCTTGCAAGCAAAAGAAACCTTTCTGCTGCCAGTATTGTTGATGTTCTTGCCCTGGACTGTTCTCGACAAACTGTTTCTCATGTATTTCAGAAATATCCATTCTTCTATCATGTAAAAATGAGAAGGAAACCGCCCTTGAAACAAGTTCATAAAACAACAAGTTTGTTAAAGAAAAGTGATCTGAACTCATAGATGACATGGAATGTTTTGTTTTTTTTGGGGTTTTTTTTTGGATGAGAAGATATTTAACCTAGACGGCCCTGAAGAATGGAATGCCTACTGGCAAGATCTACGAAAAGAAAAGAATGTTCAAATGATTCTTCAAATAAATGGTGGTTCAGTTGTGGTTAGAGGCTCGTTTTTCTCTATGGGTAAAATTGATCTGGTATGGTTAATGGTCGAATGAATTCCCTAGATTTAAAGGGTTTCTAGAACAATAACTTGGAGCTTATGATGGAATTCTTGGAAGAAAAAAATTGCATTTCCAATAGGATAATGCTCCCTGGTTTCATGGAATTCGTATTAACGTTTTAGCCTGGCCAGCACGATCCCCAGACCTCAATCCAATTGAAAATGCCGCAGAACTTGCAAGTCAGGTTACAAAGATTATAGACAGTTTCAACCCGTTCAAGAATTGAACAATGGAATTATGGATGAATGGGAAAGTATTACTGTCGAATGCCTTCATATCCTTCTTGATTCAATGACACACAAAATGTTTGGAGTTATCAAAAATAATGATGGCCCCATGAAGTATTAAATGTCTGGAAACAATTTGTTTTGCAGAATGAGTTTATAATTCTGGCCAAGCTGAATGTACATCTTTTTTTGTTTTTCTCCATTTTTTTATAAAATTTATGAATACAAAAACATGAGGCAAGTTTTAATGGTCATTCTTCATTAAAGTTTTGTGCAAACTGCAAGTGACTTTATAATATTCTCCAGGACTGTTTTAGCATAAAATCAAAGAAATGGTAAGCATAATATTAAATTAATAAAACTATTTTCATTCATTAACTTATTCACAAGCATATCCAGAATTAGTTTCCATATGCTTTTTCTATTTTTTTCTTTTTCTTTTTTTTTTTTACTGCACTCTTTTATTCCATTTCGATGGTAAGTTTCCACGCCCTGTTAAATATGGAGGATATAAAAAAATAGAAGAGCGAAAAGGTGAAGAGGGGAGAGAGAAAAGTGCAAGTTTTCTTTGTCTCTAAGCCTTGTCTAAAAATACAATATCAGCTGAAATGTTATTGGTTCTCCCATTTCCTCCCTGTCATGCAGAAGATCGCATTTTCAATGGGCGATGACAAGAGCTTTCCCCTTTTCGCCCGGCGTAATATGTGACCTGCCGTCGGCTCTTGGAAACCCCCTTTTCTCTCTGTGTTGACAAGAGAACTCAAGCTCAAAAGGGAACATCGAAGACCATCCGATTTAAGCCGATCGAAATGAGGAGTTTCGCCCGTAGCGCCCGCCTAGGACCCCATGTGTTGCCGGCATCAGGAACAATGAGGGCGACGGGCAGGTGATCTTCACCACGCCGAAGAGAGGATCGGTTGCTCGGGGCAACTTGGAGAAGATTGACTGATCGATTTACGCTGGAATCAAACGAAGAAATGAAGAAGAGTCCGCTAACACTCCGAGTCCCAACTCCTCCTCTTGCTCATGAAGTCCACCCCCTCCCTAGACTCTTGATGATGACGATTGACATTCATCCTTTCAAGGAGATATAAAGTGAAATTCAAAGATGATGATTAGAAAGGGAAGAAAAAGAAAACAATTTGGCGCCTCTATGCACTCACAACTTTTTTTTTCGCATGAACATGTCGGTTCAACTCCTTGACACGGCGAGCATCATCCCAAAAGCAATTTACTAGCGAGTTGATTACGGCAGTAAATTTCTCTCTTCCTCTTTACCCGTTCGTGCAAATAGAGTCAAAGACATAAAAGCGATCGTTATAGATAGTGATATAAAAAATCGCGATGAGAAATCTGTAGGCAATAAATATAAAAAGAACATGACGACCATCATAATTTTATAATAAAGAAACCCGCTTTAGTGGAAGGGGAGAAACGATATCGAGTGCCGTAGATAATATTTCACTTTGATAAATGCAAAATTAAGAGAATTAATGATAGAAATAAAAAACTGTTGAAAAAGTATATATTCTGGGATCCATCATACGAATCTTTTCATAAGCGCAAGTAAATTTTTATAGCTTTCATCGCCTAAATGAAATGGACAAATTACTGTAAATATGAAGAAGAGAAAACAAACAGTGCCACAAAATTGTAGACAGATAAAATTTTAACAAGACAGTATTAAAACCAGATGAGAATAATCAAGTATTATTACCAAAACGAACTTAAAAATTTTATATCTCCGTGACGATTGATCTAATTTTGAATTTTTTTTCAGTTGTTGTACACATATAAGTCGGTATCGGCGTTTATATACAGGATGTTTCTGAATGCCTTGTACACTTTTTTAGGATAAATTTCATGAACCAAAACAAGCAAAATATGCTATATGAACATGGGGTCGAAAATGCTTCTTTCTAGAGTTTGAAGGTGTCCTGCAATAAACGAAATTTAACGTTAAAGCGTATAGAAGTTGCAGACTGTGTGATTTAGTTCTACGATATAACAAGACAATACACTCGTTGCCAATGGCCTTCGGTTCTTTGAAATGCCGTAACTCTTCTTCTACTACAAGATACTTTCAAACCGAATATCAGGTTGTTGCAAAAGTTTCTTCCGGTTCTAAAACCCGTGCCCAAGAAGGGCTCATTTTCCGAGGGGGGGTGTTCATATGTTTTCAAACAAATTATTGCATTCGATTCCTGAATATTTTTGCTGTATTACATCCAAGAATCAACTTTCTGACTATACATCTGTGAGTGCCATCAACGGTCTGAAATGGACCTTTCACGCGAGCATATTCGAGCAATAATCTTCTACGAGTATTCTGGAAAGATCAGTGCTGCGCAATGTCACCGAAACATTTGCCAACGTTTAGGTGATGATACTGTTAGTTTACGTACAATAGAAGAATGGTATCGCCGGTTCAGACGCGGAGATAGCACTCTTCAAGATGCACCTCTCTGGTCGGCCAATCATGATTTCAGATGGTGAGCTATGCCAAGCAATTGATGAAGATCACAATGTAACAACGAGGGAACTCGCAGAACAGTTCAAGGTTCAGTTTTCAACCATTGTCCGGCATCTGCATGAGCTGAATCTGCCATTCAAGTTCAATCGTTTTCATGATGGATCCGGAAAAAACTTTTGCAACAACCTGATATAAATCTAGAAACAAGCGTTTTCGACCCCATATTCATAAGACATTTTATGCCTGTTTTGATCCCTGAAACATATCCTTAATATTTGTACAGACCATTCAAATACAGCCTGTATAGAGATATTGAACATCGATTACCAATAATTATGATTTTTCGGTAGTATCCGTCGGAATATTGTCCACTTGTCAATACAAAAATATACTGAATTTATGTGCGGTATTAAACTGTTTTGATTCCATTTTACTGTAACAAGCCATTTTCGAGATTTAGCATATTTCGGAAATTCTATTTTTGGAACAATTTTGCACAGAAATTTGGATGCGATATTCGTAATTAGCGAGAAAAGACGGGTTTATTTCATATATCATATGTCCCGCATCTTAAAAATAGTGCGGACAGACGGAAATATAGAATTCGGTCAACGAACTTAAAAGTTCATTACCGAAAATTTTAATCAATCTTTCTAGGAAATTCTTCTTAGAACTCAGTCAGAACTCGCACGAACTGATTTCTTTCATACTTTTAAATTCAAAATATCATTCACGTAGTTGGTGGCTTACCATGGAACAATTATTTACTATCATCCATTTTTAAGATACCTAAATCTTATGAAGATTCTAACAGATGATGCTGGTTATAGATTCAAAATAATGAAGACCTCATCAGATGTTGGGCAAATCAAGTAAATAGTTAATAAATGGTTTTGAATAACTTAGAATGTATATATCAAATGTTAAGGAAATATTTGTCCTTGTGCTTAACAGATGTGTTCACAGGTGCTCAAAATGCGCT
>JAHWFO010057280.1:13080425-13132404 GCA_023313115.1 Rhysida immarginata | reverse complement strand
CGTTTTCCGTAAAACTCTGCAGTGGCTCTGTAGACAAGTGCCGCTTTGAACCTTCAAGAGCGAATCTGCATGAACATCATCAGTACCTAGGACAGTTTGGCGGCTCTAACTTATTATGAACGCTCCGAGTTCTGCAAGAGCCTTAATGAAAATGCAGAAGAGGGCTTTCTTTAAGATAACCAAGGTAATATCCATTATCGCAAATCGCACAGTTAACAAATGCAACTCGGTATAGAAATAACAATCACAAAGACTATTAGTGTTGAAAGCCACGTCAACGATACTTCTGAAATTCTGCTAGGCGAAACGAAGCATCGGTTTATAGATCTCCGCACATCTGTGGTTAACTTCATAACAGTATGCATTTTCAGAATATTGAGCATTTGCGGATTGTTGCAGAAAAACGGCCATCACCATTGAATTCAGAGGTAAGCAAATGACGTATGAGTGAATGCATCGCTGTCTTCTTTGTTCGAACTTGAGGGTGTTTTTTGTAAATATGTTTTTATTAATATTTTCATATAATTGTTGCATTAGTGATGGTGAAGAGTCTTATCTCTCTCCAAAAAATTATTCGTTAATCTTCTTCTTTTAGAATCATTTTGGAGTTGTAATCTCTATCTGACTAATGGATAGCATTACTGATATACACGGTGCTGACAAATATTTTCTCCGACCTAATGGTTGACGGCCTAAAGCTTTCTTACTCCTGAATAATTTTCGTGAACACAGAAATACAAAAGATAATAAATAAATAAATAAATAAATAAATAAATAAATATATCGCAATTTGAGCGACTCGAATTATTTCCAGAACTAGAAATCTTAAAAAAAAAAAATTCCTAGTCGATTCTTACTTGAGGACATTCAAATTTTCTAAGGTACGTAACCACTATTTTATGAATATCATTTATAATAAAAAAAAAATGTAATGAAAAAAGAATTAATATTCCACATCAACACCATAGAACGGATATTTTACATCAGCGATGAACTATTTTAGATAAAACCTTTTAGAATCAAAATAGGGTTCCCCACAGGGTCTCCTTGGATTTTGGGTTTATGCCACTTCACATCAAGGATGTGTCAAGATAGAAATGAAGTGTCTCAATGACGAGTCCTGTTGAGAATCCTCTATTTCCTCCTCAACCTTTATCCGAGTACTAGCAGATATGTCACAAACCTGATTGCAAGATATGTCACACTTAGAGTGCCATCTCTTGGCAAATTATTAAGATGGAAGATTTACTTGCTTTTCAAAGCCATATCGCTAGATATTCAAAATGGAAAGTGGTTATTTGATGAATAACTAAATTTTGTCAAACATTTTATCTGCCATTCCTTGCTTGTTAAGATAAAAAGCGTCATCATAATATTTTTAAATAACAGTTGTTCATCCATAAGCAGACAGGTAAAGTATTTCAATATCAATTGCAATCTAGTAACCAGTTGGTCAAATATGCGGTTATATTTGACGCGATTTGTAAATAACACAGTAGGATTCTAAAAATAGGATAGATTCCTTTTTCGCAAATTTAAAGTTTGTTATTAAATCCTGTATCCGCTCTTTTTTTTAAACGTGCGGGACATGAGATATATGAAATGAATGTGTCTGTCATTGCTGATTACGGAAATCGCATCAAAATTTCTGTGCAAACAATAGCTTCGAGATATCAGCTAAAAACCGAATTCCGAAGTATGCTATATCTCGAAAATGTTGAGTCTTAGCAAAATGGATACAATACAGTTTTTAATTATACACATAAAATCAATAAATTTTTGTATTGACCAGTAGTCATATTCCGACGGATACTATCGAAAAATCATAACTATCGATATTCGATATTCATTACCTCAAGATATGACAGCCGATACTGATGTGACAAATATGCGTACGCATAAATTTCAAAAAATTTTCAAAATTAGCCAATCGTTACGGAAATTTAACATATCAACAGGACGATATGAACTGTGTTATTTATTCATTATTAAGTAGCGGAAGAATGGAACTCCATTCTTCCGCTACTTATTGGTTTGTCCGTCTGTCAATCTGTCCCCTATGTCCGTCTCCTATGTCCGTCTGTCAATCTGTCCCCTTCATAATAACTACAGTTTTTGACGCAGAAGACTGAAATTCGGAATGCAGCTTCCCATAAAGTAGCTTCCTACTTCACTATTTAGTTTGATTTTGATTGACCCACTGGGGTAGGAGTTACGGAGATGGGCGTTAGAAGGGACTATGTTATATGGGTATGTAAAGGAGTGAAATTAAGTATGCAGATTGCTCTAGGCAATATTCACATTACTATGAAGGTTGAGCCAAATTGTCCCAGTGGGGTCGGAGGTATGGTTGTAGTGTTCACGTGGTCTTTAGAACTATTAAGATTTTCGAAAGGCAGCATATGCTTTGTTATATGTCATTCGATCGGAAATGATGAGAACATATAACTTTTTTACATATTCTGAACACTACGTACTTCGACGCCTGTCTATTTTCCTTCATTTAGAGTCTTTTCCTAGAAAAAACGTAGGCTTACCTATTTATTCTTAAATGTACTCTTCCTGTTTTGCATATGCCAAACAGGAAGAGGAATCGTCGTACTTATAACATGTATGAAAGGTATTTTATTGACTTGGCGGTTGATTTGAGCAGTTGGTTCATATAGTGCAACACAACGTCGAAGTTCTGGTTTGTTTTCACAAATGAAGAATTTGCGGACATTCATTTTTACTATGGGCTTGCTTCTGGTAACGCTGCAGAAGCCAGCAGGTTGTATGCGGATGCATTTCCTCATAGGCGCCAATAACATCAGGAGGTGTTTTTGAGGGTACACCAAGTTCTAAGAGCGACAGGATCGTTCAGACGTTGAAGGGATCAACAGGCCCATCATGTCCTGCGTACAGGAGATATTGTTTTCGACCATGTTGACAAAGATCCCTCCAAAAGTGATCTGCACTCTCAAGTGTTTTATTTATTTGCTTTAACAACTCTACAAGAAAATAGACAAACGTCGATATCTCACACACGATCGTCACTAGATGTAATGTTTATAGGACATTTTTGTTCCATTTGAACCATATAATGTTCCTGAACAATTATGCTGGATAAGTTTGGGTCACCCTGTATACTATTAACCCATTCATAAACATTTCCCTTATACATCTTAGTCAAACATGCTGAGATAAAATCTAATTTACTCACCCATATCTGCTTTCGAACGCATTCACCCATTCATATGTTTCACATTTAAAAACAGAAAGAAATGAATAAGTTCCTCAGAACAGTTTCTAAATGGCAGTTTGCTAATGACATCTTGCGCATTCTGAACTGGTTAAATTTTAAAACGTTTAAAAAGATTTTTTTCCTTCAAAACTTGTAGGCCTATTTAAAGTTTCTGCAATGTAATCCCCTAACGACTTTCTATTAACATTAATTTTCATTTTTCTGCTAAAATTTTCAACTATCATAAGCCTTAAGCTAAGATATGAGCATGTGGCTAATAAGCGAAACTAGAAACAATGAAAACGTTTCTAAACATTCGCGAAGATTCGTCCTTTTTGTACGGTTTCTGCAGAGGCAGTCGTCGCACTAACTCATTCGTTTGGCTTTCCTCCCTAATGCCATGTTCGATTGACTAATTTATTGGCAACGGTTATGCCTCTGGAATTAAGATGAAGTTTCCCCCTTTGCTTCCTTCATTCGCACTCTGGCAATTAGCAAAGGTCAGGGAAAATAAAAGGGAGGTAGGGGGTGGTACGGGGAAGGGACAGGGACCGGGTGGACCTCACCTACTCCAGTGAGAATTAATCCAATTAAAAAGGCTCAAACCAATCTTCTCACGCCGCTCTGGACGCACAATGCTCTAAACCTCTTTCACAGCACATTAAAACACAGGAGAACAAAAGAAAACTTAATGATATAAACATGTTAGAGATTGATAAAGCAGACCTTTAGGGATACAAAAGAAAACTTTTAGTGCTATTCTCCCAGTTAATTAAAAAAAAATTAATAATAAAAGTTGGTAAAATTGTTTAATCAAAAACAATAAAATCATAAATGATATTATTTTGATAATGATACCAATGAAAAATATTTTTTTTATAATTTTTGTAGATATTTTTTAAAATTAATTTCATATTAATATTTTAACCATGCCATTGCCATCTCAAATTCAATTTAAAATAAGGAAATTATGTAAACGCGATTCAAGCTTTTCTCATTGCCATCATAAAAATCTTTATGTCTGAATTACAATAAAATCTCGAACATTAATTTGCTTTGCATAACGATCGAAGCTTTTCTAATCTATAAAATCACGGAAAACAAGTAGCTGCAGGAAATTAAATATTAGATAACACTTTTTACTATCATTAGATTAGACGAGTGTTGAAACTTCCGTTTGCCGCCCATGTTGTGCATAAATTTTCTTCTTTACGAATTTTGATTGTTAAGAATTTGTATTAATATAGGATGATGGTTTTTATTACAATCCTTTGTTAATAATGATGTTGGCGATGTTCTTTGCAGAGATAGACAATTTGAGATTAGGTGCTGCAAAAAGCAAGCTATTAAAAGGACATTTTCAACGATGTTAAAACTTTGGTCCTATGTTTAAATTTTGGTTCTGCGACCCGGATCGAAGGACCAAATTGTTAAACCACGATTTTAGCCATGTTCACGAAGAGATAAGACATGTGTGCCAACTATAACTTTTACTTACTTTTTGATGCTCTATCCGAATCTGAAGTCCAAATCAAAAAATTCGAAAAAATTGGCAACAGAACGACCGACTTCGTGAATACAGTAAGATGCTTTTAATTAACATCGTTATGGTAAAGCAGTAACCACATATTCTCAACTGGTTTTATTCTGTTATTAAATGTTTTAATTATTTAGGTAGAAATCTTAGAAATTTATTGGCATCAAAGCGTTTTATTCGTGGGGTTTTCTCTTATTTTAATAAATTGAATTATTAAATTAAATCTACTTTTTCCCACACTTTCAATTAACTCACCCACAAGTATATCTGTATGGTACAAATCTCGCAATCAAGGATAAATCAACTTTCCGACAACTGAGAGTTGAAATTTGATACACATACTCAGTACCGATGACAATGCATGTTAAAGGAAAATTTTTCAAATCGGTTCACTGGATCACGTTCTAAGGGCGCAAAAAAATGCACACATTTTGCGAAAATTCGCTTTTTCATGAAAAACCACCGCCCTTCCATAAATCGGCAACCTCGGTTCAGGTCCTTGCCGACTTGCGGAGGAATGACTTCTATACGAATTGCTTAATTGCTACACGAAACAATTAGGTTTACCGAGGGATGATTACTGTTGTTGAATGAATACGTCCTTTATTATTGCACATTTAAGCTTTGTCGTCGCCGACTTGAAGCACGCGATACGATCGCGTCTGCAGCAGCGCCACCTAAAGAGAAGGCCTGAAACGTCATACATTGTTACATCATCATCAGAGGTGGAGATTTAGAGCTTATTATTGGTAGAAATCCCTAATTGTTGCTAGAAATCCAACATTTCGGTGAACAGGCCTTCTTTAGGTGGCGTTATTTGCAGCAACAATTTTTATTTGAAATCCCTTTTCTCCGAAATATTATTAGTATTGTGATCGATCTGGGAGTTTTTTTGACGCTAAAAGGTATGAATAGAAGCTTATTAACTCCAATTCTTAATTAAAAAATTTTTTAAATCATAACGTTTTTATTAATTATCTCCTAATATTTAGCGTTGACTTCCTAGCCACAGACAGGTATTTTCCGTAAAAGTATGCAAAACAAAAGAAAAGAAAAAACAATTTTGCTAACAAACTACTCTTTTCGATTCTCAATACAACAACTTACATTAAGGCTTGTGTAAAATTTTCTGTGAAACCAACTAACTTGTACTGCTGATTAGTAAATCTAAGCATACGGCTTCACCCAATTACACATCGGATACAAACTAACAACGTCAACTCTTTTTACATCGCTTTAAAGAATGGCTCTTGTCTCATCCTTTAAAGAGAAAATTCCTTTAAAGCTTGAATTCACAGTTCTTTTTTCTCTTTCAGGTTGGATAAAAGATGAGAATAAGAAGGAAACAAAGGTAAGGAAAAGGAGGATTTAGCAGCTAAGGATGTGGCGGTGGAAGAACTTCTCACTCTCGACCACAGTTAGTCTCGGGGTTGTCTTTCTTCTCTAGTTTCCTATTTTTTTTTCTCTTAATTCTTCTCTCCACCTTTTTCCCCCTCCTCTTTTCTGCCCTCTTGTTTTTTCCTCGCTCACTTCACTCCTGCTATCTTGGCAGTGTGACAGGCCAAGTATTTTTAACGTTCCAGTCTGCTCATCCTTTCTCCTCCGAACAGACAAAGTTGATTTAAAGAAGAAACGCAGACTTTTGTGGCAAGGGCGGCGTTAATGATTATAAAAAAAAATAAATAAAAATCTTTTGATGACTCAAACTGCTTCCTATTTTAAAAAATGATCTTCAATTTATATGTACAGATTTTTAAATTTCATAACTCCGGATGAGAAAGGCCTAATCCTTCAATGACCTCATTTATTCGAACCTCGTAGTGGAACATCGTTCTGTTACGAGTTAATTTTACCTTTTTATCCTCCTCACTGGTTCGTTATAACAGACAAAGATCGCTTTATTTACGCTTTTAAATGTTAGAGGAAAATAGAGCTTCTTTTCGCATCCTTCCATTTGCCAAAAGCTGATTCATCAAAAATAATTCGTCGGGTCTTTTTTCCCCCTCATTATCTTCTGGTTCACTTTCACTCTTGTTTGTTCCTTCCCTGTCAAAATAGTTAAGGTCAGAATTCAGGGTAAAGGGAAGGAAAAGGAACAAATAAAAAAAGTGTGTATTTGGAGGGTAGGAGTGAATAAAACATAGTAACACGATGTGGAATAGAAAAATCAAAAGTCTTAAAAGGGAAAATAAAGCAGTTCTTGGAATGTACCCTCAAAAGTTGTCCTATTAAAGAAAAATAATTTTAAAAGATAAACTTTATTCATTAAGATTCCTTTCCAATTTGTTTCGTCCGCTTTAATGTTTAAATTTGCATAAATTTCATTTAATAGCTTAGTTGTATATGCAAACGAGATGCATACAATAAATGTATAATTTGAAGTCATTATCGGAGTTTCAAAAACATTCATGCCAACTTAATAATTAATAATTTCGACACAAATTTCCGATTTAGCATAATTATATTAATCTAAAATTCGATAAGCTTACAATACATACACGTAGAAGGATCAATACAGATTTTCAATTTTCAGACCGATATTAACAATAGCTATGCTCATAAACATGCACTTACAGATTATTACATAGTATTAAAATGAATTGTTAAAGGGTATTTGATAATCCAGGGTTGCACATTTAGCGCTTTTAATTGATGGGAATATTTATTGTTGGACATTGTTGTAATAAAAAGTAAACAATGCATAACAATTGAAACTTCGGACACGAAACGCGCTAAATTGGATACCTTTTATTAACAACGCCCAACAACTGAAACTGGATATTAGAATAACCATCCTTACCTATGTCGGGCAGAATACAGCTTGCTTCGATGGGGCTCAATAATACAAAAAATGGAATATCGTTTGGCCAAAAAAGAATTGTATTTCAAATATTCAGGATTAACACATGAGAATAATGCAATTTAAAAGATGAGATTCTCAAAGTGTTTTCCATTTGAAGAAGTCTTTGCTTGAGCTGGTCTATTGCAATATTATTCCATTTGTTATCGCTGTTTTCAGCTCTTCTAAGCTTTTCGGTCCGTAAATAAGGTTTCTTTCATAGAGATAGACATAAGAGAGGTGGAAAAGACGTACCTCAGAAAAATGTTTGCCACCGAGGGCGCTGCAAAATTGACTGGTCATGTTTAGCAAACGACACATGTTTAACTGAAGTATTTTTTCTGCCTCGGATGTTTGACACAAGTAGTTGAGTTGTCTAAAGCTAGATATGAATAATACACCAGATACCGGCTTCTTCTTTTGGCCATTTTGAAAAACTTCTGGCATTAAGAAAAGTTCATGCTTTGACTGATTTTGAAACACAGAAAAAGCTTGAAGTTTCACCCCCTTGGTTTCTTTGGGCTCCTGCGCATGCGCACGGCATTTGGCGACACTAGTTTCGTCCGTTGACGAATTATGCAATTAACAGATTAGCAAGACCCATTGAAGCACCCTGTATCTAAAAGATAACAATTCCATAAAGTCAGGCAAGTAGACGTTTGCTATGTTTAAAGTAGTGATGTCCGTTGAATCCGGATTTCTGATCCGGATCTGAAAATATCCGGATTCGAATCTAGAAATATCCGGATCCAGGTCTCGTATCCGGATTTCGGATCTCGGATCCGGATTTCGAATGTCGGATATCGGATCCGGATTTCGGATCTCGGATCCTTTAACTGGATGCGTATTAGGACTAATTAGGACTTAGGAGGACTCAGGCTATCACAATCGCAATAGTCGAGTCCATATAGATTGAGGGGATATGGTACAATTCTAACTAAAACGAAAACTAAAGATTTGTTAAATTAAAGCTGATTTTATTTTATGATGATTTTGATTGTTGATTACATTAAAGCGATCCACTGCTCAGTCACAGGGAATTAGGGAGTTTAGGGTCTTTTGACTTTGAGACACGTGATAAGGTGGTTATATTTATAAAAAAAATTGCATATACAAAATTTCCTGAATATACACACACGAATTTCGGATCTCGGATCTAAGATGCGGATCTCGGATCCAAGATCCATATCTCGGATCTCGGACCTAGGTCCGAAAAAAAAAATCCGGATACCCGGATCTTGAATTATCCGGATCTTGACATCCCTAGTTTAAAGTAAAAACTGACAATTTGCAGTGGAGACATCAAATTTAAAACACTAATTCCTTAAAATCTTCCATTATAGGGTTATTAAAAAAAAAGATGTTTTCTAAAATTGAACTGATATACAAAAATCATATTGATATGAAAAGATAAAAAAACTCAACATATCCTGGGTTATCTATCAGCTATCACTGTACCAGAGATGCACTCCTTCAAACCGTCCAGTTGTTGTGGTAATGGGGGAACATACATAACATCCTTGCATCCTTGACATATCCCCGCAAAAAGAAATTGCTGTGCTAAATCAGGTGATCGCGGAGACCGAGGAGAATCGATAAATCATAATTCCAGGCACGGTAGATGGTAGAGTGGCATTCAGGTGGTCGCAAACTGCACACAGATCTGAACACAACTACACACGCACACCCACAGAAGCACACATATATGGAACATATAAAACTTCTTCAATACATAGATCCTATAATTCGGGTATAATCCTGCGATATAATAATTGCTGTTAGCAATTTTGCGTAAAAATATTAAAAATCTGATTAAACCATTAAATGAGAATTTATTAAAAATATTTTTTTTTCTAATTCTTGCACACAGAATCAACTAAATCTTAATAAATTAAAAGAACGTTAAATATACATCACATTAGGAAGGAAAGCGCGTTAATAATTACTAGGGCTAAGAATTCACGAGTACACTTCACTCTTAAAGTAAAACTTTTCTTCCAAAGATAGCAATCCTGAGCCTTCGTGAAATTTTTACTCCATGTCAGAAACCTCGATCATATTAAGGAAATGTAATTTTTATCACATAAAGGGAGGAAACACGCCTCCGTCTTTTGGTCCTTCTTTTTACAGCTTAAAAAGAAGCTGATCAACATCTTGTGCCAAGTGGAAATTTTTTTTTCCTATTTTTTTTTTCCGCGGTTAGCCGCTGCCGCCGGATTTTTTTTTCTATTTTCTCCTTTTGCCGCTTGTTTATCTTTTTTCCCCTTCCTTTCTACTTCTTCTTCAGCAGAAAAATTCCAATTAGTTTCAAGAGAGATTAACGTTCTTTCATATATATATTTCCTTCCATCATTTTATCTTGGCGTCGATCATTTCGGCCACATGACGTCAGGAGGCCCGATATTTTCGAAGCTGTCATCTTTTTCTTTGTTGAGTTTTCTCTCTCTCTTCCACCCACACATCGTTTTATCCTCCCAAGATCTCTTCAACGCTCTTTCACTTCTCCTCTATTTCATCAACACACCCTCACTTTCGATCGGAATGTTGCAGATAAAAGATGCTTTCAAAGTGTTATTGTCGACAACGATGGGTTGAGGGTTTCTTTTTTTTATATATATTCTTCTTTCCCCTCCACCTCTCTTTCAAGATTTTTCTATCCGTACCCTTTATTCATTTATTTATTTACAATTTTTTGTTTTCCCTGCCATTGAAATTTGACGGAAATCTCCGGAAGTAAGAGCGGATTCGGCGAGCCTGAAAGTGTGGAACAATAACTGAAGAAAGAGGTTTGGAGGAGGGGGAAGGTGAGGATTGGGGGTTGTATCTGAAGAAGAGCCTGACACGCGAGGAGGCACCGCCACTTGTGTTTATTACGTAAACACCCGATTTTCTAATAGCGAGGGTTTCGAGGCAGCGAGACAGACAACGAGGCTTTTCATGGTTTTAAAACAGCCTCATCAGCCAGGAAAATTTCCCTTCCATAATGCCCCCGACATCTCTAATCTCTCCTTTCGCTCTTGATATTTTTTTTACGGCGAGATTACAAATTTTTCTAATTATCATATTATTATTTTTATAATTATTCTCATCGCGTTTATGAATTAAGCTGCATTCCTGGCGGAACTTTAAGCTACCTCTTTTTAAACTATTTTTAAAATGGTTTAATAGTGTCGCTTTTGTCGTCCGCTTCGTTCGCACGCTTCGTCTGTGGTCTAATTATTTCGAGAACTCTGAAAGCTAGAAGACTCATATTTTCTAATATTAATTATTTTAGCGAAGTTAAAAAGACTGATGTTATTTGATTCTCCTTTAGAGCTGTATCGTTTAAAATTTTAATGGCGTCTGTTATGCATTTCGCGTCTGATAAATGAAGTAACTCATATTTAAAACACCAATATAAAAAAGAAGAGAACCGAACTGATAAATTCAAACTTTTCATCGAATATGAATTTCAACTTTATTGAAATGCATCTGCTGAAAATTATAATGGAAAATTGCAGCATAAAATTAAAAGAAATTTGAAGTGAACAAATTGCACTGGGAAAACAATACAGAAGGCACTTCTAGGATGAAATGGATCAATTGGATCACAATATAAACGTATAAATGGCTCTCATTTTAAAATATTCTGTCTTATTAAGTAAATACAGAGGATTTCAAAATGCTGTAGTTATTGTTAAAATAAACATTTAGAGGTGCGGTAAAGTACAGAATATTCGTCATATTATCAAGTTTCAAAATGATGATTTAGAGATGTTCAATATAGTCCCCTCCAGCTGCACGGCATGCGAAAGAAATTCTTCCGAAAACGCTCGATATTTTCATCAGAGGTTGAAATGCCGGCCTGTGCGTTTCCGCTTACACAAACAACCTGTTTCCTGGAATGTTTGATGCCATTTTCTAATGCTCTTAGCAGTAGGGGGCTTTTGTTCTTAATCTTATACGAAATTGAAGCTGAGGACGCAAAACATTTCTGTTGCTGGGTCGCCATATCGATAAACAACTGAGATCACGGAGACCTCCACCGGCAATCTGAACAAAACTTGACGATCCCCTCTTTTCAATAGTGGGCGGATCGTTCAGCTGACCTCAACGTAATTATAGCATTTTGAAATCGGATACGGACTTCTGAATCTCTTGTATACACATATACACTTTGATATATATAAATTCTGCAATACTAAATTTATGCAGAGTGGGTCAAAAGTAGGCTTACAGTTGTTTCCTTATTTGTTTCACGTTTTTTTTATTTTTTACAAGGATTGTGAGAAATGGTGAACAGTTCAAATCAAGAGCAGAGAAAGTGGATAAAAGCAGTATATAATTTTAACAAACAAAAAAATTAATCCCGTCTATTTTTTTTTAAAATTTATTTTCTCGAAGTAATATTTAGAAAATGAATAAAGCTCCCATCTTCTTACGTTTCTCATCAGTTTCAATTGAATGACATATCATATGCCGTTTATTGCTATTTGAAAACGTTAGTGATTCTAAAGACTACGTGAATGCTACCCTCACAACACCAACCCAACTGGGATAATTTAGCCCAAAATTCATAGTAATAAATCTAGAGCTTGTCTAGAGGAATCTGCATACCAAAATTCACTCCTTTACATATCTATATATCATACAGATCAGAAGGTCCCCGCTAACTCCCATCCCCGTAACTCCGACCTCAGTGAATCAATCAAACTGAAAATAGATAGTGAAGTTGGACATGCCTATGGTTAAGCTATATTCCGAATTTCAGCCTTCTTTATCAAAAATGCGAAAAATATGAAGGTGACAAACAGACGGACATGGTAAAACCAATAAGTAGCTTCTTTCTTCAGCTACTTAATAAATAAAAAATATAATAAAATATTTTTATAAAAGGCAAAGTACATACTTAAGTGGCCCACCCTGTATACAGGCCTCTATCTCCTAAACGGTTGGATCAATTGAAAAAACACCAAGAATAAAACATTTCTCGAATATTGTGTACAATCTGAACACCATTAAAAATAGGGGTTCCTGTTTAAGATTTCAAATTTACTCCCTCCCCCCAGCCCCCCTCACAAGGGGGGGGGGAGGGGTAATTTTTTAACCAATGAATTTCCCCCGCGAAATAATTCACTTTTGATTTTGGACATTTTTTCGCACAATGCTTAGTTTCCGAGATACTCAATTGTCTCAAGATAAATGCCTCATCCTGTATACAGGGTGATTCAGAAAGGTAGGTCAAGAATGAAATACCATGTACAGTTTGTAGCGGGGAACAAACTTTTTCCATAAACATGTGTCCGGAAATGCATCCTTACAGAGATAATGCAACTTGTACGAGGTAGGAATGACATTACAGTAGGTGTTCATAATGCCGACCCTGAGCCTCGAAGTCGTTGGTCTAGTGTTTGAAACGCCCGGCGATGTGGGTGATCACGGTCTGGAAAACGCTGTTGGTAAATCCTTTCCGCTTCAGTAGCATTACACTGTGCCTCGCCGTAGACTAGATGCATGTCCGCCAGTTCCGCATTATTCAAGCGATCCATTGTACGACAATGGAGTTACATGTTTCGTTTCCTCTCTTTTAAAGGAGAGAACACGAACAATTTACATGTTTAGATCCTAATTTACATGGACCTTACCATTGCCGTCTGGGTAACGCACATCCATTCCTACCTCGTACAAGTTGCATTATCTCTGTAAGGATGCACTTGCGGACCCATGTTTATAGGAAAAATATTGTTCCCCGCTACAAACTGTACATGGTATTTCATTCTTGACCTACATCTCTGAATCACCCTGTATAAGCCACCTTTAACTTCTACAATTAAAACAGGCGCTCAATCAAAGTGGTTACTATTTTGTGGCCAAACATTTCTGATTACAGCGAGCTACTTTTGGCCACTGTCAATTGCCGTTTCAATTTCTTCCCGAAGCGCCGCTCAGAGATAAAAGTTTGGAATGTTAAATAAGGAAAAACTGGATAATGTCTAATTCAAGTTGTATATTCTGGCTCCCTCTACAAAAATTTTAACACTTTTAGCAATGCCAAATGATTGGGATCTTTTTTAACGCAGAATATCGATTTAAATTAAACAAAATGTGAATCAAATTATTATAGGCAAAAAATCAAATTATTATAGGGTTAGTCAAAATTATGTTAACACTAATGGATAAGTTGCGTTGGGCGATTGCCGTGCCCTCTGCACTCTCTGATTACTTCATGACTGTTCCTATGTCATCTGGACATTGTGAATGATGAACACGAACAAGACTTCGATCAGGACACAACTGGATTTTTTCAGATGTACTTTCGGAGAAAAATGCAAATGTAAAACAATTTGCCAAATTTTCTCTATTGCATGGAATGTTTGCAGTTTTGTTTAACTATGAGTATCTTGACAAGAACTCAAAGAATATTTTCATTGATTTTCTTCATGAGTACTCACAGTTACTTCAAAAAATGGCGATTATCTTTCAGGAAGCAACTAAAAAATCAAAGTTTAATGGGCCGTAATTCAGTGAACACGCAAAGAGTTTCGATTTCTCCGGTAGATAGAAGTGCAGATCGGTATCAGTGATCTCGTGCTCAGAGACTTCACTTGTGAAGCG
The DNA here is from genome assembly GCA_023313115.1 of Rhysida immarginata. Taxonomy (NCBI): domain Eukaryota; kingdom Metazoa; phylum Arthropoda; class Chilopoda; order Scolopendromorpha; family Scolopendridae; genus Rhysida; species Rhysida immarginata. The sequence goes on along the minus strand of JAHWFO010057280.1, from coordinate 13,118,211 downwards.
TTTGTTGTTCAAAGCCGCGGCATGTTGTTTTCCAGGAACAGCGAATATGCATCCTTTGAATGAATTTTTCGATCAGCGCGCCATTTCCCGGGGATTGTGGCCAGATTTATCACCCCCTGTTTCTTCTTATGGGGTTATCTGAAAAAAGTGGTTTATGTGAATAGTCCACACACATAGTCAAATTATGTGAATAATCTGAAATGGGATTATGTGAATAATCTGAGCTGAAAACGAACATCACAACAGCCATTTCTAACATCAATACTGCCCTGCTTCGCAGTCTCACGAAATCTGATAAAACGAACATGCTTTTGTATTCGCGAAAGAGGACGTCATTTCTAAGATTTATTGTAACACCTAAAGTTTGTCTGCTAAAAATAAAAGCCAACATTTCAACTAATCTCTGTGATACTTTATTTTCATTTAAATTCTCAAACTGGTACTTTTACGGGCAGCTAGACTTTGATACGCGCGACTTTAAACTCACCCTGTATATCGAAAATTAAAATATATTACTAGCTAATATGCTATTAAGTTAAACTATATAATCGATTCGATTTCCTCTTAATGAATAATGAAATAATTTCACAAAATAATTTCCCAGAAATATAAAATCAATAAATATCTTCACAATTATTAGCGGTTATAGTCCATTATACCTTGATATTTAAATCTGATTAAGCTATAAATTAACGGGATACAGAGCAAATCTTAAAATCTTGAAGCATTTAATTATTTATGTTCTTAATTAATAATTCTTTTACCATTTAATCCAAATTTCACGAATATTATTCTGTTTTAATTTAAGTCATCTTTTCTAAAACATCAAGTAATTCCCAATGGAATTTATTCTTGGATCGTAATAATTCGAAATTGTTATCTTTTGAAAGTGTTATAGTACATCATTTCCATTGAAGTAGATTCTTAATTAATTTATCTACCATACCCTTTAAAAAAGATTTTCAAGAGTTGTCGGCACCGGAGAGGGCTGAAGCTGGGATTCACTCACTCGCTGATTCCAGGCTTTAAAAGAATTACATGATTAATGCCTTACCATAAACCTTATATCTGATTCTAATTAAATAATAGACGAGAAGATATAACCCATGTTTCATTCATGAATAGATGCTTCCGAAATTAATATTAAATTCGTCGATAAAATTAAAGTTGTTCGTCCAGTTCACTCGCACATCACAAACTTCGCCCTTGATATGAACGATGTCAAATTCGAATTTTAAAGTTAAATTAATCTTTAATGACACGTGATTGTCGTTGACGGATTGCATTTTTTATACGCAACCAAGAGCGGATTGGAAAGACATACGGTTGCACAAGAAATAGCTCTGCGAAATTAATTAAACTTAGAAATTGACAGGCCGTGGGTTTAATTTGTGTCATTGGGTTTAATTCGTCCGGGGCGTCACCAACACCGCTTTGGCTTTATATTTGCCAATTCACTTCGCTTGAACGTTTTCTTCCTCTCAAAATCCCCCGAAGGTTCGAGAGCATCAGCTCCCAACGATAATGTAATGTCTCCTATCGGGTTGAAACTTTTTAAAAATTTATTGCGAATGCTTCATTGTGCTTGCAGATCTTGTTCGGCGCTTGCAACTCTTTTCCACCCGATACTCTGCCTAATCTGGTTGCGAACTTTCACCCTCTCCACCCTACCACCCGTTCGCGTTTCCGCCAACCTATCAGTGACAGGCGCCTTTCCACCCCCGTCCCGATTCGAATTAAAGATGGAAAAAAACAAACTAGAAAGAATGGGAGTGTTTACAGAATTTTTAAACGTGTCCACAAATTATAATTCAAAGGAAAAGTTTGAATTACTGAGTGCAAGAAGGGTTTATATAGTGACAGAACTGAAAAGATAAAACTGAGAGCTTAGTACAATATTTTTTTTGTAACCTAATTTTAAAGCACTTTCGCGTACAACTTATTCTCTTTGTAATGCTAAGAACCATGAAATTTGATAAAGAATTATCAGAAAATAACGAACAAATTAAAGTTCAAGAAAGTTCAACTTAACATTCTGCATTATTTGCATATCCATGCTTGATTTAAATATTTGATCACACCTCATAGCAAAAACAAAGCATCAATTTACAGCACAGAACAAATGTACAATGAAGCTTTGCTGCACTATTTCAAATTTCCCTGGAGTCTGTTAAACAGATATACAGGCAGCTTGGAACTTGGCAAAAAATATCGCATCAGATTCTACAGATTCTTCATACGCCAACAACTTGATGTGTTCCCATAAGAAATCCAGAGAAGTGCGATCCGGTGATCACGGTGGCCATGGGACACCAACAGATTCTCTTTTCCTGGTGCTCGCGGACATCAATATCGAAGTGAACAAGCCCATCGTCATGTTGTCACGTTATTTTCCAGTTTCCAACAATTCTGGCAACACTTAAGAAATGAATGCCAGGTATCGTGATCCATTCAAACAGACTATTGTTTTGCAATGTAGCGCCATCAAGCGTCGACGCAGCAGGCAGTTCCGAACTATGAAAACGAAACATCTTGTGGTGTCTGAGCATGCATTTCCGACCACTGGTTCTCTATCTCAAAATACAGTAGAATTTCGATTATCCGTCAGGTGTCGGGACTGTGACAATGACAGATAATAGAACATGAACACGTTTTAACAGTTTAAATTGCAAACTTTATTACACATAGCGTGTACTTAATAGTGCACATTATTTTTCGAAACATTCAGTCATTTTCCTCTGTTTTAGGAAACTTCTAGTTTTTTCTAGACGCTTGATTGCTTATACCTATTATGCAACAATAATACTACAACTGCTTCAGATTTTGCTTGATTTTTAAGCCAAAGAATGCATTTTAATAACATCGTTTGACGGAAGGAGAAAACTTTTTCGCGCTTCTGGTGGAGAAATTCACCTAGCATGAGTGACGGATAATCGAGGTTCTATTGTATTCAGTTATGACCATCTGTAGAATTTTGACCTTAAATGTTTTAGGCAGCCTATATTTTTTATCTAAGCTATAAGTCTGTCTCATTACATTTTGCCTCTTTCTTTCACAAAATAAACCCTCAATATTTGTGGCATTTGGTTTGTTTGCTATCGTTTCTGATAAAAGCCTACCTGCGAGGATTTCTTCGAGCAAAGATGTTCACGTTAATTGTTAATTGGTGTATCTAAATTGTCTCGATTTAAGAACAATGGAATGATGTCCTGTCCATTGATTGAATCATGTATTTAAGTTGAAGTTATAAAGGTAGCTTATAAAAACTAATGAGAACCTACTTTTTCTTACATGATTCCAATGTTCCTCTAACGCTAACTTTATACCGATAAGCTCTAAAAGAACTGAACGAAGTAAGAATTATCGGAGTAAAAACTGAAACCACATTATTTTCATTTAAGTTTTTAAAACTTAACATTTCATAAAATGCTTAATAAATTTCAGTATTGATTTCAACCAAAATTGGTAAACCAAACGGTATATCTACGTTCATTTCATGAATCGATGACGCATCCGCCGATTTCGTTCGAGTAATAATGCTTTATCATATCACTAGTTAATAGTTAAATAATTAGATTTTATATCGCTTAAGTTTATTTATTTGCAATGATAATAAATTAAATTTAATAAACATCAGTACTGTTAATGGATACAGTACAAATAGCAAATAACAACTGGAAAATAACGTTATCATCGCGTTCGTTTCTTGGGAATTTCGCCAAATATTTGACTAAATAAAGATATATTTTATCACGAATTCAATTCAGTAGCGCAATCTTCTAGCGTGATAAATGTATTAATGTCAACGGCTGATTGTAACGAAGGTATCCCTTATCTCATCGACGGTTGCGTCACTTTTGAACACCCAACGTCAGGAGATTTCCCTTAGCACAGTCATTCAGAACAGAAATGACAATCAATGATTGATTCACAAGATGAAACATCAAAGGAATAACGGAATTTTGGTGGTGAGCCCCCTTCATCAGTCATGTCTCACTTTAGCTATATACTGCAGTAGGAACGTTGAATGGATTGAAAGTTTGTCTTCAATTGAAGAAGACATTGATAAAAGACATCGTTACCAAAAGAATTTTTTTCCTCTTTCTTTGCCTCAGAGAAAATAACTTAAAGTTGAAAATGTAATATAACAGGGTTGCACGGCGTGATAAAAGATTAAGTAATAGATAACGAAAAACTTAAAAACTTTTTAATAAAGCCACGATTTCCAGTTTAAGTACGTTGTACGTTATTATTTTACCTTTTTAATGTAAATATCTTGTAATAATTTATTAATGTAGGATAAAAAAAATTTTCTTTCGTCGATGTATCAACTGTTCATCAATTTAAACAACAAAGATGACGGTGCTTTTACATAAAAAAAACGGTTGGTTTATATAATCCATTGTGTTTAGGAGCAATTTCTGTTTTTTGCTTTGTCTTTAAATCCAAACACACCACACTTTCACTGCCTCTATCTCCTAAACGGTTGGACCAATTGAAAAAACACCAAGAATAAAACATTTCTCAAATGTTGTGTACAATCTGAAAATACAATTAAAATAGAGATTTCCATTGCACATTTCATAGTTGACTTCCATATTCGAAAATGGTGTTGGTTATTTTTGGAAATAGAATACACATAAAACCCCTCATGTGAAAGTATAATAATTTGTCAGATTTGTATTTTAGAAGTTAGCCATTGGTTCACTTTAGGTGAGACACCCTGTATAATAAAATATCGGTATTGCTTAGAATGGCTATAAGTGGTCGCCTACATTTGTGGTAACGCAGTTCATTCTGTTACTGAGAATGTCGAGCAAAGACAGCAATGGAAACGATTCACTAATTTGGACGCCTTGTTCAAAGGAGTGCCAAAAAATATTTAATTTATTTTAAAATTTGAATTTTAATCATACGGACATACAATCACATGTCAAAAGTCATGGGATAGCAGTGGACTATTTTTCAAACTGGTTAGAGGAGTTTGTCCAACAACATATAGTCTCCGATTTCCACAGTTTCAAGAGTCTACCGAGAGTACCAACTTGACGGCATGACCTCCCACCATGGACAACGCTGTGGTCGACCACACCTTCTCAATGAACGGGATCAATGGCGTCTGAGTAGGATGGTCACCGCTAACAGGCAACTGACACTACGTCAGATGACATCAGATATTAACCAGGGTGATACTAGAGCTGTATAGATGCGAACTGTGCAACGAAATCTGGTGAGATATGGAAGCAGAAGATCCACGAGGGTGTCCATGCTAACAACAAGACGTCGTCAGCAACGTCTCTCCTGGGCCCATGAACACATCGACTGGACACTTGATAACTGGAAGCCTGGTCTGATGAGTTTCGATTCTCCTGGACACTTTGTGGCGCAGACCCCATGAAGGCCATGGACCCAAGTTGTCAAGCATGCACTGAACAAGCCAATGGTGGCTCCGTTATGGGCAATTGTGGGAAGCTCTCCAGTCGGAATGGTTGGCAATGTCTTCAGATGTCTTCCACCGAGTTGTGGAATCAATGCCACGTCGCACTGTGACACTTCGCCGGGTTAGAAGAGGTCCCACACGTTATTAGGTGCTAACCCATGACTTTTGGCATGTAAGTATATAGATGGGGTGCGCAGGAAGTAGCTACGCGCATGGACTACTTTCTGTGCCTTCTTTCATTTCCGATCTTAGAATTTCAGAGGCAGGAAAGAATAAAAAACGAACAATTTAACCAACAAAAATGCCGTGTCGTGTTCCTCCCGGTTCAATCAATTCGCAAAAGGCAAGATTATTTAGTAAAGTAATGTTTCATGGATTTCCGTGTACCGTTTTATAATCTCCGACTCAATAATAAATTAATGATAAATCGCGGCACTCGGCAGTCAACCTGAATAATGTCAACTTTTAGTAACAGCCAACGCTAGAAGTACAGTTATTACGAAAGCGGAAATACATCTAGGCACAAAGTAAGCTAATGTTTGTAAACACGCACCCCGTCTATATATGCAGTGTCATCGAAAGCAACCTCCCCAACTCAGCGGAGTTTGCAGGCCGTTCTACTAGCGCAAACGATGCGGTCGTCATTTAGTAAATAATTAAAAATTGGTCTAAAAGGTCGCCGATAGGTGACGCTGTAGCAAGATTGCAATTTTATGTTCGGTAATTGAGACTGGCGACAACATATGAACGAGTCAAATAAAAGAATGGAGACATGCTCTGTGATCTCAGAATTTCAACAACGTCTATGCGTCCAAGTATTGTTGTTGGCAAGTATTGTTGCGGCAAACCTTCATCGATGTTCGGGTGATTGCCGCTGATTTCCAATAGCTTGGCCTCCTCGCTCATCTGATCTCATTCCCATGTGACTGCTGATCGGGTTTATCGCGAAAGGCCTGTAAGAGCATTCGCCGGCATGTTCTAGGGAATAACGCGGATTTACTGCGTTCAGCTGTGGAAAAATGTTTTTGCGCATGGAAAGAATTCTGGAAACACAAGGGGAACTTACTGAACATAGGAGAAGTTTAATTGTTGATGCGTTTACATTCAGGTTGCTATTGAAATACTACTGCGAGAACCATTTGGAATAGTTTTTTCTGGATAATAGGCGATTAGAAAGTAGGGGTGGCGCACTTCCTAAATATCTGGGCATGCAAAGTCTCAAACGCTATTTGTTTATGAAACGCGAGTATTACATGCCACATGCATACTATATTCAATAACATTCTGCACATTATAGTATTTATTACAAATTTTCCTTTATAAAAATTAAAGAAATTAGGTTTTAGAAATATCGATTTAATAAACCCAGATTTATTATCGATATTTGAAACGGCATAAAGTATTGCGTTATTTAGCTTAAAAACAAAACTGACCACATAGAGGTCATCAAAGAGGACATAAAATATAATGAAGTATATCATAATTGAAGTATTGACAGCATGTAATGCGAGATTGAAAGGACAGCTTATGAAATTGCGGCAACGGGCAGCTTGCGAAAGAGAAACGTGGATTGATTACGACGTCAACTTTTTCCGTTTTTGCAAACCAATAATCTGAAGCCATCAAATTTAAAAGCCACTTTCAATAATCCTCCGTTCCTAACTTTATTATTATGCAAATTAATAAGCCTTCGAATTAAGTCCAAGGGAGAAGTATGATTATAATGCATTAATTTTCGTATTTGATAAATGACGATAATCATCACCTTTCTAATTGAACGTTAATTGGAAATCACTGCGTTGCTTGAGACTAAATAATCAGCGTCCATTTTAATTAAGCCCTAACTATGACATCAACACCTAGCCTCCCACCAAACGTTGCTCGACCCTCAGGTTAATGCATCCCACATAAATAACGAGTCCTGACGTTTTTCGAAGCAGGAAAAAGGAAAAAATAATAAAAAAAGAAAGAAGCAACACACGTCCCAACTTTTTCCACTGGAAACTGACCTTAAGATATAAATCAAATTAAAAGCCTTCAAAGGGCGAGAGAGAAAAGAGAGTAAGGTTCATTACAAATGGTAATTCTGCCTTTTCGTCTCCTACCGAACTAATTGCATTAGAACTCGTGATTAATGCCAATAATTTAGTTACAAAATTAATCAAAATACCGAACAGAGTAAGCGGCAAACTCAAGTTCGTATAACCAAAAGAGTTTTCACCTAAACCGGTTAGAGGAGTTTGTCCAACAACATATAGTCTCCGATATGGCGCTAATTATTTAAAGCTCCATTAAAGCCGCATAGTAATTGAGAATGCGTCCACCTCACAAACCGAACCGATGAGCGAAATATTGTGTTCGAGCCCATTGCTATTATCATCATCATTATCATTCGCTTTTATTAAAATGCTTCAATGTTCAGGTTTCAACGCTTTCATTAAGCAATAAAATATTATTGCAATGCGTTCTGTAATTTTATTGAACCTTAATTATAAAGGTCAGGGAAATACGTTTTCCGACGAAATCTTCTGTAATTAAATGATGGCAACCGATAATGCAACTTTTTGATTATCGTTAATCAATACTGTAAGACTTTGAACTCGTTGGTGAACAGAAATGTTATTTAAAGTCTGCTCTACGGGCAACACAATAAAGCAGAATACGATGACTACAATTCTCTTCTTTAACTCCCCGAAATAGCTCTTTAGCAAATTTGATTAAGGCACGGCGAGTAAGTGTTAGAAGCAATTTGCATCACTTTTGTAAGAAGCGTCAACTTTTCTTATAAGTGGAATTGCATGATGCTTTCGAAACAGATGTAGCGAGATGGGTAAAGCTTGAATATGCCAGAGGTTGTATCAAGCTTCAAAACCTTCACCGAGGGATGTCAAAATGTGGTAGACATGCCTCTACAAGGTCGTTCTGCTCTAATCGAACAACAAGAAGAATATGAAGATTCTTGGTAGTAGTATCGTAACGTATATCGTACGACCAGAGCACGCACTCAATACGAGCATTACTGTTCATTCTTGCAACAATGAGTGCCCAGTTTTAAGGAAAAAACGCAGGGCAATGCTCGGGTGCATGCATAAGACTGGGAAGTGGTCGATTTATTCAGTCGATAAGACTGGGAAGTGCTCTACCATCTCTCATACTCTCCAGACTTAAATCCCTATAACTTCTATGTGAATCTTAAGATGATGGAACCATTTCAGAACTGTTTCACTTTATTCAAACTATCAAAAGAACTGGCGCTGCCAACGATGTTACTTCTGGCAACGGAATGTACACGATATTGGTGCCTACCTCGAAGGACAATAAAACTTTGAAACTCTGTTGTAAATTCTATAAAATAGGTATCACTATTTAAATTACAATCCTCATATTTTTTCTCAATAAAGCAGACTGCGATTCAGTTTCTCCTGGAAACTTTCTAAGTCACCAGGAAACTACACAAATTCGCCATACTCATTTGAGCTCCTTAACCATTTATCATTGATTATTTGTGAACAGAGTGAACAAATACATTGTTACTATATTGACTATTTGATGAAAATCAATCCTCCACTTTTTCACACTATAACATTATTCTATTTTGATAGTTCTACTTGAAACCACATCATCATTCAGTTAAATAGGACATGGCATTTCAAGATACACTGAAATTATTTTGGTGTTTGGAATTTAATGAGAGGATTGACAGGATACTCGAAAATGCAATAACATTAAAATGCATTAACCTCCTCGAAATAACGTTTATGTACAGTGCTTTATTATTTTATAGGAGGAGCTACTAGTATATCCTTCGTTTGCAAACAGCTTTTAACGTGTCGTTTTATTGAATTCACAAGGAGTCGGAAAACAATCTGATGAAAAGTGGACTGCACGCCAAGAATAAATGCGTGACCTAATTCTGAATGGTTCTATGATTTCTAAACCCGTCAAGTGTACACAGCCTATTGATGGACTGGTCGGTAACAATGTTGAATTATGTTGTGTTGCTAAGGGATCATTCTACATGTAAATGGCGGGTAGCCTCATGCTATTAGACCCCACAAGAACAAAAACAAGAAACCAGACTAAATGCAGTACAGAAGTATTGGTTAGCGTTAAGGCCGGCTCCCACTATCCGCCGCGGAAAGCGGAACGGTTAAAACCGCCGTTGTTAAGCACAGCGGTAATTCCGCCGATCAGTTCCCACTATCGCGGCACGTTACGCCGTAGCCCAAGGGTCTCTTCGATCGCTTAGCGTTTTCTCTTAATGGACGCAAAAAAAAAAATTGACGTGGTGTTTTAAGTCTTTGCAAATATACAAAAAATGGACGAAGATACAAGCAAGCGTATTGCTGTTTATTTGATGATGTTCGCTAAGATTGCTGCGCCCCTCTAATACTATGACGTCGCCATCTTGGAGATTGTCAACATCACACAAAATGCACTGACTTCATTGGCGGAAGCTACCTCGGCGGATTTTACCGTCGCGGTAAAGTTGAATCCATCTCAACTCTAGACGGTAGCGGTTTTTACGCCGCGGTATGACGTCAAATCCGCTCTGCTTATGTCATGAGCGGTATTTCCGCCGCGGTTCCGCGCTAGTGGAAACCGGCCTTTAACGTACGAGCAACCAGCCAGTGCGTTACTGAATCTTATGCAGCCAATGGTATTCATCGGCTTCCCCCATGATTGAGAACGTCTTGGAGACTACTTCGAGAGGTTAGTCTGTATTGAGCATTATTAAAATAGTTACTTTATTATTTTCTATAGTACACTATTATACAGAATGTATCAGAAGTCTTCATCTCATTTCAAAATGCTATAACTCCACAACCGTTGATCGCAGATAAACGATCTTCATTCCATTGGAAAGAGGGGATCGTCAAATTTAGTTTTACAGCCGCTAGAGTCTTCCGGGCGTATCTGAAAAGCATGTGAGCTCCCGTCAGTTTATGCAGAAATGGCGACACCGCAGCACAACAAAACTTTTTGCGGGGCCATCTCGTTCCCCCTACCTGTCTGTTTGCGATTTTTTTCTGTGGGGCTTTGTTAAGGAATGTGTTTATGTGCTTCCGCTGTAAGCAAATGCGGATCAGCTCAAACTCGAATCACAGCTGCTATAAATGAAGTGATACGAGAAATACCTCAGGCCGGCGGGGTCAGATTGAACACTTATAAACTACATGTCAAAACTTGAGTATACTAGTATTCTGACATTTTGCAACTTGACCCACTTCACGTATGTTGATTTTTTTTAAAAATCGGATGAAGACTTTTGATACACCCTGTATTTCTGATCCAGGCCAATACACCGAAATTGCAGTGTGATCGCATGTTTGGCATGGAAAATGGTTGTCCAAATAACCCTTGTATAAAGCTAATAATATTACTTACATTCGTTAAACATTTAAGTTCTAGCGTATTCAGAATTGGTGGGGAGGGGGGGGGCGACTAAAGGTCTTGTGCTTGTCCTCCAACTTTTCTTCCTTCTAAATTCTCACCTCTCCCCTCAAAACTGCTTAATAAGGAAAACAAACGAGTTCAGCGCCCCCTTCCGGAGACGAAAAAAAAAATCCTGAGATGCGCCCCTCTTTAGAGTAACTGAGCTAATAATAGCGTAAGTGCTATGCACTGATAAACTATATCGCCATCTATTAATTCCAAATTTATCAAAATTCGTATGAAATTCACTAAAACGAATAAAATATAAATAAGATTATAACATCTTTAACTTAATCTTTAACTAGTTTGTGTAGCTTACTGTACATCAATGTATAACGAGACGAATGAGGGAGGAAAAACTAAAGGTACCTCAATGTGTACTGTAATTTCGAAATCGTGCAACTCGAATATTTGATGTCGTCTCGGTCTCTTTTAAGTCTTATATATATTATTAAAATTAAATTTCTACATGTTATTTGTTCTGCATCAGAGAATCGAGACATTAGCAATTCAACATCAAAAAAAAGAAATATACAGAAATATTAAATGAAATTTGTTAGCCTCTGGAAAACACGCCCGCTTTTATCGATTGTTATACGTACGAGTCTCACATTTCATTCTTTTTCTCTTTCACCCGCTTAAATCAACCCCGCTGCTCTATTTTATTATCATCCCCTAACATTATTTTAATTAGCTCAAAGAATCTTGTGTATTTTCTTCTCGCGCGTCTTTTTTTATATGGATAGCTATAGTCTTTCTTTCTTTCATTCCTTCCTTCTTTATTTTTTCCTTTTGGTTTCCCCTCCCATTACGACTGTGGCCTTTTGTACGCAGTAATTGAATAAGCGCCGCCGGAATGGCTTCTTCTCGGCCGTACATGACGGAGAAAGAGAGGGGGGGGGGGGAGTCGGTGATACGCGCCGTAGGAGGGCCATCGCAGCGGCGGCCGGCATTTGGCATTCTCCTCAGAGAGCAAAAAGGCTCTTCTTTCCTTCACCCGTCTCGCAGTTTAATCCATCAAGCTTCTCCCCGTCGCATCCGAAAAACGCCCTTTTCACCGAATGTGTGAAAAGTTCTGCACCATGACCGCCATTCTGGTTGGCTTCCTCCCCGCGGTGCACGCGTGACATTAACCGAGGGCGGCAACCGCACAACCTCCGTGACACATGGGTCCTCGAAAAACGAGAAATCGGCGAAGCCACTCAACATTTTTACGCTAACATATCTCTGCTCCTTTCCTATAGCACACTCTTTTTATACTTCCATTTTCAGTCTTTTTTTTATTTTTTATTTTTATTTTGTATAAATAAAAACAAATGACGAACTTTTATACGACGAAAGCAAAACTGAAACGAGGAAAGCGCTATGAGGAAAAAAGTTATTCCTCTAAAGCGAAAAAATAAGTATCTAAAAATTGATTTCAAATTCAAGCATACGCAACTAATTTTCCTTTTTCCTGAGGGCATATGAAAATATAATACGAAATTAGAAACAAATAAGACTTTTGATCTAAAAACAAAATATGCGCAAAATTTCGGAAAAATCATTTTTAAAATTCTTATGTTGAAATGTTTCATACTATTACACCGAAAAGTGAAATCTATAAACTTCTGAATCAACTAATTCAAATACACTCTATTAAAAACCGTTAATAGTGCATATATTAAACAAATTCAAATATAGTAACTTTAAACTACACTTTCATGATCTCTCATTTCCATCTAATAAGATAGAAATACACCTTTACCAATAGTATTCAGACACCACAATGTTCTGGGGGAAATGGCTTAATTATAGCAACGAGTGGGCCCACCTTTTGCTTGTATGACAGCTCTAAGGCGCCGAGGCGCACTTTCAATCAATTCCCGATAGATTTCGACAGGAATGCCTTGGCACTTATTCTGCAAATTGGCTGCCAGAGATGAGAGCAAAGACGACCGTTGTGTTTGATTCGTATCCGTCGCTCCGGTTCATCCCAGAAATATCAGGATACTGAGTGAGCCATTAGAACATTTCCATTTCATTTTCAAGAAACCAATCCTGCACAGCTGTGTAAAGAGACGACGGTAATTTTCCATATCACTGTGGCATTGTTAGTAGGCCGAATTTATGCAGAATATCCAGGTACATTTCAGAGGCCATGTCTTTTGGAGAATAACTGTCATTAAAGTTAACAGTTGGAACAACACGGTCGAAGAAAAATCATATGCGAGGCTATCGTCATACGCAAATGCTTGGATGAAGAATGAAGAGTGTGATTCATCATTCCAAAGAATAGCTATCTAATTGTCTACTGTCCAGGCTGCTCTACCACAATAAATCGGACTGTGCACCTCTTCTAACTGGGCCACCAGATGTACTGCAATAAGTGTGGCATAGTGAACTTCCATTTCGATGAAATCTGCTGCTCAAACGACTAGTTGTACGCATTCCTTCATAGTTATCTGAAGTTAGAATAGGCTCGTGAACACAGGTAATGGATGTGAATTAGCTATTAAGCAGTATGAAATGCTCAAATCAAGGCAGACGTGATGGTGTGGGGCGCCATTAGATGTCATTCGCGATTTCGATAGCAACCAAGAAAGTTGTAAGTGCAAAAATTATATTTCAGCAGGATAATGCACGATCACAAGTTACCAGAAACCAGATACAGTTTCTTCCCTGACCTATTGAATATGGTCATTCGTAAATTAAGTCGCAAGGTTCTTCAGCAACTAGTCCCAATGAACTGTGGACTCGCATGCAAACAGTCTGCAGGCGTTTCACAGGAAGACGTCCAGTTTCTATTTGAATCGATGCCTCGACGTACAGCAGCTCTTATTGCAGCTCGGGAGGCGCCTCAAAATATACGGATATTTTGCATAGACTATTGTTGCATTGGCCTGAAACTGTGAACACTTATGTATGTACAAAAAAAACAGGACTTGTTAGGCAATGCAGTATACGATTTAATACTTATCTGACGCGTTTCGAATAGCCTTCATCGACAGAGCTAAATCGTATACTAAGATACGTGACCTGGTGGACATCCACTGAACCCATCATTTCTGGAAGTTAAGCAACATCAGGCACGGCTAGTCACTGGATGGACGACCAGTGACCATCATACAGCAGTTGTTAATCCATATTCATCCAGGGACCCAACTCGTCGGCTTCTGGCCATACAGGCCCTGGATGGATGCATTGGATTTCATCAAAAAAAAAAGAATGAAAAAGGAAAAAAAAAGTTATCAAGAAGGAAGCAAAAGACTAAAGAAAACTAATTAACCAATCAGGAACAGTCCCCCGAAATGGATTCTCGCTCCTTCTTGATCGAAAGACAAGGTAAAAAATACAATATAGAAAAAATAAATTGAGGGTGTACAGAAAATTTTTACAAAATATAAACTGAAAGATAATTACAAATGGCAATATAACAATAACAATTCAAAAAATATGAAATAAATAATGTAGAAGATTTAATAGCAGTCCTAAGTTAAGGAAACCTATCATCCAATCAGGAAAGCTCCCCAAAAGGATCCGCATTCTTGTGTATGGGTTAAATTTATTTTATCAGAAATTTTACCATAAAATGGTATTGTTTATTACCACTGAAGTAATCTTTTTCTATTGGCACTTTCAATCCTTTGCAAATCCCCTTGCTAAATACAGCTTTATGAAGGCAATATCCGTACACTTATGGCTCCCAGCTGTGGTCGAACGGTTTGCCTACATGTAGTCACTCTTGTTATTTAAGCAGCGTTTCCAACAGTCTACAAGTTTCTACAGGGTGTTGTTAAATTTCTTGATCAAAATTATAGAGGTGATGGAATGTGCGATTCTAAGCAAAAAAATTCATATGAACATAGGTCCGAATTTGAACGATAACTGAGATATGAATAGAAATAAGCGTAAAAATGCCGCCACTAAGATCAACAAGTTAATAACTCACTTTCTACATCACCTAGGATAATGAAGTTTGAAGAAATAATTGGATACATAAAACTGTGTATATTGTTAAAATTTGAACGAATTCCAACGAGTAGTTTCCGAGTTACGCGCTCAAAATCGTAATACGTGCTCACATGTGAGTACTAACTACCACTTGTTACGATGTTGACTCGTAAACTACTCGTTGGAATTCGATCAAATTTTAACGGTATACACTATTTCCTGTACCCTATTATTCTCCCAAATTTCATCATCCTAGATGTTGTAGAAAGTGAGTTATTAACTTGTTGATCTTAGTGGCGGCATTTTTATTTCTGTTCATATCTCAGTTATCGTTCAAATTCGGACCCATTTTCATAGGAACCTTTTTGCTTAGAATCGCATATTCCATCCCCCTATCATTTTGGTCATGAAATTTAACAACACCCTGTATATACTTCCCACAAAGAAGCTAGTGGGATGGAGCCGAACTCACTACTTCATCGCAGCACAGGACCTCTTGAAATGCCGTCTTTTTTAAAGCCTTTTTCAGCGTCCGAAGATGAAAAGTAAGGAGGAGAGGTTCGAACTGTATAGAGGGTGGGCAAGGACCTCCCAGCGGAAATATTGCACGGTGTTTGCTGTTGCCAGCGCCATTTGGGGTTTGGCAGGACAATGCCACGGGATAAATTTCCCAGGCGTCGGCTTTTCATAGCTTTGCGGAGCGCCTCCAGGTTTGCGCCTCATTCAATATTCGGGCAGTCTATTTTTCTTTTGAACGATCCTTTTATAACAAAAACCCGATTGGTGGGATTACAAAATAAGGGAAAATGGTAAATATGTGTTTGTTCGCTAATTAGTAGACAATCCATCTTGTTTCCTATTTATTCTGTTATTACCTATTCGTTGAGAGTTCACGTCCATGTGGAATATCTGCGTAGAACATCTCAGCTTTATATACTTACCACCCGCTACTTTTTCGCGCATTCTTTCTTTTTATTTATATGGAAATATTTGTTAATGTCCGAATACTTTTGACAATATAGTGCGTCTTTCATTGAATTCGAGAATAAGCTCCTTAGCTACGAATGTTCAACATGCTTTCTTAAAGGGTCAATGTTATCTCTATATGTGGATTCCTAAATATGGATGAATGACGATAAAAAATTATATCTCTTAACTTGGTTTAAGTAATTAATATTTTAAAAATATAAAATGAAATCAGCATTGTTTCACTTCAAAAATAAAAAGTAGCAAAAATATACGTCAAAAACTTTAAATTGTGTAAAAGTAAAAGATAGAATGGGTGATGCGATTGGTGTAGGAAAGAATGAAATGTGGCGCTCCTTCCCATTTTCATTTTCATTGTTATCAACGATGGAGAGATTCCTCCATCTTCTCTTTCCGTTGCCTATGCATTTCCTTAGATTTTGTTTGTAGATTACACTTCGTGCAATTTCTTTGCAGAAGGGGGGAAGAGAAAAAAGAAAGAAAAAAAAAAGAAGCTTCTTATCAGCAACGGCAGAGAAATGAAACTTATAGTTCTCCACTTGGCAAAGACTATGGCAAGGTATCGCCGCGCACCTCTGCCTCGTCATTTCATCCATTTCTTTGGTTTTTGTTTTATTTTTTTGTATATTTTACATCTTTCTAATAGTTTTTGTTTGGAAACAAACTTTTACGGGATTCCTCCATAGCCTTCATTTTTCTTTCTCTTGCACTCACAATCTTCTTACAAGCCTTCTTACCCTCCTTTTTCCCAAACCCTTTTTTTTTTCTTCTCTCTTCAACATTGTGATAAACATTTCCTATGACGTCAATTAAAAGGCCTAACACGGGCTATCGTATCTGGACAATTAACGATATATCAAAGTTCAGTACAGTGCTAGTTTAGTCTTTAAGTGCCCATTTATTAATAACTCTTAAGCATCTCCAGATGCAACGGTTTTATTCGTCTTAAAGTGGCCCTCCTTTGCACAACAAGGAGCTCTAATCCTTTTGACCTCAATTTAATTTGAAAATACCATTAAAAATTAAACATTTGGTATTACTCGAACTTTACGACATTACTGTTGCTCCAGCTCTTAAACTTTTGCATTCTTTAAATTCTATTTTAATATGAGGGCACCCTAAATGGGATTACTATTTCACAAAGTTTCACAGCATGAATTCTGCAACATTGAAGAGAAATTAAATAAAACACTATATAGATGATTCACAAAAGTAATTTAGAACATTTTCAAATATTTATATGTGGACTTTTTTCCTCACTGAATTTAGCAAAAAAAAAAGACTAGGCCTCATTAAATCTTTAATATCACTAAACTTTCAAAAGAATATACAACTTGAATTTTCTGGATATCCGCTAACTTCTTCTTGGATTGTGCCCATTCAACAATGCATATGCATAAAGAAAAGAACAGTAGTACTGAAGATGTACGATATTATAAACGTAGGCATTCTTCAGTTGTTATCACTAACTATAAATACAATTTGAGAAAGCTGTTTTAGATTGTTTCCTAGGTTTTCGATTGAGTGCCCCATTTTCGATAGCATTATGCAGTTTATACGAATAGCGAATATTCTTATCTTTCCTTATCTATTTTTTGTTTAATTTTTGAATATATCTATTTATTTCCAAACGCTTAATTCTATGCATGTTACGGCAAAACCCACTGGCACAAATCTAAATTTGCCTAGGCAAATCTTATGCCTTCATGGAATATGGCCTAAGCCTTTAATGCACTGTATAAGGCTTTTAATTTCTAAGTATATATTTTCCGAAAATTCAATTAAAGGAATAGTCGAGGTCGTGAAGTGGGAGTTTTTTTTCATTTATTTCATTAACCGTATATGCTGATTCCATATTAATCTGGAGTGTGTTCAACAGGATGCTTAAATACGTCATTGACCAGTGATCGCTAAATTGTACTGCTTTATGACCATTTCCCGCTTTTTATGGGGTTCATGTATCCGCAGAGCAATGGGATATTCCAATATGACAGTGCACCATGTCATCCGGCCGAGTTGCCCAGAATTGGTTAGGAGAACTTTCTAGAGAATTCCAACAAATGAAGAACCACCACATTCCCCCTGGCTAATTAAGCAACATCAGGCCCGGGTAGTCACTAGTGACCACGATCTTCACCCCGTCCCCTCTCCGTGCTTCCGAGGGCACATAAAGCCGTCAGTCCCGGCTGCTGTCACCATCTTACAGCAGTCGTCATTACTCATCCGGGTACCTAACTTCCCGGATGGATACGTGTACAGGTGTATTCTATTAACTAAACTAAACTAAACTAAATCCAACATGAATCCAATCGAGTATTTATGAGACCTACTACAGGGTCTATTTTCCTAAACGATAGTATGGCTACAAATTTCAGAGAGGCTGTTGGAAGAAGTCTTCCGTCCACGTTTGGAATCGTTGCCACACTTCACCGAGCTAGGGGGATGTCCTACAAGAGACTAGGCTCCTATCTTACACGGAGTGGTCAATTTATTTGAACACCTCCTCAGTAATTAGTTTCCATATCCTGTATGTGGTGTGTATGGCGAACGGCGCGTTCAGAGAACTTTTAGAGGAACCTTGAGAGGATCCTTTAAAATCTGGTGTAATTTGCTTCACTGTTATACTTTAACAATTTCGGACACCCCGTTCCGCCACCAGTCAACGACGTTCACAATTTGCACGATGAGACCCAGGTTTTTGCTTGACAGTCGAATCTTTAAACACTTTAACAACAGCTACTCTTGAATATTACACGTATGCGGCGGGTTCGCTGATACTCGCTCCATGATTCCGAGCTCCTATAAACATCCCAAGTCTGTCAAATCGCGTTATTTCCCCATATCTTCACAAACAAATCATTTCTGTTATTGTCGTAAGAACTATACCCCGTCTCGCTGTATCGATAGAGAAACTCACGTTACTACGAAAGTGACCTCTTTAGAAAGTAGTCCTTCTACCAGTTACCCTCCTTATATCACATGTCTTACACTTTTTTTGCCTTCATACTTTTTTTTCTTTTTCCTTTTTTTCCTTCAAAACGTCAAAAAATTATTTTATTATTTTTTTTTATTTCTGAAATGGAATTTGAAAAGCTTCAGCCATTTTTATCTCACCAAAAACGAAAGCTGGCCTTCAACCACCGAAAAGAAAGGTCAAATCTCATAACGTCATAAAGCCAGTTGTGCGCAGGTGCGGAGCACTTTTTCTATGAGGCTTATTTACTTGCATATGCAAATAGGTTACTTTAGTCACGTGAGTTTCTCTACTTACATAGCGAGTTAATTTTTAATTAACTAACTTTTTAATTTGAATAAATGCCTGTCTATGCAGTCTGAAGATTGCCCAGGTAAAAATTAGGTTTGACAGTACATGTTTCTGAAAATATCCTCTGTAGCGATCTGATGACAAATTAATTTTTAAAATTACTCACAATAACACTTCCAATTTTGCGTAGAGCATTTAAGAATTTTGGACATTATCAGCTCGCATTTTATAAACATAATGGTTTTGCAATTTGTTGATAACCTAAAGAAATAAACAGAAAATTCAAATTTCTAAAAGTACACCGATAAAATTGTGTAATAGGATTATGACCAGAAAAGATAGATTTGTCTATAAATAGAAATTTAATTCAAAGTCCAAAGAAAAGAACAATCAACCGAAATTGTGTGTCATTTCATTTTATTTGATAATGAAGTTATTATTGGAGAGAAATTTACAAAAAAAGAAATAACTATGAAATGCTCTTTAGATTGGCTTTTGCAAGCACAAAAAAGGAACTGGCAATTAATTGCAATGGTCATGAACTAGCCAACGCAGGCGTGTAATTTCAAACGTTTACATAACCGATAACAATGTAATCCATTTGGTTTCTATCAAAACCAGTCGAATTAGCCGAAATCCAATACACTTACTAGATTGGTCGACGGTTTTAAAACTCTTTTATAGAACTCTGTCGGGATGGACGGGATGTCACAATGATTGTAAACGAACAAAGAATAGAACCTTGGCATAAATGAAAAGCAGTTTATTTCCCCTCTCGTTTTTCTCCCAGGAACCCTGTAATAGTACCCAAAAAAATCCAATAAATAAAAACCAGTTTATGTTGCTTTTCGATTTTCCATTCAGGCACGGATGAGTTTTTTCCCCGCCTTCAATCTTTCTTTTTTTATTATTCTTTACTTTAGGGATTTTTTTCCTTTGCTATCGTCTTTTTCTGTTAAGAAGAAGATTTTTTTCTCTTTTTCTTTTTTTCCTTCTTCTGTAGTTTGAAGTCTTGTAACTTTTCTATTTCCTCTTTATACATTTTGCTTCGTGTTATTGTACGTGCCGCTTGCAAAAATCTCGTGGCTATCGTTATCTCGCGGGACCAGAAAAACCACTCCCGCTTTTATCCTCGAGCCAGATGCGAACTCCTTTACCACCTTAATTTCAACCGGAAATCCCATGAGCTTCTAAGAGCGCTGCCACGTGACGTCACGAGAGCAAAAGTCGGCTGTGAGAGGATTTTCCCTTTCGGAGAAGACCCTTCCACAGTTCATTCAAAAAAAAAAAAAAAAATTACGAGCAGAAGGAGGAACTCGACGAAAAGAGTCGCGAAGGTCGACCCCGGGGTTTGTTAGTGATGAACTGTTGAACATTCTCTCGCTTGTTTTGCATTGAAACACAATACAACGCACAAGCGATAAGCAAGAGAGAGAATGAGAAAGAGAGCAAACTGTTTGCTATCTTTAGCTCGAAGCAAAATGCGTCATCACCAGCCATCCTATATTACATTATAGTGCAATGATGCTCTGCCATGACGTCAGTTTTTATCCTGCTATCGTCGAGGGTGACCCCTGGTGGAAAATGACCGCAACGTTATCACTCAAGTGGTTGCTTGGCCGATGAGATATGGTTCGGCTATAAATTGTTTTGCAATAAACCACTGCCTTCTAGCGCTCAAGTAAAAGCACCTATAAAAAAATTAATTTGTCTTGCTGAAATAACTCTATCAGGTTCTCTCTTGAACATTATTCAATGCCAATAAAGTCTAAGAAATAACATTTTTATTTCCTCCCTGGGCAATTTATATTAATTATATCTCAAATCCTTAGAATCCGATTATACCATCTACACTTTATGGCCCTGAGTGTACAAACGAGCGTTAAGGTCCTTTTTAAAAACGGGAAATGGTTTTTTGTTCTTAGAGAGGGCTACGAAGAAAGCGCGGCTATAATAAACATAAAAATATTGCAATACCTGGATCCTTTTCTGTTTATTTTATACTCCCATTTACCTTTCTTATGCTTTCGAATTTTTCAAATGTTTACAGCTTCAGCCAAAATATCAGTGGACTGACGAAAAGCATTGTAGTGCTTGAGATGCGCTAACAAAGTAATGCCATCTCTCGGCGCTAAAACAAAATCCCCGATAAATTCTAGTGGTTACGGGACACTCGTAAATATTATTATTGGGATTCCTTCATCTTTCTATTATAATGTGTTAACTTTTTTTGCTAGTTTATAAAGCTCAAAGTCATTCTATTGAGTTGTTTCATAAGTATTGGCCGATTCGGCATGTAAAAAAAAAATAGAAATCACAGATGGGTAAATGCATTTTATTCAGAAAAATATCTCCCCTCGGCAGCAATACACTGTGCTAAACGTGATTTCAGTGCAAAAATGCCGCGGTGATCTAAAAAATCGCTGACGGCATGAATCACATGTTTCTCGCGTTTGCCGTTTGAATCAAAAAGTGTTCCAAATGGTAAAATGTGAAAGTCTGATGGAGCCAATCTGCAAGGATATCGGATCCAACGATTAACGAGCGATGGTTGTTTGCTACTTAATTTCCGGTAGCATGCCTCCAGCTGATAGCAGTGAATTTTAATGTTTGGTTCAGGCAAAAAAATTTATGCACCGCTTTGGCAGTTCATCACAAAGAGATCAAGAATCTTCTGTGGGGGCAACTTAAGTTTGGACATTTGTTTCGGTGGCTCACCTTTATTGAGGCTCTGCACTCTTCGCTTTCTGCTGTCATAAAACGCCCATTTTCATAAACCGTAAAGCCGATTCCGCAACAGGCAAGCAAACTTTCCGTCGCGAAACCGTCGTGGTCATTTCCACAAGCGCGGAAAAAGACGTTGCGAAATGAATGCTGTTGTTCGTTTCGTTTGGCGAAAATCGAAATCGGACTAAATTTCTTTCATCCGATTTGTCCTAAATTATACGGTCGTAATCTATTTTGTTCACATATGTAATTTCTATCTGAAATAATATTTATGGGAATATCGAAACATATGGGTATATCGCCGCTCATTTCATCTACTTAAGAGGAACCATTAAAGAAGAGAAAGAAACTTTGGTGTTGGACATGATATAGCGATGACGTAGATGCTAAGTTGACCGTGATCGGCTGTTGCTTGCTGTCGAAGCTCTGCCGTCGCGGAATCCGTCGTGTTATGAATCCAAACTTAAGTATCTGATGCAGAACGGGAGCACTAGCTTTATGTCTTTAGAAGGCAATGCATGTTTCCAGAAGCCGCGTCGCCGTTTGGTGAGTAACCTAGATATCCAGTTTTTAACCTTGCCCATAACTGCCAAATGCCTGCAAACTATCGCTGGTGAACGACAAGGTCTCATATTGCGGATGCTGGTTTTACTTCGACTTTCTGCCAGCCAGCTTTGATTAGACTGAAAGAATTTATTCAGCACGTGAATTTAACCCGTTTAATTTGCAGGGGCATTTGGTAGTTCATACTTTGATGCGTGCCTAGTAATCGACTCTAAATTACCCTTGGTGGAATCGGCCAATAATTATAAAACAACCCAATAATATTTCTAATTGGAGCGCTAGAACTTACTTCTCATGTTAAATTTAGAATGGAAACAATATACGCACGTTGTCTATAATGCTTCTCAGACATTTACATTTTAATATATTATATCATGCATATGTACTTTTATATGTGGCTTTAAGTATGAATTCTAATTTCGACCCCCTTCTAGATAACTCGCATATTGACAATTAACTAAAATTAGAACATTCTCACATTTTTAAGCTCATGATTTTAATTTTAACGAAATGGCACAAACTCATGATGCTCGTTAACACTAACCGTAATAACTTTGGCACGCATGAACTAAGAGATTGGATCGACTTTAAAGTAATTTTATCTCGGATACTTTTATACAAGAAAGCACTTCCTGGTATTAAGAGTAAATATCTCGAAAACGGAGATCGATAGAAGAATGAAACAAGTGGTATGTTTATTTCGAAAGCTGTAAAAATCTGATACGGAAGTTTCAAATGTTGCCGACAGGTGGCGCTGTATATAACGTACTGAAATTTCATTCTTCATTCGTGCCATCTCTATGGTGCGAAAGGTGCACATTTTGAATCGATTGTGATGTGATTGCAATGGCTGCTTGCAAAGGACAGTTTATAGCCTATTTCTCGGATCTGTACAGCGACTACAGTGTACAGCGCCACCGGTCGGTAAAATTTGTAACTATTTTGTAACTAATTTTGAAACTTCCGTATCAGATTTTTACGACTTTCGAAATAAACGTGCCATTTGTTTCCTTTTTTTATCGATCTCCGTTCCCTTTGTGGGATCCCTGTATACACAATAAAACGGGTTGTTTATTAACCTTCTTCCGTTGATGAACAACCAATAGAATACGTGCTCACAATAAATCATTTTGAATTTTGAGTGAATTTTGAGTGAACTTTGCAAGAAAAATAAATAAACTTAAAATGAGTTTTATAAGAAAAATAAACAAGAAAGGAAATTAGAAAGGAAACGCTCTTTTTAAAGCAAATTTTGCTGCAGGAAATTTTATCATACTCAGAAGTGTGAAAATGCTGGAAGTGACCGCCAAAGTTCTTTGCTGCCATTATTTTTTTCGTTTACCGGTGTGCGATTCTGTTCATAATGGATAGATTCTCAAATTAAGTAAATAAATAATTGATTAATTAATTTAAATTAATTAATATGCCCATTATACTTCTTAAAATCAAATTTTAATGCATGAAATTGGATTACAGGAATAATGAGCACATAATGACGGTACTGCACATGCATAACAGCGATAATTGTACAGAAAATTCAAGTTTAAACTATCTGATTTTAAATCCATAAAATGAAGATTTTTACACATTAAAATAATGTGTTTTTTCCCCTTGAAAATGTCTAATGATACGTGGATTTCCTGCGCATTTGCACAGCAGCTTTGCTTTGAAGAGAAATGAGTTGAGAGTTGAGCAGTACACTACAGATGACAATGCTAGCAGCTATGAACTATATGAAAAGCATTCAGATATACACTATCTATCCAAAAGTAATCGGACACTTTCGATTTTAGACGGCTTGTCAAATATTTAGAAAAATACTTGACGAATTATCCTGAAATTCAAGGGTGTAAGAGCATGTTACCCTCATTTATTTCAGCGTAAGTTTTGTCCCGAATAGGGGACCAGCAAAAAAGTGAACCAAACAAATAATGTTTGGGATCACCCTGTAAAAAATAATGTTTAAAATGCCTTGTAGCTATAGTATATGATTATGAGGCTTCTTTTCCTTATCTATATTCTTTTGTATGAGAATAATATTTATATTCATGGAGATTTAAAGATTTCTTTAAAAAAAAAAATCGAAAAGTTTTGTAATTTTTTTGTTTATAACATGCAGGATTTTCAACCTAATGCAATGCCATTTTCAGGAAACTTGACAAACTCTTGTAGAAACAAGATCCTGCAATCAGAATATAAAATTATTATATATCTGATGAAATATGAGCATTTTTAGTAAATAATGTTTAACTGCGCATGCGCAAGCGTTAACAAAATATCTTTTGCATAATTTATTAGCCAAATGTATAGAGCTACTCTTGTAAAAAGCCCAAGCAAATAGCGTGAAAATTTAGAAAGATATCGTCGATAGAATGAGTTGAATTTCAGTTGCTCTCAAATTTAAATAAAACGATAAGGGGTTTTCTCACAAATTTTTATTTTTGGATCGGACGCCAGTATCATCATCTTCTCCTTACGCTGATATGAAGGCATATTAACTTCATATTGACTTCATTTAGGCATATTGCCTTCATATTGACTTCATATAGGCATATTGACTGGTGTCCGATCCAAAAAATAAAAATTTGGAGTTTCATACTCTTTAGACCCCTGAAGTTTCAGAGTAATTTGACAAGTATTTTTCTAGATATACGACAAAACGTCTAAAATCGAAAGTGTCCGAGTACTTTTGGATAGATAGTGTAACTTATAAATTAAAATTTTAGTCGTAATATAATATATATTTTATACAGGGTGGTCCATAGGTCTGTCCCAATTTTTGAACCGAAGCAGATATGTCAATTTTGATGAATCCAATGAATAGGAAGTTGTGGGTGGCCTATCCCATGGTGCACTTTCATCATCCCAAATATACATATTAGGACACATTCAAAATTTATCTCAAAAACCGCAAGGGATAGAGAAAAAAACCCAGTTGCAAACTTGTTCAGCATAAAAAAACAAACAAAACAAAAAAAAATTTATCCAAATCAGACCAACCAATCGCCCACAATCAGAAGATCATGTTGACCATCCTGGAATTGTTCTGTCTTCTGTGTGCTGAAACATGCCTTTTATTTGCTTTTCCGCATGAAAGTGAATGTGAGTATGGAAATTTATGTTATTTTTTTGATTTGCATACTTTACATGGTGGAAATATCAACATTCAGTGTTCCTTGTGCAGTGTCACTGTTTGTAAGCTGCAAACATTTCACCACGTGATTGTGGGTGATTGGTTTGTCCGATTTGAATGATTTTTTTTGTTTTGTTTGTGTTTTTATGCTGAACAAGTTTGCAATTGGGTTTTTTTCTCTATCCCTTACGGTTTTTGAGATAAATTTTGAATGTGTCCTAATTTGCATATTTGGGATGATGAAAAGTGCACCATGGGATAGGCCACCCACAACTTCCTATTCATTGGATTCATCAAAATTAACATATCTGCTTCGGTTCAAAAAATAAAAGGGAGGGACAGACTTATGGACCACCCTGTATACGTTGCAGCCAGTGATGCTTCGTTTTTTATTCAGTTTTACATGTTAAAAAATAGGGGATTCGATATCGGCGATGGCGAAGGCGCAATTTCTAGGCATGTTCGGCAAATATCAACGCCTAACTGATCCTTATTTACAGATGTTAGTAATACTTCAACTTTAACAATGGCGCCTGCAAGCTTGTTGGGAAATTCCTGCTTTAGATAGAATTAATTTAATTGCACGCGAAAACAAATATTCCAATTACGTACGGTTTCTACTTACTTTAAAGCATTTAAATACTTAACAAATACGTAAAAGTTATCTCATTAACAAAAGCTGCTTATTCCGAGAGCTGAATCGCTGCTTATTTCGGAATTTCTAAGGAAATATCAGGTGAAATTCAAAGAAAATCTATAGTTACTCTTAAACGCCCAACTAACATGTGAATTCCTCCTCCGATTACAGAAATTTCAGGGTGAACATTGTAAATGTGAATTATCTACATTGATAGGCAATGGTTAAAAAGGGCTGGAGGGAAAATCAATGTGAACCTTTGATGGAATATTAAAGAAACATGAATGTGGGCAGGTACTTCATCCGCTCATTCAACTCATTTCAGTTTGTTTAAACATCTCGAACAAACATCAAAAGCCGTTGATCAAATAGGTACATTAAAGGACATCTGACAAAGTTCTATTTTATTTAGTGCTGTGTAGAACAGTATTTTCCAGCCGCCAATCCACACATAGTAACATTTGCCGTTTGGCGAATGAAAAAGTTTGGGAACTGTTGGTGCAGAATGTATTTGTATGTTTGGCCAGTGATAACTTTCTGGTAGTGAGCTTTGTCTGCTTTAATAAAAATATAAGCCAAGTGTATATGATATTCATAACATATGGTGAAAAAATATTAAAAATTATCTGTGAAAACTCTCCAACAGAAAATAATGACATCAATATTGAAATAAAAAGATGACAGCGAAAAATTACAGTTTTCCTCAGAGAATTAGAAAATTAAAAAATTTCGAGATGCTTGTTTCTCTTGGCAGAAATGTATGTCAACAATCTTTAAATCACCATACACTCTTCGGGGATCGTAAAACGGAGTGCAATAGAAATGAAATTATATAAACAATAGATTAAGTGGAAATTCTCCTTCATAAATTACAGTAGAAAAGTAGATAAAATAAAATTAAAATAAATTAAAATATACAGTTCACCAATTACACTCCGATGTTGTATAAGATGTGGTTCAGTTTTTTGGAAGGGATGATTTTTTTGTTAAAGAAATGTCTTGTAGAAGAAAATTGAAGATGTTGAAGAAATGTAGAATTTTGAAGAGGTATTTTGAAGGAAATTAACGCTTGAAAATGAAGGTCTTGTTGAAGGGAAGTGAAGATGTTGAAGAATGTTGAAGAAGCGTAGAAGTTTTGTGGAGAAGTGAAGTCCAAATAATATAAATAGCAGTTCAATACATAAAAATTGTAATTTAATTTTAAATCAAGCTGCATTTAAAGATTAATCATCTATATAATAAAATTTTTACTGTCTTCCAATAAATAAAGGTTGATCATTAAAAATGTGTTGTATAAGTTGCAAAATTTATCTTGATTGTTAACAAGAGAGTTCAGATTATAGCTAAAAGAATGTCAGATTATTATGTGAATAACCAAACACATTTCTCACATAAAAGCCATTTTAAGGCTTCAGGTGATTTTCAGCGTTTAGCAATTTACGTCGATAAGGATAAAACCTAAAAATAGATCTTAAATCATGTTGAATATAAGCAACTATATTGTTATTTGGCTACCACATGGAATACAGAAATCGGTGAACCGTTCTGAACTTATATTTTAATCTCTCTCTTCTTTAGACAAAAAGCGCGTAAAATGAAAACAGGGGTCCGTTCGCAAAATACATATTCGCCCGCAACCCACCTCGTGTTTATATTCTTATTCCTACTAGTCATAAAGCATTTAATAACGACTTATATTTTTAAGTTCATCGGCGTCACTGGCGGTGTGCTAACGCCAGCAGAAAACGAAAGAACTGGATTAATAGACAGCGTAAGTACGTCACTTCTTGCGTAATGAGATGTTTAGTAGTCATTGAGTCGCGACAGCAATTTAGCTGCTCTCTTTCCCTCCTCCACCTTCACTCCATCTTCTTCCATCCTTCATTTTTCGACCTCCTTCCGAGGCCATCGTCACTAAACAGAAAAAAAAATGCCCTCCCCCATCGTTTTAGAAGGAATGACGAGCATGTCTCGGCCTAATCAAACATTGATCTGATTTATTATGAAAATTAAACTTCTCCCTCCTTCCAAGGAGAAGGGAAAAAGTAATAATAATGAACAAGCTAAGATTATTTAGTAATTTTTAAATGCATTTAAATTGAGATGGGATCAGCCATGTTTCACCTTAAGAGCAGCGATATTGCGTAATGATAACCGAAGGTTCTTTGATGAAAGTTCATTTAGATGCACGTCATTCATTTAATAGCTTAAAAAATTATCTAAATCTCTAGAATTTTATTCTGATTAATAATGCGAGCGATAAACAGCCTATTACTTTGTAAAAGCTTTCAAATTAAAGCAAAATACTGATAAATTAAGAATTCACCATTCTTTGTAGGTATGCAAGATTATTTCAATATATTTTGTGGAAATTCTCTAGCCTATTATTTAATACGATATATATAAAAACAACTACCTTTTTTCTAGTTCTCTTTCATTTTTATTGTAGTAATATCAACACAAATGATTTTTCTGATTTAACTTTTATCTAAAACAGCGGTCATTGTTTTGTATTTTTGCTGTTCTAAAATTTCTCTCCCAATTAGGTTTAGAGAAAAATTGGGTTTCGTGTTCAGTGAAAGCTAAGTGAAGACAAATGGGCGTTTCAATACCTATCTAATAGCTTCTGAAAGGATAAGCTGGATATCACAATTCATATCCTGTATTAGGTTACAGGTCTGATTTAACGGATCATATAACTTCAGGAAGTTAGGGTTTCAATTAATTTATTTTCTCAAAGGATGAATTCTAATATCAAATTACAAGTGCATATTCAGTGACATGACGAAAAAGGATGAATAACTTTCATTAAACATGGTGAGAATCAGTAGGCTATACAAGATTGGAGATTACAAAACATGATAGACCTAACAAACGAATATAAAGAAATTTATGGTAGTTGTTCTTCGTAGCATATAATCTGCTAATCGTCGATGCGAAGGATGTCCTTTATAATTTTAGAATTGCATTTTACATAAATCGTAACAATTTGAGTTTCAATCCAATAAACATTTTATCTCGATGGAATGCAACAAAGAAAGAGTCGCTCCCGTATAATTTGCAAACAGGTTTATAACAAATGAGGGAGTGCTGAGAAACGTACATTTGGTTTTTAGCTAGTTGTTAAGCAGCCTCGAACGCGCATTTCTGAGTTTGATCTCGGCAATCGACGCCGTTCAGAAATAGCTGGGTTGGCGCCGCCGGGATGGACGAACCAAGGCGGGGTCACTGAGGGCCAACCAAGATTTTAGCATCCAATTGCGTATTTTAAATGCGAATTTCTGTACTCAGTTATTCAAAGCATTCTCAAGGGGAAGAGAGGCAGAGATTTAAATAAAATCATAAACACGTCAATATCAAGAAAATTTTGCAACGATCACATTTCGAAAGCAAATTTTTTCAAACTTTTTATGAATCATTTTTTAGATTCAAGTTTGACAACACCGAAACGAGTCGACTCCCATTTCAGGTATTGAACATGGTATACTCGGTTGGCAAATATTTTTTTTTAAATAATTATAAGTTTATAGAAATTTTTTCACGTGAATATTTATGGCTTATAGACTGCTGTTTTACATCAAATAATGTAGAAAATTAAAGCTCTTATGTTGATATACAGGGTGCTCGGAAAATGTAGGATAATAAATACAATGTGTGACTCCATGCATCAATATAAGCAAAAAGTTCCTTATCGAAAATGTCTAAAACTCAAAATTTAAGGTCTAAAAAATTGCGTATGAACTTTCTGTAGCCTAAGAAAAATATAGGCCCTGGAGAGCCACACCCCCTAAAAGCCTGCGCACACAAATTTTATATATTGTTACATCATCATACCTAATCATAATTTCGGGCTTATTATTGGTAGAAATGCGATTAAAGATGACTACTTAAGACGTTTTAACAATGTATGACGTTTCCGCGCTCAGGCCTTATCTTTAGATGGTGTTGCCCCGTACCACCGAGAGAGAATGCCTCTGCGATGAAAAGTAATACACTGTTAATCATCATAGTTAGGGCAAATTTATGGCTTATTATTGGTAGAAATACGAATAACAATGCCCTATTTAAGATGATTAACAATATATTACTTTTCATTGCAGAGGCCTTCTCTCTCGATGGTTACGGTTGCTCTGGCATTGAAAATTTACCTGATCTACTAACAATGTAACTTTCATTGTTTCCATCTTTGATTTTAACAATCAGTGTGTTTTTTTCGTTTGTTGGAAATAATGAATTTTAGATTGTTGCTACACATATGTTGATCAGGCGATTTTCATCTCTAGGGCCTGTCTTTCTCGTTGGCCTCGGTTGAGATTAAATGATATTTTCCACAAGCATTTTAGCAAACTTTGTGTGACGTTTAGACCCTTGAAATCTGAGTTTTGAACATTTTGCATAAGGAATTATCTACCTCACTAGATAGATCCCGTCAAAATTTGACAGTAAACAACCCATCTCCATCTCTTTAATTAAAAATCTATTTGCCTATATTGTTGTTTATTGTTATCGTTGTTCATTGTTTATGTAATTGTTGTTAATTTGATCATCAATGCTAGCAAAGTTGTTGATTGTGACGTCATCGTGGAGAGGATTGTTGGATTTGCCAGCATAAGCAATTTTGAATTGTAAATTACCGCTAATTAATAGTAATTATGGACACAAAAACTAACTTTGACAAATCTACATACTAAGATCTTTCATTTAAGACCAAAATGAAGTTTAGAGATGCAGTAGTTTTCTCCAACGAACTGTCGAAAGAATCATCTTTGGAACTTAAATATATAGATTTCACGTGTACTATCATGCGATGTGCTTATTATCCTACATTTTCCGAACACCTGCATATCCTAACGTTTTCAATAACGCAAGCATCTTATTATCGCAAATCTTTCCTAACAGGCTTAAATTATCTTTTCACAGTACTGTTTTTGCGCATTTTCCGAGATATTAATACAGTCATATCATTTGTAGGCTCTGTACCTACTTAATGCTCACTAGGAACTCTTCTCCAAGACAAGTTGATTAAAGGCTTAAGTTGATTAAAGGCTTCATAATGAGGCGGGAGCTGTTAGAAATGTGGAGTGTTGTAGTTATTTAACTATAGCTCCGTGAAGGAAACTAATTACAGAAGGCAAAGAAAATCATTATCGAAGGATAATGATCAAAGGGAGAGAAATAGAAAACCTCCAAGATGTAATAAAGCAAACAAGTAATCTAA
The DNA here is from genome assembly GCA_023313115.1 of Rhysida immarginata. NCBI lineage: Eukaryota > Metazoa > Arthropoda > Chilopoda > Scolopendromorpha > Scolopendridae > Rhysida > Rhysida immarginata. Next base: position 13,086,871 of record JAHWFO010057280.1, on the reverse strand, counting down.
AAGCAAGGCAGCAAAGGCAAAAAGCCTTATGAAGCCAATCAATTTTTTGAAATATGAGATTACTGAGAAAATAAGGGTCAATTATCGACAGAAGGAAATAAGAAGAGAAACATAAATACAAAGTCTAGCATAAAGTATCGTGTATTCTGACAATAGCGCATACAGACAATTAATTTTCTAATAAAATATCACCAAAAATACGATGAAAAATGATCTGCGACGCTTTTCTAGGATATAATTTAATTAGTTACTAAAGACGATACAAGTTCTAATCCGAACGTCGTGGAAAATTATTAAAGAGTCTCATCAAAATTTCAAGGCTCTTCGCTGCTTCATTAAAAATGGCGGACGCATCATCCCTTCTTTAAGTAAATGCAAGACATTTAAAAGCCGTCCTATAAACAATGTAAATTAAGAACCTTATTTTAATTATATTAAGTTGACAATTCTCATGAGAATAATTTACCTGGATGTTTATAAAATTCTTGTAATACATAACAAATACAGATAATGCTGCCATCTATCGTCTATAGCTGAAATTTCATTTCTTTATTAAATTCGATTATGAGCGTGAATATTATTTCAATTTTTAAGAAGCTCCTTAGCTTAAACATAGTTAAGTAAATTATAAATGGGACGTGGAATTGATATTAGTATAATCAATTTGAAGCAGGTCAAGTCTTTTTCTGTAGCGGAAGGGCTGTTGGCATTGGCTTAAGAAATAACATTCATTCACATCAATGCCACTCACGCTTCTTTCGTGCCGTAGAATTGCAATTATTAAATAAGATTCTTCTAATAAATGCAATTTCAGAGACAATTGGATACGATCTCCTTCTTCTAGTCAGAATAACGGGTTACGATAATGACTTCATAAAAAGACCGTAACTTTAAGTGCTTAGATGACCTTGCGGAACTGTATATCGCTTTGAACAAACATCCCCCTTGTTAATTACTATATATTTCGGGGGAATTAAGAAATCATTCTTGCGTGGATTTTAGTTATCATAACAACCTAAATTTATAATATAATTTTATAGTATTCCAATTTTTTTCTAAGGAGGATAGATTATTCTTGTCTATGTAATTATATTATACCCAAACTTGTAATATTATATTATCTAATTTCTTTTCTAGAAAAGAAAAATTTATTGAAAATATCAGCAATCTAAGGTATATCTCAATTTTTTATTGAAATATCTGTTCAAATTTCAAAAATGAGGTATATCTCACATGTTTGATATTAAAGGTGATTCGAGTTTCTGTGAATTTTACTCTAGTGTAATTTATGCACCAAATTCACCAATTCCACATCATTTCCTAACAAAATTGATTTTCTAAACCTGTTCTTTAAAACATCTAATCTTATGAATTTTCATCGCATTACCATTTTGACATGCATAGAGTTAATAATTTCTGAAATAAGATTGAAAATCTGAAAATCAACAATTCCTTATTCAGTCAAAAGGGGGGGAAAAACGTTTAAAATAAGGCCAGGTTAAAGACCGGCCTAAACAACGGCACCTAATAAGGCAAACGCAGCACACGCAGACAGACAAATGGACAGACTGACATTCACGGAAGAGAAATTAGAACCACCACATCGGAACCACCCTCGTGACATGGCCTGCATACCAAGTTTCGTCGAGATTGATCCATATTATATTCAAAAGTAATTAAAGGAGACAGATGACAGATAGACTGATAGATGTGTTATCAAGTCGCTGTAGGAAGCTGCTTGCCTTTCAACCCTTAAAGGAGCGATTCTAAAGTGTGTTAAAAATAATTAAGGACTGCCAAAAGAAAAAAAACAAAACAAAACAATACGTAATCACAGCTTCTAATTCAGATTTTTGATTGATTTTGTAGCGAGTTTGTGATCGAGAATTTGAAATCAACGACCTTGGACGTTAATTAGAGTGAATCAGTTATTGAGGATACCAGCATAATACCAAAGAAATGTTAATTTTCAAATATTCATTATATTAGTTAGAGATAATTGATATTAATTATTATAATTATTCAGTATATCATGTTACCAAGAGTTGAAGTCATCGTCTACTTTAACTGGAATTAGAATAAGAGTCGAAAACTATGCTAGATAAAATGCTTATGAAAATAGTGACTCATTTCAATTCAAATCACTTAAAAAAATAAACCACGTCCTGCAATGAACTGGAAATTCTTAATGAAGTGAAGGATAAAAATGATTCGAATGAAGGTAGGCACTTCAAATATGACTTTCCTTTTCACTGGACGTGACACCTTCGCCATTGCACTAAAAGACGTTCGACGCAACTATTAAACTGCCCATAGAGAAACCAATAGAAAAAGGCTCCTAACGTTATTTCCAGCTGGTGGAAAAATTATCAATGTAAATAATCTCCAGAGAAGGTTGGAATCTTTCCAAAAGCAATCATTTATCAAATCTTTTGTATATGCAATGCGCAGTTTTTTCCCCCTACTCTCCTTCCTTTTCCATATTTTATTAAAAAATGTTTTACCATTAATATTAGTAGCTTTGAATAATATCCTCAATAGGGTTCTCTAAAGTGGATCGATATTGAGCTTTCCAAGACGATTCAAAAGATATACATTAAGTTCTCATGACTATGTAACTGAAAAAAAAAACTCTTTTAAACAACCTACCAGGGCAACTTTCAAATCCTTTATTAAAAAAGAAACAATCTTCTTTAGCGATATCAGATTAAAAATTTATTTTATGATTAGCTAAAAAAGAAGAACAAAAAGAGATAAACTAGAAAGAAATCGAAGCAAGGGAATAGAATTTTCTAGAAATTTTATCTTAAATAAGCTTATTATATTAATATAGTATTAACACCTCAAATACCTCATTACTTTTCCAAATGATCCGATTAAATTCAGTGGCATTGAAATACAATAAAAAAAAATTAATGCTAAAAAATGGCATAAAAGCATCATTGCTAATCAGAGAGTCGTTATAAAGCCTTTTAGATTATTTAAATATTTCATATGTGTAACCATATAAAAAAAAATATGCAACGAGCCTTATTAGAAATAATTAAATTTAAAGAAATTTAAAGAAAAAGATTGTTAACAACATGAATTTTTCAAAATGCATTCGGTGAGTATCAAGAATAAAAGAAAATTCGGGCAATTGCTATTTGTTGAATTATGTATAAACCTAAATTTAGGATCTGATACTGCCGAGAGTATGGGACATTCCGAATAATTTACATGCTAATATACAGGCTAATTGCTTTGCAAAAAAATTTTCAAACTTTATAAATGACGTAAATTGATACACATGAAATAAAAGATGTATACGTACATGTAAAATAATTTAACATATTTTCACATATTATTTCTGAAATTCGTAATATAAATCCGCCTATGAGAAATATGGTCATAAAAGATATACAAATTGATTGGCTATCTAAATAACTATCTTTGCACACTTTGATATTGATGCTTACACGTGATTAAGTCTTTTTAAATTATTGATGAAAATTAGGAAAGAAAAATTCTACAGCCTGGACTCAAACCAGGAACCTTCAGCCAATCGCGCTGATGCCCTAACCAAATACGCCACTGTGAACATTGAAGCATTACGCTATCTACATGTCCTTTGGACTCGTTAAAACAGTTAGCTAGATCTTTGACAAATATTATGTCATTCAGAAAGATATTCCCAACCTGCGAACTAGGTACTGCATCCAGGTTATGAAATCCATTTATTCAGAAGGATGTGAACTCAAACTCAAAATATTTCAAATTTAAAATTTTTTTTTGTAAATATTTATAAAAATGTACAAATGACTTATCCCGACGTATTTGAAGAAAAATATAAAAATTAAACATTTAAATAAATTCATAAAATTATATTTAAAAAAAAAACAGTTGAGAATGTGTGATACTGCATTGTCAGAACAATGTTAAAAGTGCGAAATCGGTCTTTCTGTTGCCGATATTTTTCGAATTTTTGTATTTTGACTTCAAGTTCGGTAGGGCATCAAAAAGTAAGTAAAAGTTATAATGGGCACACATGTCCTACCTATTCGGGAACATGGCTAAAATGGCAGTCAAGAATAGATAACTAAATTAAAAATGGCTAAAATGTTAAAAAAATGGGACGCAGTACTGTAATAACGAAAAATACGGGATTAAAATACGGGAAAGAATATTTTCATGGTGTTACAAGCTAATAAGACAGAAGTTGTAACCTATCAGATAAAATTATCTAAACATCTAAAGCTAATTTTTAGTTTTGCTTAATGTCAACGAACCACTTGATACGCACGAAAGCTTACGAATATATCATTATAATATATCAGATCTCAACACTTTTAATGTCGCGAAAAGTCTTTATCTTAGAGATGGAAAGAAGCAATTCATAATAAATATTTCAAATTATGTTTATATGTTTGCGCATGTGGAGCCGAGCCTGTGACAGAATGAGGGAGCAACATCGACATGACGGCGTCCCTATTTCGCAGGTTCGTCCAACCCCCTTCGGGTCTCCACCCTCGGACCCCGTTCGGCGGTCCACCCACGCGGGGAGGGAGGTGGGGAGGAAGGCAAACGACAAGTCGAAGTGTCTTGACCGGAGACGACTCTTAAAATGCTCACGAAGCACATTTGACTTTCTAATTAAGTTTCATCATTCCCCGTCACATGAGAGCACTCGCATGCGGGTGGGTTGGTAAAAGACTCGCATGGAAAATAAATATAAAAAGGAATTGAGAGAGAAAGAAGCTCTGAGTGGATGGGAAATGAGAGGAAAAATGCTATAAAATTTACACTTGGGCTGAAATATTATAGTCAAATAGACTGTAAACCTTGCTCTTATCTACTAATGGACGGAATGCCTGTATTCTTCTTCTTCTGTTCTCTGCGATCAAATGACCACACTTTGTCTGTTTTGCACAGAAAAAAAAAGAATACAATTTATATAAGCAAATACACGTAGTCTCCGTTTACTTAGTAAAAAAAAAACGTAAAATCATGTACACGAAAAACCAAAAGCTAACTCTATAGCATGGAAAACCTTTTTTAGAAGATTGTGAAGTTTCATCTAAAATTAATAAAGTGTTTTAGATAAAAAAAAAATTCAAAGGAATTTCATAATTAGGAAACAAATTCCATTAATTCTTGATGTCAGTTTTGCCTTTTTACCCACACGATAATTTAGGATTCCGCCCCTATGAGTACCGGTACTAAGAAGTTCAACGCTCTCGTTCATGAATTTTACACATTCCGTTCATTCTGAGTTTATATATTTAAATGATAAACCAAAATCTTTTTATCACAATTAAAGAAGAGCTAAGAATAACGCTTTACATTTTCCATTCAACTTACGCAAAAGTTGAACTTTGAATTTCTTCGCTAGATGCTGGAGCATACATTACTGGATTTGAAAATATTTACGCAAAGAATTATGTTAAAAAGTAAAGGGCGATCACGATAAAAGATTTACTACAATAAACAATAAGAGTGTTTACGCAAAAATCGAACTTTGGCTGCTTCCCAAGAGTATTTAACGTTTGGAACTCAGCATGAGTGGCTTTTGAACTCTTTTAATATTCTTCTCCCTACAGAACCTATTTTCCACGAGCTTAAGCTCTAATTATGTCAACCATTAATGCGAAATAAAGTCCCTCTCTTGTAAAATCAGATTATCATTTCATAAAGCAGTAGAACTAAGGAAACTTTTATTTCTTGACCTCAAATCCATTTGACCGGAAGGAAGAATGACCCAACTCAGGCCCTTCTTACTGTTCACCTATCGGTTTCCTATAACTGTAAAACGAGATTCCGGATATTTACAGATCAACAATCCGGAATCTCATTGGAATCCTATAACCCTGGCGTGGTGGGAAGTCTATTTATTTACTTTTGCCGTCGTCTTTTACTTACAAGTTAGGTGTTGGAGATTGTTAGCGAAAGAGATGTCTAGGCTGACAAAGATTTATGATAATTAAATAGTTTATCACGTGGAATAAATGCACCTACGAGAAAATCGATTTAAACCAATCCTTGGCATTTGCAGATTTCAGCTTTTGGTGTTATGCTCCATACTTTTTCATAATTCTGACGCAGCCGACAGGAAATAAAAACATTAAAGGAGATAAATCAACATTTTGGGACTGTCGTGTTAGTATTCAGCAAGTAATCGTTATAATGCGACTACACTAAATATTAACAAAGAATACTATTTTTTATTAATTTGCTTGATTTGTTTTATTTAATTATCATCTCAAAATTTTTAACTTTGATAAATTAAAATTAAAATTAAAATTACATTTTTTAATCAAAGAGTAGTAAAAAAAAGGCATACTTTATGAAAAATGACAACAACGCAATAGCCCTTTACTACTTGTTTAATAAACACAATATTCCAAACTTCATATAATTTAAGGAATGAATACAGGGATCTTAACTACATAAATTAACCAGAAATTAAT
>JAHWFO010057280.1:13042459-13080415 GCA_023313115.1 Rhysida immarginata | reverse complement strand
GAAAAGTTGATACAGCCGAGCAGATGTTTAAAAACAGAATTTGAAAAAGTTAATTCGTTTTCAAGTTATCGTGCAAATGGCGGACGGCCGGAAGGATAAACGTACAGACCATGCATGCATTCTTTTGCTAAAGCTCCTAATAATGAAGTTCAATCGAATCATTATTGTATAACTCAATAATTGTTTAAGTTCAATAAATAAATAATAATTCAATCATTATTTAAGTTAATTATTGTTATAAAAAAAAATAAATAATGTCAAAAAGTGGAAAACGAAGATGGATAAAAAGCACACTTTCATCAAAAATAAAAACAAAATTTCATCAAAAATAATCAATAGTGGAAAAGCCATAAAAAAAATCAACAGTGAACAGGGATAGAAAAAATTTTTTCAAACAACGCTTTTCTTGGAAAAATTTTTTGATTCATGCATTGTCACCGACTTTGTGTATGTGTACAAAATTTCAGCAAGATCGGATTAGTGGAAGGGGTTGAAATATTGATTACAAGATTTTCATCCACCAAACATGACCCAAACATGGTGAAAGTTATATAAGCGTTGTAATAAAAAGCAACCAAGAACTCTTGAACAGAACTTTAAAAATCAGTGATTTACAAATTAGAAGCCAACAAGGAAATGAACCAAAGAATCTTCTATCAAAATTTCAGGAAAGACTTTTAAACTATAAAAATAGCGAAAACAAACTGCGAAAGAATTTTGTTTATCCAATCGTTTATAAAATTGTTTATAAAATTGTTTATCCAATAAAAATCCAATCGATTATAAAATTAAATTTTAGTTTATCAAAGTTAAAAATGTTGAGATGATAATCAAATAAAACAAATTAACAGATAAAATAACTCTATTAGTAAATTATACTGTCTTTCTTACAGAACATTCAACTTTCTGTAAAACTGATTTTTTATACATTTAGACATTGTTATAGACCACAACAAATTTTAGCGTTTTGCATTTTATAAAATAATCATATGTAACCAATATTCTACGTTCTCAATTCCAGATTATTTTACTATAAATTTTTATGCATAAATAAATTAATTCTAAAGCTTTTTTTTTTTATTCGGCTATAATATTGGGGGCACTTTCAATGAAATAAATTTGTGACCCAGATTTCCAATGATTAAAATTCCAGCGAATTGCAAAAATTAAACGGTAATTTTAACGCACTGTATTTCGCTCATTTAGCTACCATCTGAAGATATATTTTCACTGTTAAAATTATAATATTTCGTAATGAAATATAAATATTCATCTAATTCATAAAGTCAGCTGAACACTTTTTTTTTCAAATTCCACAGAAATGAATCGATTTTCTTAATATCTCCGCTATAAACAAAATTGTATCCAGAAAAGACTTTTTTTTTCAGTTTAAACTTTGTTGTGCTTGGATTTTAGACCTTTACTGAATGTAATCGACGAGTGGTATCGAGATCCTAATTGGTGACCTTGTCGGACGCGAACTCTTTTCATTCGGTCGCCACCGAAAGTTGGGAGCCACTGTCACCGCCATCGGATGACATTGTCGACAAGAGATTCATAGAGAGCGCGAACATTAATCCTTCGGTGGACCAAATTCGGCCGTTGAACGTTATCTGATCGAAATAAATTTCTCTTCCTCCACCGATAACTGAAAAAGATCGTTTGTAAAGTGACATCAATTTCTGGGTTTCCTGTACGAGAAATAATTGACAACGACAGAAATATATATATTTATATGTATGCATATCAGAAAAGGGTTTTATATATACTTTTATTTTAAAATTATACAAAGGAAATTGTGTTAATTACATAATGCTGCAAATTCCCCAAATAATATTAAAGCCAATCAAGTAAATTTATTTATCACATAAAATAGCAACACTCTATTGCAAATCTGCGTACCCTCTCTAAAGCTGGATATTTAAGATGCGCTACTTTAAAACATCAACAGAGTGCGACGTTGTAGAGAGTCATATTTTATTAGCTAATATTTTAACGAAAAGATTGCATTTAATGACAAGGGTTATCGTTTAATTTTTATTGTTTTTAATAAAAAATCAAATTTGGAATTCAAAACTTATCCGTGAAAGCATCCGTTAACAGAGAATATGCAGGATATGAATTTCGTTCGTTTTCTGATAATCAGCGCAAAGAAATTCAATGAAGAATATTGCAGCAATAAAAACCAATTGCAGAAAACTCGAGCGTTGAATTACAGCTGGGTTTTCAAAGGCATCTTACCCCCTCTTATTATTACTTTTCTAAGTGTCGATTTCGGTGAAAATCAAAACTAGGATTTAATAGCCGGCTTATTAAGCTCCAAGCATGCAATCGATTGAAGATTCGCCAATGTCGATTTTTTTTTAAATTTTATTTTACTTTCACTTTCAAACCTATTATTAAGTGAAATTCAAATAGGAATTGATGATGTGAATCGTTGTCACCGTCAACGTTTGAATAAATCATATTATTGTTGCAATTAAAAATTAATAACTGGCGCTTTGCGGCTAATCCTAACAGCAGGATCAAAATATAGTTATGACCACTGAAAAGACAAATATTGTTGTGTAAAGCTATTAGCGTCCTCTAACAATGCCCAAAATACATCGTTCTTATCTGGAAAATATCGCCGGGGCAAATATTTAGAAAAATGAAAACAGCAAGTAAAGCATCTCACATAAGATCCTTCAAAACTTCGACTTAATAATTGTACTATGTAATAATCTGTCAGTTGATATAGAGTGCAGTCTCTATGTAATAATTTTTACTATTAGAATTAATAATAAAAATTTTACAATTAAAGAAAACAACTCAGTTACATATGTTATGGTCTAAGGAAAAATCTTGTATCAACAAGTGATATAGAGAATTTTCAGCTAAAAAACTGCTACAAATGCTTTTGGCTATTAGCTAGATACAGAATGGGGTAGGTTGTTCTTATTGAACATAGTAGTGATTTCAATTCCTTTTAAGGACACTAAGTATTCGTGTGAATATTTTTAAGATCCTTCCTAGGAGTAATACATGTATATACATTAAACAGTACTATGATGAATTCAGATATCGTTTACTTAATTAATGACTCTTATTTAAAAAACATCTGTTATTTAAAGAAGATAGAAAAATTGCTCCTGAATTTATAAAAAATTTTCTTGTTTGAATTGTTCAGTAGTATAAGCTTAATGTAAACGCTGTCACAAATCTCAATGTTATTACCAACTGCCTAAGGTAATGACGTCCAGATTAAGCATAAAATTTGGTAGTGTTAATTTATTTGGTTTCACAACTGAAAGTATATAAATAAATCACTGTCTAACTAGAGACAATCTATATCAGTTGATAAACAAATTAATCGCCGAATATCGATTAAGATACACGCCATTCTAATATGACTATAATGTCAGCAAACTCTTCATTTTTAAATACAACTAGTAGAGGACCCGGCGTTGCCCGGGTTAACAGGAATTCTATGCATTGAATTCTATATTGCACAAATTTTGCTTTGCATTGTTGGTCATAAGACATATATTGTTGATCCTTGCATAGTGTTGGTGCATTGCGTGTTGACACCATTGTTGATACCTATTGTTGCACAAACTTTTATTTGCATTGTTGGTCATGAGATATATATTGTTGGTCCGTGCAGAGTGTTTGTGAATTGCGTGTTGATATCATTGTTGATACTTATTGTTGCAAAAACTTTGTCTTGCATTGTTGGTCATGAGATATTTCTCATTAATATGCCCTGCCATAACCATGAATATCGATTTTTTATCAATAATTATTATTTTTTCAAAATCTGAGGTAGACAGTGACCTTCCTCATGCTTTGAAGGTCATGTATGCGAAATTTTATCAAGATGGGAATAAAACTGTAGATTTGTATAAAAAACAAGCAAACAAATAAACCCACAAACAAATCCACAAACAAACAAACAAACATCCTTCCCAAAAATTTAAATAATCCAAACAATAAGTCAGGAAAAATTATTAACTTATAATTTGCTTAATCAAATTTTTATCAAAGCTATAACATTTTTAAAAATATCCCACCAAAAAGTTGTTTAATTTTATGAAAAAAAATCTGTAAAATTTTAAAGACTTATCTCAAAAACAGAAAAAATCTCTGTCCCATAAATATAAATAACTGCACAAATTGGTCAAAAAAATTAACATGTAAAATTTCAGGGAAAGATTACTATGCATTTCGGGTTGTTTCAAATTTAGTAATTTTTTTTTTTTTTTGCTTTTGTCAACCAAAAATGCCACGTTCAAAACAGATAGCAGATAACCATCAGAAATTTGGAAATGTAAAGGTGAAGGACTAAGTACATGTATTAGAAATTGCAAAAAAAATTGGTAGAAGTGTTGCTTTCATCTATTCAATCTTCAGAAAAGATCCTTATGAGCCTAAAAAACGACAGAAATTTACAACTTCAAGAGATGATAGGCAAATTTTCCGATCAGCTGCTCGTCAAGAAAAAGGTAATTCGGAAAATTCAGCGAAAAATTTCGCATCAACATCTCCAAAAGCACTATCCACAGAAGAGTTCAAATGAATGTGCCTGGAATATAAATAAATGATCAGGAAACCACCAATGACTATGATGAGCATAAACACGCATGTCTTGAACTGAGGAATGGATATCATGCCTCTTCAGTGACGAAAAGACATTTAATTTGGACGGTCCTGACGAGTGGAAATATTACTGGCATGATTTGCGGATCCAAGATCGAAACTTCTATAGCAGACAACAAAGAGGAGAAGCGGTTATGATGCGGGCAGGTTTTGGCTTCAACGGAATCTCAAACACGGCCTTTTTAAGTAGTTGCAAAAATGCAGAAAACTATCAGCAAGCACTAAAGGATTATCTTCTTCTCCCCAATGAAGAAATTGCTGGTGAAGACTGGATTTTTTAACAAGATAACGTTTCCGTACATAAATTATTAAGCAAAAACTGTGGAATGGAACAACCAAAAAGAGGGAATCTCTAATCCACAAGGAGAAATGAAATACAGGATACTACCAAGTAGCCATCTTCAGCGGTGAGAGAGAAAAGTAAATAAATAAATAAATAAATAAAAAATAAAAAAAAATTAAAAAAATAAAAATGTGTCTGTCTTTGAGAAGAATCAATAAAATTTTTAGAATTTCTTCATAAAATCAAACGACATTTTAATAGGACTTTTATAAGAATGTTATAGCTTTGATAAAAAATTGATTAAGGAAATTATAAATTAATAAAATTTTCTGACTGATTATTGAGATAATTTATACTTTTGGGACGAACTATAATGCTATCAATACCAAAAGAAACGATTTGTAGGAAAAAAATCTAATTCTGTTTCAAATTATCTTCCATGGCTTCTAATCATCATGAAATAATAATTAAATATTACATCAAAAATTATTAAACTAAATTAAACATTAAAAATAACATTTCATAAGCTTCTATTTGAATATGCATCTAGAGGAACAGTGGTATATTTTAAATAACTATAAAAGGAGTTAATTTGTTTCAATTTTTTTAAGATGCTAATTGCATCAGCTTCGAGTAGGCTTAGAAAAACGGAAATGAAACGCTGATGACCTAATTAAACTGTATCTGAAAAATAAGTAGAGATGAAATAAGTAGCTTGAGGATTTTTACTTGAAGAGTGCTTTGCAATTTTTTTTAGCTTTAACGGTAACTTTTACACGCAAACTTTCATCTTAAGAGAAAAACAAATATTTTTCTTTAGCAATGAATTCGGATGAAAAATATCAAAGATGGAACAGCTGCTGGCGCTTTACTCTCTCACTTTTTTTTTCTTCCTCGCTTTCAAGTTTTTTTCCCTCTCTCCCTGCTATCATTTGCTCTTCTCTTTTTTTCCCTCTCTCTTTTTCTCCTGACCTGTCCATTATGCCGATTACGAGCTTCTTGCAGTGTGCTTCCATCATCTCCGTATGTTGATGTGAGTGATATTCTGTGCCACTTAAGCTGCAACATGTGCTTTAAAATCGATCGTCGAGTATAACCGAACTACTTGCTTCTCCGCCGAAAATACCTTGAGGGCGACCTCTGCCGCGCTCCGCCTTCACAACCGTCGGATTGAACGATACCTCCAGGTGAGATGCTCTGCTTCAGATTCAGGAAGAAAGGAAAGGAGGAGGAAGAGAAGGGAGAAAAACACGAAGACGTACTTAGATAGATGAACTAATCCATTTTTATCAAATAACGGATCATGTTGTTGGCGTTGATGACGGTGTTGTGTCGTTTTTTTTTCTTCCCCTCCCGCACGGACGGGTGCGACACTGCAGAGAAACCCGCCGACCGACCGACAGACCGACTGGTTCATCTTCGTCTCTGAACGGAGGAGGAAGACAAAGATGAACGCCCTTTTCACCGGAAGCTAAAACAGGAAATTTTTAATATCGTATGGTAGGCTTCGTTACATCAATTTCGGAAATTAATTTGGTAAAATAACTATAGAATTAAAAAAAAGAGAGAGAGAGAAAGGCTGAGGATGGGGGAGTTGGGAGTTTTTAATTGAAAAACAACAACGAATGCATGCGACTCATTTGCAAGTTTTTCGCGTTTCGATGCCGAACGAGGATTGGGGGGGAAGGGGGATTAAATTCCGGTGTCGTGCGTTTGCTTTGGCAATTTCACCTTGTAACAATTTGTATTTTGAAAAAAGAACAAAGAAGTTTTTCCACTCTTTGCGCTAATTATGGACACATCGCATAATGAAGGCAATGTCGGGTTTATATCGATGAAAAAGAAGAGCAAAAATAAAAAATAAAAAAAAAACAGCACAAGGACCCCCATTAATATTAATGCAGTACTATAACGGTCAGGTTACCGAACAATTGCTTTTTTTTTAAATTTAAGAGTTAAAAGAAAAAAAACTAACCCTAGTAGATTTGAGTGAAAAAATGTAACGAACAATTTTTGAAAATTAAACAAAGATAAAACCGAAAAGAGAACCAAAATACTAACCAGTTGAAAATACTAACATGTAAGCATCACCATAACAAAACCCGAGTGCCGACTTAATAAGGTTTTATATTTAATCTAACTTTTAAATCGCATAAATCCGAAACGCTTTGAGATATGGAAAAATCGATTGTATATTCGTAACCAGCATGAAATTCTACATCAGATCCACGTATCATATATCCTGTAATCTAACGGAATCATGCTATAGACTGACATATAGAAAGATTTCAGAAACGGACGAAGATCGTTGAAAACGATAATTAAACGGGTCTTCAAATATAGTAAATGACGCTTAAATCCTAATTTTTCTAGGGTTATTATGAGAGCTTCGCTCTCTTTCGACATCGACGTTTCTTTTACTGAGGATAGCATCTCAAAAGAAGCTTATTTCAGATTTTAGAGATGAATAGATCATTGAAATTCAGTTATAAAACGCATTAAAATCCATTTTCGTGTCTAATAACGAAGACAGAATCTGAAGCTGCTGTGAATTTACACAACAGAGAGCTTCTATGGTAAAGCATGGAATCTTCTAAAGATGTCTAGTTATATGGATTTTTCGTGAGAAGTAAGCAATATTTTCCTAACAGTTAAAAATTGTATATAATCGTTATGCATTATATAAAGCAAAAATAATAAAAGTTGTTGAGGGTTTAGCGAAGTAGAACATCAATAAACGCATAAGGATGGGTTTTTAAAAGTTTCAATGGTAATGCGATTATATTACAAGTAAATATATAACAATACGCTATGCAAATAAGGCAAGTGCGGAAACATGTATTAATTTATTTTGTGCATAAAGATAGAGAGAATAAAGATAAAATTTTTCGAATAGGACCAAATTAATAATCTAAGTAAATTTCCGATAAATTTTGTACATTCTGCACTTAATCATCTAAACCAACAATTAAACTTTATTTTATAATTTATTGAATTCTATGCTGATATTGTTGGTAAAAAAAACTGCCCTGATGTAGCCAAGAGCTATTGATATTTTTTTTCAATTTTAACAAAGGCACACTCTTTATTTCATTATTATCAAATTTCGCAATAACAAAGCATCATCCTAATGCTTTCCTTCTTCTTTACACTACTATCCGTGAGAATAATCATATTCGACAAGATGTGTGTGCTTTATACCATCATTCAATAAATGTTTTAATCTCTCCTCTTTCTTTCTTTTTATATTTTAATCCTTGTTGTTTTCTACTATCTTCGTTACAGAAAAAAAAAATCTTGCCAAACAATTAAGCCAAGCAAAAGCCGTCGAGTTCAAGTTGTGGCGCCGTCTGTCCCAGCAGTCGCGTGGGCAGCGATGGGAAGCTCTCGGACTTCAAACACACGTCTCAACATTGACCCTTTCCTTCCACTGTCTGCCACTTTCCCATACTCCACTTCAAAGTACACAACCAGATAATGAGTAAATTGTTTTGTTTTAAATAAAAGTTGAATGATAGAAATTAACGAGAAAATTAATTGTTGAAAACAAGAATGCAAGAAGCTCCTTGCGAACGGTTATTTAAATATGATCTTTACGTTCCTAACCTTTGACCCGGCTCAGGTGTTGCTAACCTACCAGTTTTTTATGTGGAGAGCTGGAATCAATAGGCAGACAAAACTGCGTAGAAATTTTTAAGGGCAACAAATTTTTTTTTAAGAGTCTTAAAAGAGCAATTCTGTAAAATATTGTAAAATTCTGGATTGATATGAGGAAGAGTAGCACTTAAGCTTATTTTGTATAAAGCATTCCTCGTGTTGTTTTAAGAACGATATAGGCTTACTGATACGCTAAATGATGGCAAAAAGCAGATCGCAAGCAGTAGATGACGATTAAAGAATGCACAAAAACATCCGTGATTGTAATAAGATCCGAACCTGCAACCTATGACACCGCGCATGGCTTAGCTTTCTAATCACATGGTGTAACCGGCTTTCGGCTCGAATGCTATTAAGAGTAAAATAGACGATCAATTAGGGGGAAAGGTGGTGAACAATTATTTCGACATTAGTGATATTTTTAGGTTCGATTGAGAATTAAATCTATTCAGTTGTACAAATCAATAATTTTAATTTACGACATTATATGTCAAACCCCTCCAAGAAAATAGAATCGATATTACACGTCTAGGAATAATCAAGGTTATCTCAGTATCCCGCTATTGTAAATTCGTCCTTTACTCGGCTTATTCAAACACTGATGGAGTATTACAGGATGCATTTTAACAAACGTATAATTTCTCGAAAGCTTATATTTTTTTTTTACTTAGAATAAAAAATTTTATTTAGAAAAAAAAAAAAGTTACACGTATTGAACAAATCATCTTATATTCTAGAGATGATAGCAACGCGCAGGTAGGAGCATGGATCTCGGATCTATGAAGTCACCTGAAGTTTCGTTATAACGAGTGATGGAGCAAGCGATCTCGTAGCAATTACCAATAAACACTACTACGTATCACTACTATTAATATATAATAAGAAAAGTAGTTTGGTTTGATTATTTTATTAATTGTTTTCTTTACCTGCTGGTCGCTTGGCCTTTGTCCTCTGACCGAATGACGTCTCGATGAGGGGAGGAGGCGGCGAATCGCGCCTTGGCTTGGCGTTCGTCTCCGGCAACCCGACGACGACGGCGACAAAGGCAACGACGGCGAGCAAGAGACACGGCGACCGGCTCCTCATTTTAGACTGCTCGCACACTCGTGCCCAATAATCCAAAAGGAAAACGCTCGCAGTTTTTTGCCTCCTCTCCAAAATTGAATCAAGAGAGGTGGTATAATAAAAAAATATATATATAATAAATTAAAAACACGTCGCACGACTGATTATATCGGCTGTTGCCCGCGCACTTGGATGGGGGCTGTCGCGCGAACGGACCGTCACGAGTGTTCACAGCTCCTCCGATTACGATCAGGAGCGGATTCTGAACGATGCAGCGGGAGCAGCAGCAGCAGCGGCAATAGTAGCAGTAGTAGAAAGCGAGTTGAGTGAGTGAGTCACAACCCAAGCCAGTTCGGAAGCTCGCTCGCTTGCTTTCTTTCTCTCTTTTTTTTTTTTTTCCTCCTCTCCTTAGGGGCCTTTCGGAACGAGTTGTTCTCTTGCAGAGTGGGCACAGCTAATTAAAGCTCGGCAACTCCCGAGCCCTCTCTCTCTCTCCGTTTCACTCTTACTTACTCTCTGCCTGTCTTTCTATCGGTTTTATCGCGCGGATGGCGTACGCAGAGCCGCCTGGTTAATTCAGTCGGCGTTGCCAATCGGAGCACACGACACGAACCGCGTACAACGACATTATGAGACGAGGCGTCCGATTGGTTCGCCGATGCGGCCTTGACTTGCCACGCTCTGGCTGGCGGCATTCAAAATCCGTCTTACGCAGTAGCAACGACGAAAGTAGCATGCCTAACACTGACCTCATTAGGCTCCTTCATCTCTCTCGCTCTCTCTCTCTCCTGTTTGTTTTCCGCTCCTCTTACTTTTCATAATTATTAAAAAAAGAAAACATGAAATCCCAAACTCTGCCTCTCATATAGTGTTTTTATAGCCTATAAAAAGTAAATCGCTCAGTTCTCCCTCCAGTTCTGCTTCTTCATAAATATTGTTGTTGTTGTTATTATTATTATGCAATAACGTCGCATGATCAAAATCTTGCAAAATCACATTTTTTTTTTTGGCTCGTTCATAATTTAATTTAAAGCGGAAAGAGTTGTTAAATAAGGAAGCAAAATAATATATCAAAGGGTTCCTTATACGGCGAAACAACTAATTAATAACAAAACTACATGTAGAGTTTTTAGCTTAAAAATGATCATTTACTCTTTATTATGTTAAATATAAAATTAGTTTTCACTTCCATATTCAGCCTTTCCCCCCCCCCCCCCTATTATTGCGAGTGGTCATAAATTATTTCTGAATTTTTTCCCGAATATGTTCGAATTTTTAAAAGAATATTAACAACTTGATTTTATTAATAGGATTACAATATTTAACTTGTTACAGTTAACTCTATTACACTAGTGACCTACAGCTCATATAACAAGAACACAATGAGAGAACGCTTGTCAGGCAGTGAAGCCTTACTCAAGATCATTGGCAAACTCAATTTAAATTCGTCCAAACTGAATGAACATAAAACTGAAAAAGATTATTGATTAAATAAATGATTGACTAATTCATCGTTGATTCAGAAGTTTGTTGGAATTAATTTAATAGCTTAAAAATTTTTTTCAATATTTTTTTTCCCGTAAAATATCCGTAAAATATCATTCATTCTCACAATTAACGTTTTGTCAAATTAGTCATTTTTCGGATAGATGATTTTTTTTTCCAATTTAACCGATAAATATATTATTTTATTGTTAATTAAAACATTAGTGGGTATAAATTTTCTAACAGTTTTTAAATTTTAATATTTAATAAAGCTCACAATAACTTTATGATTCGTATCACTTCAATAGCTACCTTGAATACAGTCAGACCTCGGACTTTCACGTTTCGCGAATCGCGAAAATTTCACTAGAACTGAACTTATTTGCATCCGCGATTTTTTCGCACATCCGCGAAACCCTCGAAAAACCCTACAGAAGTAGTTACGTTTTCGCAGTAATTTATAAGTTTTCATGCTTTTAACCTTTCCATGCTTTGCTAATGTGACAAATATCCATTATGTGATACTGTACACTATTTTTACATGAAACATTTGTTTTTGGTTTTTTGGGGTTTTTTTTTTTAAGGGTAATGTATGAGGTGTCTTCAATAAGTAACAGGCCGAACGCTACGGGGACTAAACAAATAAATTTATTTCAAAAATATAAATTATCCTACTGTGATACCAGGCATGAAATATCCTTCTCATAAAGCTGTTGTCTGAACCGATTCCGAACCGCTTCTTGCATTCCCCGTTCGTATGAAAAGTTCGTCCACTACTGCGGATTGACTTTGATTTTCTGGGTGTTTCCATTGCAGACTTTGGCGCATGGATTCAGGTTTATAATAATGGCACAAACTCTCGTCGTCCGTGACAATTCTTGACAAGAAATTCCTCATCATCATGATAGCGCTCCAAAAAGTATTCCAATGACATGGCCATGCGGAAGGCTTCTTCTACTGGTTCCAAATGATGGGGCACCTATTTCGCACACACTTTGCGGTACCGTAAAGTTTCCGTGATATGGTGTGAACAGTTCCGATACATCATCAATCTCTGCAGCTATATTAGACTGCCAGTTTCCTTGCGTAACTTCTCATCACACCACTAGTCACCACACCCGCTCCCTCTAGCGGTATACGCACCTATACAACATTTTCACGATATATTTGCATCACGTGTCCTCCATAAAATTCGCTAAGATCCTGAACACCAATTGCCTGTACAAAGCCTGCAGCCTGAAACTTATTGAATGCGCCTTATACAGGGTGATTCAGTCAATTTCTGACCATTTCAGTACTATGATGTATTGACCCATTAATGTTTACAAACTTAGCATTTCAGTATGATATTTTAGGCAGTTCGGAGTTTTTATTCCCGTGGAAAAGTCTTGATGATATGCTCAATGTGGCCACCATGAACGTTTTGAACTGCTCGCAGCCGAATGATGAAGTTGTTCATAACTCTATCCAGGATTTCTGCATCCACAAGGGTGCAGCAGTCGACGATGCTTTGTCGCAGCTGGTCTAGGGTTCTTGGTGCTGTAGTGAACACGCTGGCTTTAAGGAACCCCCAGAGATATAAATCACATGGGTTTAGGTCAGGACTCGTAGGGGGCCAAAGAAAGCCACCCCCGAATCGATCTAGAAACCTGTTTGAAATGACACGATTTCCGAATTTCTGATTGAGAAAGTCTAGCACTTCATTAGTGGTGTGAGGCCTAGCCCCATCCTGTTGAAACCATTGATGTCGAAGCGGTATACGCCTCCTTCGCAGCTCGGGGATGAAGACGGTTTTCAACATATTATAGTAAGCCTGTGACGTTACGGTGCCCTCAAAAAAGAACGGACCAATGATGCCTCTATTGGAAATCACGCACCAAGCCATAAGCTTTCGTGGATGAAGAGGTGACTTATGGATCACATGAGGGTGCTGGGAACCCCAAAAACGAACGTTGTGTTTATTAACATCACCTGATAGATGGAAGAAGGCCTCATCTGACGCCCACAGGTTGTCCACAATGTCCTGATTGGCTTCCATTTCTGCTCCAAACTCCATCGCAAATTGTTGTCGCTTCTGTCTTCCAGTGTCTGTTAACTCCTGATAAACATGGATCTTATACGGGAACAGGTGTAAATCCTTTCTCAAAATTCGCCACGTCGTGGTATACGACAGCCCTTCTTCAATGGATAGGCGGCGAACAGATTTTTTGGTACGGGAATCGACCAATCTTGTGCGAACATTTTCGACAACTTCGTCCGTTCGAACACGAGCTTCGCTCCCGCCTTTTTTCTTGCCTTTAACTCATCAAGTGGCACGAAATTGCTTGACAAAATCAATGATTGCTTGCCTGCCTGGTGCGTCTCGACACTTATGCTTCTTCCGGAACTTTCTTTGCACGGTTACAGGTGATTTTGTCTCGAAATACCATTCGACAACCTTGCATTTCTGCTCTGTTGATAAAGCGGGCGCCTTTTTTCAACAATACGATTTTCATGCAGCGCCGTTGCAACAATACAAACTCCAACTATTTAGAAATTCGATATGGCGCTCATATTCTTTCAATTGTTTATCCCTAATGCACGACATTCGAGTGAAATGGTCAGAAATTGACTGAATCACCCTGTATAAAGCTAACTTGAGCATGACAGGGGTCATATTTAGGGTTTAAACTATAGAAATAAGAATATATTACTATTTTTAGTGACTTTATCAAACAGCCGCGAATCCTCGTCGTTTGCGACGGGTTCTGGAACCTAACCTCGCGAAAGTCCCAGGTTTGGCTCTACGTAGGTAGTTGATACATCTGCAAAGCTTATTATCGACATTCAATTTGAAATTTATCCAATTTTAATGAATTCTAATGACATTTTATCCATAAATAATAAACCATATTTGGCAATATTTTTCATAACAGTGAAAGTGACTAGTTGTGGAAAGGAAAGATATTGTATTTTGTCCAGTTATTCTAAATTTTTTGCAATTTGCAAGAAAATTATTATTATGCGTGCTACAAACGGGTACCATAAAAATCTTTAACCTTAAGAGACCTATTTATATCAGCTAGAAATGTTTGCTTATATATTCTATTAATTTTTATTGTCGGTCTTTCACATACAATTTTATTTATATTTCAACAAAACATAACTTTTTAAATGCACTTAATGCTTTATTATACGAGGGTTGGTCGATGCTGGTAACTTTAATATTTGATGCAAAAAACGAACCTCTTGTCCACAAACGTTTTAATGGGCGAATACGTATTTCGATCTCTTTGAGATCATTATTCAACGCGAAATAGGGAAATTTTTACAAAGCAAGCTATTTATAAGAAAAAGAGGGGCTGCTGACTCTCTCCCAAAGGACCAAAAGAGATCGAAATACGTATTCGCCCATTAAAAACGTTTGTGGACAAGAGGTTCGTTTTTTGCATCATGTCTTTATCCACAGTATATTCCCACTTCTCACTTTAATATTTGTTAACCGATTTTCAAAATTCTTTTTGTATAAGATACTTACATTTGTCCTCTATATAATGGAATATTTACTTTTCGACATAGTCCCCATCCCTTTCCACGCATTGCGCCAACGCGTGACTAGTCGGGTGAACCCGTCGGAGAGGAATTCCGGGGTGGTTATTGACACCAGGATTGAATGGCAGCTTTGGACTGTCTTTTGCAGCACGATAACGCCCGCCCGCACACGATCGCCACACAAAAGAGGGGTTGCAGCTCCTACAGTTCAAAGATAAAAAACTGCAGTTCAAAGATGAAAGACTTTGCACCTTGCGACTTTCACACTACTTCCCAAAGAAGAAAGAGCATCTCCGATCCCAAATAAGTTGCGTTCTGACGACGAGGTGAGACAACTAGTCACGCGTTGGCGCAATGCTTGGAAAAGGATGGGGACTATGTCAAAAAGTGAATAGTGCAATACATAAAGGGCAAATGTAAATTTCAGGTACAATTGGAATTTTGAAAATAGGTTACAAATAAAAAAGTTGCAGCCATGGAGGCATTGCTTTTCGACCAACCCTCGCACATATACCGGGTGTTTCAAAAATGACCGGTATACCGGTATATTTGAAAAATCAATAAAAACTAAACGGGCAGCGATATAAATATACCGTTTGTTGCAATATGCTTGGGACAACAGTAAATTTTCAGGTAGACAAACTTTCGAAATTAGTTCACGGTGTATTTCTATCGCTGCCCGTTTAGATTTTTCAAATATACCGGTCATTTTTGAAACACCCGGTACGATATGATGAGTTAAAATAAGGATTCAATGGGCTTATTTATATTTTATCAAATACAAAATACTTTTTAATGTTCTTTTCTGTATGAAATTATTAAAAATTATTAAAAAGAAAACTACCGTATGGCAATAAAATTTTTGATCCCTCTCATGTTAAAAAAATCCTCAATAAGCCCCGAAATATGCAATTTTAACAACAATATCCCTGAATATCTCTTCAACAATACGCATTTTGGAAAATACCTCTTTTGTATTGAATTATGTGCATTGTGAACTATACATACAGAAAATTTCATCAAAATCCCTTTGTGCCACTATGTAATGTTTCCTTGTAACCTTTTAGCTTTTTTTGCTAAGCGCGAGTTAAACAGTTCACAATAGATTATGCAGTCTTTATAATTCGCTCATAATATAATTCGGAGAATTTTAAAATCAATACTTTATTTAAATTTTCAACTTCAAAGTAACTGGGCACGTCCTTTGAATGTTCCATCATTAAAATGATACAAAAAATAATTCGTATTAATGGAGCTATATCCCTTTCAATAATTTCAAATCGATGCTCATTATTTATAAAATGCACCCATAAACAACAATTTTATTGCAATTTAAATAAATTTCCAATTATGTTTACATGTTGTTCAGGTATCATTTGAAGCATGCTTAACTGTACTATTTTGAAATGACTAGTGAAGAGCACGCTAGCTTTCATGTATACATATGCAAGTGACAATAAAAAGAAATCCTGCTGTCGGCATCGAAAAAATAATTATATTCATAAAATAATTAAAGGAAGCAACATTAGGATTAACATTGTCTGGCTTAACTACGTTTAACAATTATATTGCGGGAAAAAAAACTAAAAATTGATTTGAAATATTTACTTCACTCCATTTCTTGTTACTAATCGATAGGGGGTCGTTGATCTCAATAGAAAATTGTTTAAATATTCCACAGAATGATTTTCATCCATTTCGAATGTTTGTTTTTTTTTATTTTAGAAATCCGAAAGGGTTATTTTCGTTCAAACTAATACGGGGTCTTCATTTATTCATGTGTTAAAGTCTTGCGGGAACAAAAGGAAACAAAAAATAGTTTTAAGCCCTCTCCTCTCTCTCTACGGAGACGATATTGATCAGAGAAGATCTAAATCTGCCACTAGATTTTCCCGCTATAATCTGTCTGTAGGGAATTATGTTTGATGTGGGTGGGCGATAATGGAGAAACACATCGTCGACTTGAATAATTCATACGCGAACCATTAAGCCATAAATATTTTCTTCTCAAACGTTTATTAGTCTCAAAATATTTTTGTCAATTGCGTTGAAAACGTGGCTCTAGCTATTGAAACTGTTAATAATACTTCTGGACAAATATTTGCAGTTTTCTGTGGGTATCCGTTGTTCCCGTCACCTCGGCTAACATTTACTTCTTTCTTCTCTTATTTATAATAATAATAATAACTCGAGTTCGTTGTTCCTTCGATTTTCCATGTTATTTTTTTTCCCGTGATTCTTGAGGGATTCTCTTTCCCCTTGCCTGCGCATTTCCCAGCGACGGCAGATTTGTTCAATTGCATTAGGCGAGTCGATGCATTCGGCGCTCTCTCTCCGGAAGTCGCATTCTCCTCGGCCGCCTCCCTCGCAACCGCTGCCGCGGCAAAAGCAACTTCATCCTCCGACGCGAGCAGCTGATTCACTCCCGACACGCTTCGGTCTCATTATCACGTGATCGTTCCCTTGGGGGAGCCGATGACGTTTCCGGTACGATGGATATCACGTTTCCGGGTGTCTTTGTTTCTCGTCGCCATGGCAACAGCATCTCTGGCAAAAGAGAAGCCTATTCTTAACTGCGCAGCGAGACTCCGCGAGTCTAATCTGAAGGAAGGTGACATATTTCGGAAAAAAACTTTATTCTTTGAATAACAATCGCGATTGGGCGGTAGAAAGGATCGGCATAATAGGAGACAACAAACGGAAGCTGTTTTATTTGCATAAACAGTTGGGAGAAAATGTATACCAGGAAAAAAAAAAGTGAGATGAATGGAAATAAATTTCAGAATGTATACAATTTTATTAATGAAAACGATAACCTGGAATTTTGAAATCAAAAGATATTTTTACTTCTTCATCCATGTTAAGCAAAAATTCCTGTATGCAATTTACATTTTCCCATTTTTCAGGAGTTCAGTTTTATTTTCCATGGGGAAAATTTTTTTTAATCCATCTTGCGAATACGACTCGGCAGATTGCCTTGCCCGGTCTTTGGCGAGTATTTAAATTATTTTTGCTGACATATCATTTATGAATCAATATTAATTACAGAGTGGCCACAATTAAAATTCCCCTATTCGAACCGTCTATATCTCCCTCTAATAACCACAATGTCATCAAATTTAATAGGGAAAACTAATTAGGACATGGAAAGTAAAATTCCGAGAAAAAAAATTATTCCTAATTCACACAGCTGCCGATAGAGAGAATATGACGCCGAACAAATGTAAAAACAGCTTTAAACTCGACAACAAATGAATAAGCAAAGATTAAATACAAAAGCTTTTAATAACTATTTTAGCTTAGACAGAAATTCTGAAAATTAGTGAAGCGTTTAAGTAATTACCCAATTCTAAATTTACCCATACGATCTGGTATAGAGCCGTAGAGCAGCAATGAATCCCGTGAACAGCATTGTCAATAGCGGAACGCGCATGTAAGCAGGAATGTTCGTTACTCTTGGTGATATATGGTCCTCAGATATCTCCACGGTAGCCTCAACAAAGGTGGCGTGGAATAATACCAGAGGAGCGAGAATGCCATCTAACTGAAAAGTAGTGGCTATTCACTCTGTGTAAAGTGATGAGATGCTCTATCCTTGCATAAAATTGGCCTTACTACTGGCCTAGAAATTATCGTTACTGAAGTTACGTGTGGTTACTGTCTTCTAGGAGTAAATATCTTCCAAAAATGGCCTTTTTATAGATTTGTAAACTCTGCTGTGAAACAATTGTTTTTATAGCAGTAATTTTCCGAGAATCTGATGAAATGCCTAGAGCACATGAGGTAATTCCATCCACATAAACATTGGCCTCGTCTCATCAAAGAATTTTCCAAGGCGAAACACCGCCGACTTCAATTCTGGTTAGAAAGGTTAAAGCAAATTGCAATCGCTTATCACTGTCTTTGTATATAAACTACTGATCTTGCATGAATCAATTTGTATAATTTTGCGCAAGAACTTTCCATGCGCTGAAAAATGTCCTACTTAATTGTCGACAATCGCGGTTGCAACTTCTTTAATTTTCCGGTAGCATTGCTTACCGTCCTCTGTCAGGTCAAGATCCAAAGATCCTGTTTCTTCAAACTTCCGAATCACTTGATCTAACTGCGATAGCTGACAGAAGGACTTTATTTTTTGACGGATTCTGAACTCAAAGGGCGGCAAATATTTATATGTTCTTCGGTGAAATAATTTTACGAAGAACTTGCACTGAAGAAAAATGAGACGCATGTCGAGCACGACTATCAATAAAAAATGAGTATATGACAATTTCCTTTGACTTCATCGATCTGCGACGGTGTCTAACTTCGTTTTATGCAAATTATCAGCTTCTTGGGATATAACATTTTCCCTGTCGGTGACTTTTTGAACTAATATTTCGCAGAGTCCTACTTTCCATGTCCTAATTAATTTCATTGCCAAATCAGATGACATTGTGGGCGTTACATTTCATTGACTACATTTTCCATTAGCAAAATTCCTCAATTTCTTCCATCTCTTTCTTCCAGATCTCGTATATACACACTGAATTCCGCAATGAAATCATAACACGTCTATCTAAATTTTATTATTTCTGTGTTGCTTGTTTGTATTCTCTAAGTTAGTTCACTGAAGATATTGAGCAATATATGAAATCTGCCAAATCACTACTGTCTATTTTTGCTACGTGTATTTTCCTAAATAGGCCTCGTTTACTTCTGCAATTTTATCAAATTTAAAATAATAATTTAGTCTAATTCAAGCCAAAAAATCCTCCTCTTAATTCTATTTAGAACTGTGTTTCTATCTTCTTTTCTTTCGCGTTGTTGTGTATTTCTAGTTTTGTATTGCTTTTCATTTACTTCTGTTTTTTCGAAACCAAACTCATCTTCTTGACTGAATTCATCCATCTTTGATTCTACGAAATCTTTTCAAAACGTTTGATTATTTTTCTTTCCTGTTCCTTCTTCGATATTAATATTGTTATGTCTACTTTGAAGTGCTTAGACGTCTCTGCAAAGTTATAAATATTGCAGATCATTCTGAAAATCTCATCAATTGTCTTCCGTCTTTTGTCTTCCATTCCACAGTATTTGTTTAATTTTTGTTCCGTCCTTTATTTTTTATGAGTTCATTTGATATATACCAATTCTTGTGGGTTCACTTGGTTTCCAATCCTGACGAATTCCGAGTAGAATTGATTCTTTTTCATCTTCTCTACTCTTATCTCGTCCACTATCATGTCATCATCATCAAAGTCCTGCCTTCTAATTCAAGAATCACGTTTCACAAGACTTAACGAAAATAAATTTTTTGAAGTATATGGTTTCTAATTATCTTATCCACTTATTAATATCTTTATCATTAATAATTTTCATCTTTCATAATATTATTACTTCTTCATTTATTTACTTATCACTTACATTATTAAGCCTATTACTCGATAAGGACAAGAAATAATAAAAAGAATGAAGTAAAAAATACATGTATTCGATAAAATTAAAACATCTTGTAATAAATAATTTATAGATACAAGCGTAAATAAATGACTTAATGATAACCATTAAATAAGAGTTAAGTGTTACGGAGAGGAAAAGATGGTTGGTTGGTTTGGTTTGTTTGGTATTAACGTCCTTTTCAACTGCTATGGTCATTTCAGGACGGCGTTATAGGGGCCGCAAATTTTGCCTCGCAAGGGTTCTTTAACGTGCAGCCGGCAAACGACTACACGGGACCAACGGCTTTACTTCCCTTCCGAAGGAAGTGCGTGATCTCAAGATTTCCCCCTGAAAAATCCTCGTCGTCCTCGGCCAGGATCGAACCCGCGTACTCGGGCATCAGAGGCGACCACGCAACCGCTGAGCCACCGAGGCCGATGGGAAAAGATGAGAGATGGATGAACTGAGATGAATGCATGGAGAGAATCAAAGAATAAAGAATATAAACTGGAGCTAATCCAAACATCAGGCAACGATATTATATGGAAAAAAAAATGAAAGGAAAAATTTTGCGACGTGGATTCGAACCAGGAACCTCTGCTATCTTGCAATAATGGTAGAGGCGTCGAGCATGACACTTGAGATTCCTGGTTCGTATCCAGGTCGCAGAATTTTTCCTTCCATTTTTTCAAATTTTAGAGAATCACTTTAGTCAGGAAGATAAATATCGTTTTCAGGTTGAAGATAAAAAAGCATAACTAAATGCAGAATGGAAAGCATTAGAAAAATACAGCCTCACTTCTATACAGGGTGATTCAGAAAGGTAGGTCAAGAATGAAATACCATGTACAGTTTGTAGCGGGTAACAATACTTTTCCTATAAACATGGGTCCGGAAATGCATCCTTACAGAGATAATGCAATTTGTACGAGGTAGGAATGGATGTGCGTTACTCGGACGGCAATGGTAGGGTCCATGTAAATTAGGATCCAAACATGAATTGTTCGTGTTCTCTCCTTTAAAAGAGAGGAAAAGAAACATGTAACTCCATTGTCGTACAATGGATCGCTTGACTAATCCGGAGCTGGCGGACATGCATCTCGTCTACGGCGAAGCACAGGGTAATGCTACTGAAGCGGAAAGGATTTACCAACAGCGTTTTCCAGACCGTGATCACCCACATCGCCGGGCGTTTCAAACACTAGACCAACGACTTCGAGACACCTGCATCGAGGCTCAGGTTCGGCATTTTGAACACCTACTGTAATATCATTCCTACCTCGTACAAGTTACATTATCTCTGTAAGGATGCATTTCCGGACCCATGTTTATAGGAAAAATTTTGTTCCCCGCTACAAACTTACGTGGTATTTCATTCTTGCCTACCTTTCTGAATCACCCTGTATAATGATGAACGTAGCTCAACTGTAGAAGTGGTTAACGCTTTATTCTAATATGCTGGTCCAATTAAGTTAAATAAAATAATCATCGCCTTTGAAAAGTTTTAATTTTTTAGAGAGCCAATTACCATAATCGCACTTTTGGTTAATTGCAAAACTAGAATTAAAATGAAGGTTTATATACGCCGAAGCCGAATTTAAAGCGACCCCCCCCTTCTTTTTTTTTGGTCATTTTTATAGTAAAAAAATTCTCAAATTTAAATCGACCTCTATTTTTTCAATCCGAATTAAGATTATTTACATCCAAATAATTTTTTCTTTTCGTTGCATAGGCATGGCTACGCCACTGTTTATAGAGTAAATGTCATAAATTGAAAAAAAAAAAAAACAAACTTTTATTCACTTGAAGTTTTTTCTCCTCTTTTTGCTCCTATAATAATATCTCGTCTTCAATGCCATCCATATTATGAAAAATAAAACATTTTTTGAACCCTTCAATGATAGATTCATCGGAAATACCATACCATTCCAAGCGATTTTAATCCATTCACCCAATATTGTAATAGAAGGTTTTTTTTATTGTAATTTTTCCAGTTGGTGTTAAAAGTAATGTTTATCATTCCAACAACTATTCTGTATAGAGCCCTCTCAGATAATCCTTAAAAAGTTTTATTTACAGAGACATCTAATACCTGGAATTGGCCTAACCTACCCTAACCTAAGCTAACCTAACTTAAAAAAAAATAATAATAATGCCGATCATAAAAAAAGTTTTTATCCGCCGCACGCGAATTTAAACAGAGATCACTGTTTTTCTAGTCAGATTTCAGAAAAAAAAAACTCGGCCTGATTAAGAAAATGAAAATAAAACTTCAGCAACCTAGGATCGATCCAAGAACCCCGAGAGGAATTTCCCCTTTCATTTTTCTTTATCTATCTTGACCAATGTTGAAGCCGTTCAAATTTATCTATAGCATATTCCAGGGAATACTTAACCTCCTAGCGTGTTATTTTATACGAAATTTATAAAATTTAATTTAGAACCCCTTCGTGATCTACGGAGAGGGCCGTTTCCATTACCGTTATTAAGTTTGCTTAATTAACAAACTGAGAAGGGAAGCAAAGGTTGAAAGGAAGTGTCTGCGCAATATGTAGGGGTGGCTGTGCATGTAGTCTGCTTTTAGTTTGGGTTAGCTTTTCTGTATTAAGGGGCTTGCATTCATTCAATCCCCCTTCGAGTCCACGCCAGGCGCGAACTTTTGTTCAAATAACGCGAGAGCGGCATGTTCGTTCGTTCGTTCGTTTTCCTTTTCTGAAAGTCGGCTTAAAGGAGCCCAGAATGTGAAAAGAGCATAGACAAAATGAAAAACGCCCAAGCGACTGGGACGTGAACGTATCCGAATTCAATCCAGGCATTCCAGGCGGCCGCTCCACCGGCGGAAGATCATTAGAAACTCCCCGAGTGCGCGCACTAGATCAACGCACTAATTTCCCACCCCCTTCATATCTTAATTAATGCCCCAAAGAATATGTTCGCTGCCTGAGGGAAAGATCCCCCGTCTATAATTGTCTTCCTTGTTTGCCTCTCGACGGTTCTGGTCTCCGCAGTGAATAGAAGTCCGGAGTGAAACGCGTTCGCTCGGGCACCCATTGTTCTTTACGGCGCAGTGCGGGGCTTCTATAGCCAGAATGGAATCGAAGGAATGTGAATAAACATTTTAATAAAGTTGCCACGCACATTGCCTTCGATAGGAGCTAAATTTGAACTGAAAAGAACCATCACATTTTTCTTTTTATAGGTTGCAATGGGATAAAAATGTCGGCATACGTGAGAGAGGAAATTGCTGCGCCCCGCCTTCCCCATCTCTTAGCGGTTTTCGCTCTTCGTAAAATTAATTCTGTTTGTATTTAGCCCGAATGCGAATTTTAGAATTAAGCTCTGTAAGTATGCCGGAGAATGTACAAAACGCAGCCGCTTCATTAATTCTTCCCTCGTATTATTAATGGCTAATGCTACTAAATGTTACGCATTTTAAAGCCGTCTAAGTAACAAATTTTGAAACTCGTGCAAAAAGTTGAAATTAAATAAGCAGATAATAAGGTCGGTCTTGAATACAAAATTTGTACTATACAATTAAATGTTAAAAAAAGAAAAAAAAAGATGGTAAGTATGATCTTGCATATACAGGTTGTTTGAAGTGATCCACCCAAATATCTACAAATCAATTAAAATTTTCAACAATATGTTAAATCAATGCTATAGGAAAGTGAAGATAAGCAATATGATGCTCACATCAAATTTGACCTTTGATCTCTTTAACAGGTTAAATCATAAAGTAACTTTTTAACCGCGTAAGATAGCCTACAACAAAAGTGGCAATGGAAAGCTTGTAGACAACACCATTTCTATCCCTAAATCACCATTTCTGCATAACTTATTTCTTTATTTCACAAGAAAATTACAGAAAAATGTTCAATTTGGTTACCATCTGAAGCAATACATAATTGAAATCGTAACACCTGGTTTTCATGCAGATTAGTAAATGTTGTTCGAAAAATGTTTGTAATCGTATTGAATTCGGATTTTCAATTCATCCAAATCTCTGGGAGGACTTTGATACACAGCATTCTTCACATAACCCCAAAAAATGAAATCCATGGGAGTCAAACTGTCCTTTCCAATTTGTTCCAAAAGCACTTTTCAAGAGTTGTGACATTTCAGTAATTCTGTGGTGCACCATTCTAACTGGAACTCAACTCCACGAAATTCAGCCAAATATATATTTTCTACCCAAGCACAAACCACATTTTGAATAATAAAGTTAGCATATCGTGCACCAGTCAAAGTACCCTCGTAAAAATTGGACCATTTACTGTCGAATTATACTCCCACTACCAGACGTTAGTTGATCATTTGTATTGATGGATTGTTTCCCTGTTAAAGTGTAGATTGGTTTGTGACAGAAATGTAAATTATGGTTTTTATAATACTATCCTGAGTGAACGTAACTCATTGCTCAGAGAATGCACTTATTAAATTGACTGTTGACATCTAGCTTAGCAAGTTACAAAAATCCATCCTCAACTGTTGATACTGCTCTCTTTCAAGTGCAGAAACAGGGATTAGATTGTATGGGTCATATTTATGTTTGTGGGCATTATAACCCACATTCCGAAGACGCATTTCTAATACTTGAATGAGGATTTGCTTCAAAATAGGCAATCACATCAATGACATTAATGGTTTTCTGTAATTGCTTTCTGGGATGACGTTGATGTACCCACCCCGTTCTTCGTAATCTGCTAATTGTGCAATGTGTGACATTAGATTGAGAAATCTAGTGCAATATTCGCGCGCAGCAGCACGATTTCACGACCTTTCTTATACTGAGCTTGGGTTATTGACCTTGACCCTCATTCACCCAGAGATTAGCTTATGTCATGTACAGAGAAGGAAGGAAGCGAGTGTTTAATGGATAACATATTTAAATTCAAAAATTAATATTAGCTTACAATCGTTCTAATAGCACTGGTAAGGTTTATAAAATATGATTGGATGCACAACTGTCTTCTGGCCTCCTTGAGGCTGCACAAAGTGAAGAGAATGCTGGCAAGATGGTCCACACGCAATTGATCCACGTGGTGGAATATCTTCGTCTATCGTAGTAGGTACGATGCCTCGTCACCGCTGCAACAGAACACTGTGACCCGCTCGGGTTTGGGAGCTTGAGTTCGGTAGCTAAGATAGGGGAAAGAGAAAAGAACTAGTTGTTACCCGCGGCTTCGCCCGCCCGCGCCATCTGTTGAGGGGAATTACATAGCAAAAGCAGATAATTTTAAATGAAAACCCCAGGAAGTGGGGAAGGGGGGGGGGGTCGTAGGGGGCTGATTTTTGGCGATAGAGCAGGTCCTTTATTGATAAGCCTGCCCTGAAAATTTCAAGTCGCTAGCTCAAACCGTCTAGGAGGAGATAGAATTACAGATAAATAAATAAATACACGCAAGAGTTTTAGTATATAGACGATATTAATCGACAATCAATTGCTAAGCCCACAGAGTCCTCGCTTGCGGGTTGACTATCTTCCAACGTCGAAGCTGAACGTTCCGGAATTCCAAAAATGTCCTTAGCTTAAATTGTCTTATTCTACGTTCTTATCCTAATGGCTTACTCGGCCCTGCGATGGGGAAAGCAAAGCGCGACTCGCGATCAGAGCTCTGCGCGTGGCCGCTGCTTGTTATGACGTCCCTTGATTTGTAGGTACCGGCTGCCGTCTCAGCCTGAGTTTGCAAGGTAAAACGTCTGGTCCGACTGTAGCGCCGTTGCGGCTGCTGGGGCTATCGGAGATCGATACGCTGTCGAGGTCCTCCTTACGGGTTACCAGTTCGAACACGGCCGGCTGGGCGGGAGGTGTGCTCAATTCCGAATCCGAATGACCTTCGTCCTGGTCGGGGATGGGTTGCGAAGTAAGCACTTTGGAATCGGTAGAATCCTCGGCGTCCGTCTCGGTACGGAAAGCACTTAGGCTAGGCTCTGGTCCATTAGCGTTCTGCCCAAACAGTTCGTCAGAGTGGCGAGCTTCCTTTTCCAGTAAACGCTGCTGCTGGGCCCGTGGCGACGACTTCTCGGTCGGTAGCACCCGTTAAGCCTTCCTCGTCTCCGGCCTCGTCCTCGGGGTCTAGGGCCTTCAGCTCTGGCGGAATCCGTCTGTCCTCGCCTGGGAACTTTTTTATGCACTCTTCTGACACTTATCGGCCTCGGTGGCTCAGTGGTTGCGATATCGCCTCTGATGCCCGAGGACACGGGTTCGATCCCGGCCGAGGACGACGAGGATTTTTTCAGGGGGAAAATCCTGAGATCACGCACTTCCTTCGGAAGGGAAGTAAAGCCGTTGGTCTCATGTAGTCATTTGCCGGCTGCACGTTAAAGAACCCTTGCGAGGCAAAATTTGTGGCCCCTATAACGCCGTCCTGAAATGACCATAGCAGTTGAAAAGGACTTTAATACCAAATAAACCAAATCAAACCAACTTCTGGCACTTCGTTGGCTAGTAGTTTAGGCTTCGCCGTCAGCACAATTATGTCTAAGTTCATTAGATTTATCCTTAGAGTTCAATATATCAAATTGTCCAACATGTGTACCTTTGTGCCATGAGGAACCGGGGCGTCCTTGGGCCTTTCCTGCTCTGCAATGGCTATTATCAGTGGAGAGAGTGGCGTCCAGGGCTCGAGGAATGCGGCTGTCTTCGGTTCAGATCGGCTGGGCTTCTCCAAGACTCTCTGTCTCTTGGGTCTCCGTCGTCTCTTTTTATTTGCCGAACCCATTTGCATAATTTCATTCCTAACGAATGAGTGGCCGCCAGCTTTCCTTACGTACCTTTCATAACCCAACCTCCTTCTGACCCCGCTCGTCATTTCTTAACTAATGCGGACTTCGTCGTCTGATCATCTCTCTTGGTCTCAGCTTCTCGCGCTCGAGAGAAATGATCTGACACACGATAGTTTCTGTTGCATTCCCCATGATTATAATCATTTCCAGCATTTCTGCATTATTATAGGCAGCCATTTGTATCCGTCTTATGTGTCTACCTTACTACATTTGATTATGCATTACTGTTCTACTCTTAAAGTTACTAAAAATAACAACGGAATTGTCCACTTGGGAGAAGAGTAAGGGAAAAATCATATGTAGTAGAACGCTTCAGTAAACTGTCTAAAAAATATTTTTTTCCTAATTTTCTTGTGAAATAAAGAAATAAGTTATGTAAAAATGGTGATTTAGGGGTAAATATGGTGTTTTCTACAAGTTTTCCATTTCCACTTTTGTTTTAACTTACACAGTTAAAAGATTATGTTATGATTTGACCCCTTAAAGAAGTCAAAGGCCAAATTTGACGTGAGCATCAAATTGGGCATGCTCACTTTCCTATAGCGTTGTAATAACGGATTGTGGAAAATTTTAAGATTTGTAGAAATTTGGGTGGATCACTTCAAAGTAAACACCCTGTAGATATTAAACGCTTTAGGTAAGTTCTCTGATAATGACATTTGCCTACGAGTACAGAAACACCAGCACCTACACCGATTTGTTGTTAGAAAACTTTAACATGTCAATTAATCTATTCTATGACAGAATCAACATTTCAAAATAGATCATAAAGAAGATCTATCGGTAGATGTTGCCTGATATTACATTTCGTAAATTTCATTTTGGCGCTTATAAAATTTTAAAGAGCTAGATCATTAAAAATAATTAATATTTATTTCCAATATAGCTCGCTTTAAAGCCGTAGTTTTACGCAATAGGTCAATAATTTGTGATTACGTGAAACTTTAATTTCAATCTCAAATGAATAAATTCGCAGATCAAGTTGACCAAGGCCTACGCTATTTGGGGGTGGGGGAAGACACTGCACATTCAGTTAGAGTTATTGGACTGACGCCTCATTTTCTGTAAAATTTAATTAAGTAAGACCGTTCTAATTAGAAAAGTTAAGAAATGGGCCCTGAGTCATTTATTTTAATGACACATCGATATCTAAGAGTAACTATACAGGATGTTTCTGAATGGTTTGTACAAATTTTAAGGCTAAGTTCCAGGGACCAAAGCGCAAGCAGAATATATCATATGAACGTGAGTTCGAAATCGCTTCTTTCTAGAGTTATAATGGTTTGAAGGTGTCCTGCAGTAGTAAGAAATTAACGTTAAAGTGTATAGGAGTTGCAAACTGTGTGATTTATTTATACGATATAACAAGACAAAAGCAAATGCTATAGCAAAGGCTCAAAATGACTTCATATTCTTTAAATTGTCGTAACTCTTCTTCTACTACAGCACACCTTCAAACCATTATAACTCTAGAAAGAAACGTTTTCGATCCCATGTTCATATGACATTTTCTGCTTGTTTTGGTTCTGAAACATAACCTGATAGTTTGTATAGACCAATAGTTTGTGTTTCACCCTGTATAGTAGAGGAAAGTGACCAAAAGCGGGCCCCCATTTTGTTTCTGACATTGAAAAAAGGTCGAACACATAAATAGCTAAGTTACTTTACAGGTCTCACTCACTATTAAAAACACCATAAATAAATCAATTTAAAAAAAAATTTCCAAAAAATTGCTCTCTTACTGTTTCAGAAAAAAATGCTCCAAAACTGGGTCCCCTAATTTTATAAAATTAAATGGATATTAAAAAGAAAAAATAAACACTGAATGAAATTGACGCATTTATTTCCTAAAAAACAATCACAAATACCAAATTCAAAATTTTTAATGAAATATAAGGTGTTCAATTACTTCAAGGGCACTTTCGATAAAAAAAAAATAATAATAAAGGCGCATTTTTCCTTAGAAAATCTTTGTAGTGCAAACCTTGAGCCCTACAACAGAATTCCAAGAAGGCGAGAATAAGTTATCGTAAAAATACGGGGGCTCGCCTTAGGAACCATCAACATATATTTTTTTTTTTGAATTAATATTTTTCGATAACTGCACATGTTAACAACTTCAAACTTACACTGATAAGTAGCTATTGATAAGGAATAAGTAGGTATAACAGTTAAATCACTTATCTTCAAAATCCTGGCATAAAACACGTGAAACTGAGGAGGATAAGAATTTTCTACATTCACAAAAAAAATATATCGCTATTTGAAAAACAACACATTTGAGTTTGAGCGTTGGTCCTTCAGTAGGCAGCTGTATAAACTACTGCCTCAACCACTTTTGGTCACTTTAAAATAATAATCTTTATTTTTCTTTAAAGAAAAAAACCAAAAACTCTGAAAACTGCAAAGTTAATAAGATGACACAACCCGAAAATAAGTTGAAACAATGCAAGAAGAAAATATCTGATCGATCTGACACTATGTACTGAAGATATGAGGCACAAATATACATTAAATAAGATTCACATCAGCCAAGCTAAAACCTACATCAGAAATGAATGGTCTCGCGGAAGGAAAACTATTCAATATGCGTGTAATATGGTTTGTATTCAATACAGATCGTAACAATGTTATTTAAGGAATAAAAATTCATTTTTTATTCTTGGACTCAATTTCATTCACTTACAGAATTATCGTTCCTGCTAAATGCTATCTGTTTCAAAAATTCAAATCGAGACTACAACACATTTGTACTTCTGAAGTTTTCTTCCCTTATTATCTGAAAGCAGATGGCTCTCCCTTTCTCTAGATACATTTACATTTTTTCCTCCTCAAAAGTTTGACATTTTCAAGAGCTGGTACGTTCGAATCCAACGGTTATTGCAGGCACCCAATATGCTAGATTGCTGGCGCAGTTGCATTTGGTCGTCGCAGAACAGCAACGGCAACTATTTCCCGGGCAACTTACGACAAGAGGAACGGACTCCTGCGAGTACAATTCAGCATGTTCTATCCATCCTTTAAATTTGATTTTCTAAATATATTGAATTAAAAAAAATTAAAGTGTATTTATAAATAATAAAATCTAATAAGTGTCTTATTGAATTTGAATCTTTAAAGCCCACTCTAACCGCTTGGAATCCTATGACGTAAAACATCCTTAAAACTTCAAATGATTATTCATCTTATGGCTTTAAGTTACAAAGAATCGCTAATTCAAAACATATTAAATTGTATATTCAATTTAAGTTTATTTAATCAATAATCAGTTTAAAAACTGCAAGCTCTATTTAAAGTTTTTATGTCATCGCTGTACACAGATAACATAAATTTAACAGTATATGAAAAGTTTATTTAAAAAAATTCCTAATTATCTCTTTCTTTTGCTAGCCTCTTAGCAGTTCTATTTTAACACAGACAACCTAATTTTCTACCAAGTAAATATTTCATAAAACAGCTCAATCAATTCAAACTTGTAACTTGAAAAGCTTCGAGGGCCACTTTAGTAGCCACATATTAAATTTTGATTAACAATTTTAGCTTCATTAACGCTCATGCAGGCCCTTCAGTTGTACTAGAGAAATTCATTAATCAAAGTACTTTTGGGCCAAACTTACAACTTAAGCAATCAATTTTATAGAGTTTGATAAGTTCTGCTTTAAAAGATTTTAATTTTAAATAGCAATAAAATTTCTAACATTAAATAAATCTTTAAAACTTTTTACAACTCATACTTGGGTCGATAACTGTTTTCTGAAGTGTATTTTTTTGTATTTACAAAACGTCATAGAAAAATAGCATAAATAAAATAATGAGTGGACTATTCATTCGTAGAAATAAAATTAAATATTTTTATGAACATAAGAATTTATCGATTAAGCTTCGGAATCCGATCGCCATCCGAGTTTTTAACAACGTCTTAGGTTTCCGAAATTTCAGTTTGCCAACAACAAACCTTCCAAAAGACGAATTCCTTTTTGGCACCCGCCTTTAGCAATGAAATAGTACCGGACCGCACTAAAGACATCACGCTTCTTCTATCTAATTTTTTTAATCGATATTATTGCTGGAACTAGCAGTTTTTTGTACCTGCGACCGTTATTTAGTTCATAAATAGACGCTTTTCTTGTTGTATTCTATGTTTATACTCTGTAGCAAATAGGCGGATCATTAATTATTAGAATAGGCTACAATTCATCAATCAATTTATCTTTTCTATCATTACATCCATAAGACTCACTGAAGTTTCTAACTTTAAAGGAGAAATTATATCAATTATTGAAAATGCACTTGCTTATTCTTAAGAACCTTTCATTTATTTTAATTTATGCAATTCCGTTACTATATAATTAATACATTAATTAATACACAGGTAAATTTGGGATTTTTTTTTTCATATTCTTAAAGTTCAATTGCATTTTTATGAGGTTTCCATTTAAAAAGATGTTTTCAGCAATGCTAATTAAAAATTCGATGCCCTTGGAAGCCTCCCATTTCCGTCACGCTATTAAAAAATCATGAACAGCGCTGCTATTTTATTGATTCTTAAATAACGCATAGGCAAAATTCCGGTTTTGCTTGAATTAGTTCTTCAAATGACCGCTAAAATCTCCTGCTGCCTGTTTCTTTTACTTTTCTTATTTGGCGAATTCTATTCACATTGGACAGTTTCTTAAATAGCATTAAAGAATGGGGAAGAATTAATTTTGTCCCAAAAATTTGTGCAATCATGTTTGATGTGTTTTAATACATCATACTAATCGTCTGTTTAAATTGAGGATGCTACGCTTAGCAAATAGCAATAATCCTACAGAAATTCGAGTGGACCTGGCAAATGATGACCTTATATTTATTAAAAAATGCAGAATCCAATCCTTAAAATGATGCGTGATCGCCTGCATTGTCGTTAAAAAAAATTATTTTCGACGAGTGTCCACAGTTCACCAAAGACAAATTATAGCTTTAAATTGTAAGAAGCCCTTTCAGACATCACTTTTAAAATCAAATTTAAATTGTCCGTATATGTACGACACGTCGTTGGAAAGACTAAACTGCATTGTTGCTGCGTTTTCAGCAAGATTGTTAATATCTAATTTAAAGGTGTTTCTGAATGGTCTGTACAGACTTAGGATATGCTCCAGGGGCCAAAACAAGCAGAAAATGTCATATGAACATCGGGTGGAAAACGCTTCCTTCTAGAGTTATAACGGTTTGAAAGTGCCTGTAGTAGAAGAAGAGTTACGCTCACCTGACATGAATCCATTGGACTTCTTCTTCTGGAGGTATTTATTGTTTATTCTGCCCCAATACCAGATATTGCAACTCTTCGTCAGCGGATCCTGGATGACTGCGACATCATCCGTCATACACGCGTATTTTCCATCGGGCGACGTCTAGTGGCTTGGAATCCATGCGGCGACGTCTAGAGGCTTGGAATCCATGCGGCGACGTCTAGAGGCTTGAAATCTAACAAAGGCCATTTTGTCTTGTTATACCATAGAAATAAATAAATCCTATACGCTTTAACGGTAATTTCAGCTATTGCAGGACACCTTCATAACTCTAAAATATACTGAATTACGTATTGCAATACAGTGATCATGTGCCCACCTCTTATACTGTGTGTATGGTACGCATTATTTTCCAGTTTTGACTTTTTATATGGCCTCAAACAGTGTGTAAATCTGCACCATGCTTCCATGTAAACTTGCCCTAGCGCCTCTAAGCTTTGTTCTTAAGTTTAACAATCAACTCAGTAGCTTAAAATAACCGTAAAAGAACGGTCTAACAGGGCAACCAACAAGAAATTAAGCGTCCCGAGGAAGATATAAGAAAGTAGCAGAAGCCCTGAGTTCATCTATTTTTAGCCGTTCATCTACACTTTTTAA
This sequence comes from Rhysida immarginata, assembly GCA_023313115.1. Lineage (NCBI taxonomy): Eukaryota > Metazoa > Arthropoda > Chilopoda > Scolopendromorpha > Scolopendridae > Rhysida > Rhysida immarginata. Next base: position 13,047,664 of record JAHWFO010057280.1, on the reverse strand, counting down.
CCCCCAAATTTTTTAATCTAAAAATTGATTTTCTTGCACTTAGTATTTAAAAAATATAAATGAACTCTTTCTTTCCTTTCTCATCATTTTAGATCGAATGATATATCACACGCCATATGTTGTCATAGTTTTAAAGACCAAGTGACTGTCTACCACACAACTCAGACCCCTGTGGGACAATTTGGCCCAAACTTTATAGGAATGTAGATTTTGTCTAGAGGAATATGCATATCGAATTTCACTCCCTTACATAGATACCGGGTATTTCAAAAATGACCGGTATATTTGAAAAATCTAAACGGGCAGCGATAGAAATACACCGTGAACTAATTTCGAAAGTTTGTCTGCCTGAAAGTTTACTGTTGTCCCAAGCATATTGCAACAAACGGTGTATTTCTATCGCTGCCCGTTTAGTTTTTATTGATTTTTCAAATATACCGGTATACCGGTCATTTTTGAAAAAACCCGGTAAATACCACAAAGATCACTTGGTCGCCTCTAATTCCTACCCCCGTAATTCCGACCCCAGTGGGTCAATCAAAACCAAACTAAATAGTGAAGGTACTCGTGCCTATAATAAGCTACATCCGAATTTCAACCTTCCACCTCAAAAAATGCAGAAATTATGAAGGGGACGAACGGACATTGTGAAACCAATAATTAGCTCCGTTCTTCCGCTACTTAATAATGAGTTACGATGATCTAATGGTACAAATCCTATAACTGCCAATACGTTAGTGGGAAAATTTACTTATCAGAAGAAAAATTAGAATAAGTTGTCTATTCCACTGTTCTCACAAGCGACTGACTCCAGACTGTTGTGAGGGTACATGGCGGTGGTAACGTTTCTCCTGACTCAAAGGCGGCGCGCTCCGACCAGCGGTAAGTGAACTATAGCGAATGTGTAAACCTACTTCTGTACCAAACCTGCCCCGGTCTCCCCTACTCCAAAACTGGTCCCCTAAACCGGGGCATTTCATATCATGAAATTAGATATTGAAAAGGAGAAAAATAAATTTTAATGAAAGAGAACTATTTATTTCCTTTAAAAACAATTATAAATAGCAAATTCATAATTTTTAAATGAAATATCAGGTATTCAATTTCTTCAAAGGCATCTTAGATAAAAATTAAAAAAACAACAAGAAGTTAATCCTCCCGAGGAAGGCCTGAGATCATCTATTTGTACCCTTTTATCTCATTTTTCTGCCGCATGAGAGCGCATTTCCTAAATTTTGGAACACGAGTCCACTGTACAGAGATAAAGACACCATGCGCTTCATCATGTGCATTCTAACGTCCTTCATTGGATTAACTGATCCATTCATATCTTGTGATGAATATAACCGGATTCACTTTCACTTTTTTTGCACACAATATTCTTTCTTCTTTATTTGTTTATATCTCCATGTGTTTGCAGATCCATTGTTGAATCCAAATTTTACCGGGTTCATTACCATCAGCTTAATAGAAATAGAATATTATGCTTTCTATCTCTGCAAGGCGAGAAAAATGCGCTTAGCGACCGCTCCCGTTTTGACGATCCGTTAATGACTGGTTCACATCTCATTTGTATTGCACGAATTAACAGTTGTGATCGCAATTGATAGTATCCCAGAGATAATTCATCACTACCATCTTCACAGTAGGTATTTAAGATATTCCCATATTGCCATTTTTTAAAAACTCCCATTAAAAAAAACGGACGTCGCCCGCAAGCCGTTCTAAATTAACAACAGCGGTTGCATATCCTTTAAGATTTTTAGATAGACTTACGCTGATTATTTCCATCCGAAAATTTTTTTATCTGTTTTAATTAATTCCTTTGGGATATGTCTATTTCAACGAGGAAAATATTAAAAAAAAAAAACCAGGAACCTTGAGTTTTGATTTTGATTTTTTTTTTTCTAAATGGAATGAGACACGCTATATAACTTTCAAACTCAAAAGCCTTTGAAGTTCATTTAAGTTATGAGTCGCTGACATTTAATGAAAACCTATTGACATAGAGCAAAATGAATCGGAAGACCAACTAAACAAATAGTGTTTAACCACAGACGTGTTTGAATAGTAGACTAATGAGTTTTAGTTTGAATTAAAAGTCTGTGCCTCTTTATCAAGAATTTTATTAGAATGGAGTTACAAAAGTTTTCATTAAAACCCAAATATTTGCTAAAAGAGAATGAAGCCTTCTTTAGTTTAAAAACGATATGAAATAAAAATTATGACAATTTGGTTTAAATATTTCATAAACAATAAAAAGTATAAAACTTTAAGGATATACTAGTGTAAGATATTAGGATTTATTCATTTGGAGAGTTTGCATATCAGAAACTCACCTCCACGGGAGAAAAATCTTATTTACCCTAAAACTCCTCATCATTCTTTACATATTTAATATGCACACAACAGAAAAGAAAGGAGAACTGAAATCTAAGGCATAGGCATCCGGAGGTAATGTGGGCTTGGATATCTAAGGCATAGGTATCCGGAGTTAATTAATTAAACTTTTTTAATTATTTCTTTGTTATTTTCATTACAATGAGCGGGGAAAAAACTTCGGAAGCTTAAAAATTACAAGCTCGCAAAATATGTACATCTACCACTTCCCTCCTTGTCAGACATGGAATTTAGAGTAAAATTAAATAACTTGGATGTAAAATAAAAATTAATCTAAACATAAGAAAGTAAATAAAAAAAGTTCAAACAGCAATTAAATCTCTTTTAATTTAATACAGGGTGTTCTAAATCCGATCTCACAAGGAATATTGAAACGTTCATATTTCCTGATTAAGGTGCGCTTTCTTCAACACATGCACACTAACATGTCATCAAGAAAGTATTACGATTCTTGCGAGTTAAATAAATTTCTCATTAGTTGCAAAAAAAAAAATATCATTTTAAGGGGCATAAATTTAATAGTAATTCATGTAATAGCAACCTCAGTACGAGGCTAAATTTTACTCCAGCTAGTTTCCATGGTAACGCAGTGAGTGACGGTTCTCATGATTCGCTGTTGGAGTATATATGTCACTTTTCTTTATTTTTTATTTTTTTTAAACAGAATACATGAAAGCGTATGAAGCTCAACAAATCCATTATTCTCAGTTTGGATTTTTTATAACTGTAGTTTCGCATTTATGCATTAAGTTTTATCATCATAAAGTAATTTATAACCTTAAATTAGAGAAAATTATATTAATTGTTCTTCTTTATATATTAAAATTCGATATATCAACAATTTAAAAACAGAGACTTATTTAAAAAAAAACAATAAAAAAATTTGCAATCCTTAAAAGGGACTAACAATATAAGGAACGCAGAAAATATTTAAATGTATTTCTAGCCCAGCTTTAGTATTCAAACATCAAATTGAAGAAATATTATAATCCTTAAACATTATACAGGATGGTTGTAATTAAACTTTCCCTTCTTATAGGAAACCATTTATAGTACGGGGACACAAGAAAAATGTCCAGATGTCCAGATTAAGGGACACAAGATTTACATAGTTCATAGTTTCATTAACTGTGGAGCTACCTGAATTAAATGGTTTAACAGAGGAATATTCGCACATGTGCCGATCTGAAGAAAAGCATTCAAGAGAGATTAGCAGGTATATCCATGGAGATGCTTCGTGCATCCGTGCAAAATACGCTTTCAGACTATCCTGGACACTCATGGGCGCCATTCCAAGCAGACTTTGTTGTTTGATGGTCTACAAAAACTAAATTTATTGTACGTGTATGGTATTGCAATGCATTTTTTCAATGGAATTGTTTATTCATAATTTCTTTTCCCCTTGTTCTTGGTAATTTCACATTAAGGTGCCTATTCGTGCAATCGTTTTCCACATTTTTACTCAATCGAGACGGTTAAGTAGGGAAAGTTTAATTAGAACCATCATGTATATCAATGTATATCATCATGAAGCTTTGGTCAATTTTTAAATTTTTATATTCCAAAGATAATTTAATATTATTTTACAATAAATTCATTTGCACATTATCGAACGTATTCTAGCATTAATAGGTATCTGCATACGTTCATAATACACAGGTATGTTAAAAGGGATATTTCATTTTATTTAATAATTTGTTGAATCTCTACATTAGTGGTGGGCGATTCCCGATTCGAAAATCGATTACTCGATTCCTAAGTGGAATCGATCCCGAATAGATTTTTGATTTCAGCACTAATCGATTAATATCACTTTTCAGGAATCGATTAATTAATCGATTCTGACCCATTTTTCACGGAATCGCCCATCCACTAGTCTACATTCTGAAATTGCGTCAGCCACCTTAGTAATGGTTCTTAGTAATTACTTTCTACAAGGTTCTAATAAACAGCTTCCGGTATTTGGATCCATTCTTACTGCATGAACCTAGCCATGTCAGCATTAGATTTCGGATGTGGCTCCCTGGCTCTCACTCGACGTTCCAACTCGTCCCACAAATATTCGATTGCCTTAAGATCAGGGCTCTGTGCGGGTTACAGTAGGCAATTGACATTCATTTCTGTGTGCAAGAAGATGACATGGTGCATTATCGTCGTGAAAGTAACAATCTCGTTACCAAAACGAAGCATAGGAAGCACTCTATTGTGTAAAATGTTCTTCAAACATCCTTTTGCCTAATTTTTGTTTTGTTAAAATGTCCTTGTAGACTTTAGAGTTCAAATTGCCTTGAGTATAATCAATAATCAGCAACATGAAAGGGTCCCAACCATGCCATAATAAGCACCCAAACCTTGACTCCACCACCACCAAACTTGGAAGGATCCACTCAGGCGCTCCATTGGCATTCGGCATACAAAATTAAAGACCATCCAACTGGAAGCGAGTTTAGCGTGAATTATGGTCAGGAGACCGGGGAGATCAGTGCACTGGACCTGGACGCCCGATCTACCGTCGTGGGAAGGTGCCGTCCAAACACCGATATACATCCAAACTGAAGTGGAAAGTGTTTTTGTTGGAGAAGAAAAACGATGCCAGGAAGAAGCTTCAAACTTTCTTTGCATCAATGAAAACACAATTTGGAAAATCACCAAAGATCTTACGTACCAATCGAGGTGGGGAATTTTTAAGCAAGAACTTTTATCCTGTGCGCTGGAGCCCTATCATGCATGAACCCCTACTGTATACATACGCATATAGCTCAGTGACAACGCTTTGTAGGACATATTCATAGAGAGATTCTTTCT
>JAHWFO010057280.1:12998201-13038718 GCA_023313115.1 Rhysida immarginata | reverse complement strand
GGGGGGGGGGGAGGGGGGTTGAAAATTTGTTAACACATTGACTGGTGTTGCACTACAAACGTAACACATTTAATACATAATTAACCATATTAACCTCTTTTAGGGAGGGGGATAACGAATTGTAGAGTGTGCTATCCATGAAGCGCGATATATCCACCATGACCTACCTAAAACCTTCCCAGGGTCCATCGGAATTACCACGAAAAATTTCATCAAGATTGGTCTAGCCATTTTGAAATGCATAGCGAACAGACAGACATACCGAGAATTTTATATCATTTATATAAAATCAGCGACTGTGGACGTTGTCACAACAAAGAAAAAATCTAAAATGGGTTATTTCCCGATTATGCAATCGGGTGGGATCGTTTCTAGTATATAGATAAGGATGAAAGTGGTCTGTGTGTTTCTTTCTTATATAAATCTATAGTTTAATTCCAATCTTGATGAAATTTGCACATTTGATCTTCAAAGCAAGAAGAAGGTCACTGTCTACATGAGCTTTCGAAAAAATAATATTTATCGATAATAATTGATATTCAAATTGATGGCAGCGCATACTGATAGAAGGTATCTCACAGCAATATGCAGCGACCAAAAATATATATCTCATGACGAACAATGCAACGACCAAACATCAGATATTGCAAACTTTCATCAAAAAAGAGCCCGAGCAACGCTGGTATATCAGCTAGTAATGGATAAATGTTTACCACTTATACATAAGTACTCCAAGATGTGAGAGCTTAAAGATGACAGAGAAAAAAAAATTAAGAAATATATTTTAATAATAAAAACAAGATAAAACCAATCTTAATGCATTGAAATCTTCATAATTTAACTCATGTTTATCAGATAGAAACATGATTCAAGTTATTTGAAGGAGTGGATTCTCAACTGAAAACTAATGTTCTTGAGCCGTCATCGATAGATGAATGAGAAGACGGGGGATAAAAAATCTCTCGTTGAAAATATTGAAGGCAGCAATTAGGAATGAAGTCACTTGTGATAATGAGTGGCAGGTTCATTGTGTTAAAAGAAATGTCATTTGCAGGGGGTAAAAAAATGCCGAGAAGCAATTCTTGGTAATTGACCCTAAGGCCGAGTTCGCACTCCGTCATTCCTTTTGGTCTTGATTTTTAGAATTTTTGTTGCCAGGCTAAATGGAGAAATTATATTTAAAAAGTTTTTGTCCTATCGTGTTCAAAATTTTAGACAAATGATTGAGGATAAAATAAACAATTCTAATTATTAAGCCTCCCTAATTAACGTCGTGTTTGTAATAATATATAACTGATTGTATTAATTCTTTTTTTTTTGTAAAAATGTGTTTGTTAATTCAAAGTCAATGTTTAAGAAATAATTTTCTAAATTGAATGCTAATATTAGATAATTAATTAGAAACGAATCAAACATTTATCCTGTTTGCATTTCATGGTTGTTGAGCAAGCCTTCCTTTAATATTTGTTCTAATTTTGAATCGATACCTATTTTTAATTAGTTTTCATTTCGGCCATTAAGTAAAGCTATTGATACGATGTTTATTTTTAATATAATGTTATGTACTTTCTTTAGTTGAAAGCACTTTATTTCCATCCATTCTCATCACGATAACATTTTTCAGCCCAGAACAAAAGCCCTCGCGAAAATTTAATTACACAATTCCCGTCCAAATTGGCTACTATACGTGTTTTAATATTAACTGCTGCATTTTGAATAAACTTAATTTAGGTTTCATTAATCCAGTTATTCCTTTGCATTTGCATCCAAGCAAGACGGTGAAATTGCTGGGGATAATTTCTTAATAATAAGGAATTGCATTCGACTTGCGATTTCTATTCACATGGAAGAAAGGAGACGAGAAAACGGAGCGACTTGGAGACATGAAAAAAAAGAGAAACGAAAAGAGGGTAAAACAAAAGTTAATCGGTTGGAAAACAGAAAATATTCGAAAGACACAATCGCAAAAATTGTCAGGGAAAAGAGAGAGAAAACATTAGAGAGAAAAAAAAGCAAAAAAACATAGCGGGAGGGTTGAGGGGTGTAAAAATGCAGTTTTAATGATGATGACGCTGCTACTACTAATTTTGACCTCCGACGAGTTGAGAAGCTTTTGTGTGTGACGAAGCCTCGGATAGAAAATGACGCAATCAGAAACGGTCACAATTGTCTCGTTTCTAATTGGCTGGTCACGGAGGTTGGACGTCATTAAGGTCGTGAGGAGCAGAAAGTCAAATTCTATCTCCGTTTTCTTTCCCTTCCTAAGTTCCCTTTTTCTGGTTCCACCCACCGCACGAAGGAAAGGAAAACTTTTACAAGATAAAAGGAAGGAGGGCAACGAGAGAGAAATCGATCCGGGAATAAATAACAACCAGATAAATTATTTACGAACAGAACGGGGGAGAATGAAAAATAAGCGTTTAGAGAATCTTTTAAAAGGTCTCCCGAGCTGCTAGTAAATTGCATGCGATCTGTTATCCTTAATGCGTCTGCTAAAAATTATATATATACATATCCACAGATTGTATACCTTTGTGCCACGAAAAGGAAATGATTTCAAACTGTGTGGTTTTCCCCTTTCTATTGATTTTAAACTTCTACGTGGTTTTGTATTTGAAACTCTCATTGAATCCCTGAAGTAAACAAATTTGTTGTTCTCGGTTAAACTGGAAGCCAGTATCAAATATTTAAAATTCCCTTTAAACAAAAATTCTTTGGAATTATCAGGTTGATCTTTTCATATTAAGAGGGTTGCTCACAAACTAATGCTTCACAAAATATATGAAATTTACTCACATAAATGCGTCCTTTACAAATATTATTTTCCCCCATCAACTTGTATGCCCTTAAACAAGCAATGCATGGCTTGTTGCAATATCCGCTTCTTGATGCTTTAACAGAGACCAAAGCACAATTTCTAGGCTCCTAAAGACTGGAAAATTTTCATGCACAGCTCACACACATTTGAGAAAATTCGCTCTTTCTTTGCAACCAAGAATTCAATTTAAGCTTGTTGTTCGTAGCGCGAGTCCTTCACAAACGCCATTTTTACAGAATTACTAGAGATTGCTACTTGTTCAGGAATGTCATAGAATTCTAACACAAACGTGAAAAAATTCAGATTTGCAGAATAAGAAATTTCACTTATTTCCGTCTTTATTATTGGTTGAGTAAAAAAAACGTGGGGTGTTTCGTTCTGAACAAATCTCATAAAATAGAGTACTCCTTTGACATTCGCGTACTCGCAGATGGATTTTATTTTTGTTCTAGGTATTCGAAATTGAACAAATATTCGACAGATAATAGTAAATATGTATGTTTCTCTCAAAGAGACGATAATTTACTGAAGATGTATTTCAAACAAGCTATCGCGGACAAGGAATCGCCAAGCAATATGTCCAAATGACCTTGGTTAGAGCGTTGCCAGCACTAGGCAAGATCCCTGGTTCGAGTACAGGTCGCAGAATTTTTCCTTCCCTTTTCTCTTTGTATTCATGTATGTTTGTATTGTACGAGCCGTATTCAGAAAATAAGCTCGTTTTGTAATACGCCATCTTTTGGTTGGGAACAATTTGACCACCCGCCTAACAGTCCAAACCTCGCTTCCACTGACTACCACCTGTTCCGGTATCTAAAAGAGTTCGTCGGCAGCCAGCATTTTAGCGACGATGAATTCCAATCCCGGAATTCCTCTCCGACGGGTTCACCCGACTAGTCACGCGTTGGTACAATACGTGGAAAGGGATAGGGACTATGTCGAAAAGTGAATAGTGCATTACATAGAGGAGAAATGTGAGTATCAGATACAAAAAGAATTTTGAAAATCGGTTAAAAAATAAAAAATTTACAGCCATGGAGGCATTACTTTACAGCCCACCCTCGTATATAGTAGTTTTGTTTTTATTACAAAACGGAACTGACTTTCTGAATACACCTCGTAAATAAAAATGTACCATGGTCGTGTAATCAAAGTCTCGGTGTTCTCGGGTTTTTTGGGGGGGACATAACCCCCGCGAATATCGAGGGATTAATTACTGTATTAACATAGTACTAAGTAATATGAACTCTGATTATAGTTGCTAAGGGTTAAGAAGTTTCACTCACTTCTCTAATATCTTTTCTCCCTCCTAGATTTTCTCACTCACTAGTTGCTACTGTGAATATACACTGAAGTGCCAAAAGTCATGGGATATCTATTCAATAGCGTGTAGGGTCTCGTTTTTGCCCGGCGAAGTGCAGTAACTCGACGTGGCATGAACTCTACAAGCCGGCGGAAGTCCTCTGAAGAGATGTTCAGCCATGCAGTCTCGATAGCCGCCCATGATTACGAGTGTTGCAAGTGCAGGTCTTGTGCACGAATGGATCGTTCGATAATATCCCAAATATGGTCGATGGAATTCATGTCTGGCGATCTAGGTGACCAATTCATTCGTTGGTATTGTTCAGAATGCTTCTCAAACCAATCGCGAGTAATGTTGGCCCGGTGACAAGGCGCATGAAGGGCTACAAATGGTTAGGAACATCCCATCGTTATTATGGTTAGGAAGGCAATGAAGGGCTGCAAATGGTCACCAAGCAGCTGGATATAACGATTCCCAATCAATGGGAGGTCCAATTTGATCAGAGAACCCAAACCCTTCCATGTAAACACGCCCTCACACCATAATGGAACCACCACCAGATTGCACAGTGCCTTCCTAACAACTTGGGTCCTTGGCCTTGTGGGGTCCCTGCGCCACATTCGAAGCCTGTCATCAGCTTGCCCGAACTTGACTCATGTCTCGCCGGACCAAGCTATGTGTTTTCAGTCGTCTAAAATCTAATGAATATATTCACGAACCCAGGCGGGGCCTAGCCTCCGATATGGTATGCTGTGAGTAAAGGCACTGTCGTTGGTCTTCTACTGCCATATCCTATCAGTGCCAAATTTCGCTGCACAGATTTCATAGATGTTTCTAGTACGCTCCTCATTTAATGTGGCTATTAATTGATGTAGTGACCATTCTGCTCATATGTCGCTGGTCACGAGCATTTAGCAGTCGTGGTCGGCCACTGCGCTCTCCAATTGAATAAATGGGGTATTCTGTGTACACTCTTAACACCACTTCAGAAATGATCGAGGAATGTTGAATGCCCGCAACACTTCAGAAATGGAATGTCCCATGCCTCTAGCTCCAACTATCATTCCGCGTTCAAACTCTGATAATTCTCGTCATGTAGTCATAATCACGTTACAAGACGTTTCAGACGAGTGCTAATAGTGGAATTGACAGCACTGATACCGCTCTGCCTATTTATACAACTTTTACGCGAAGCAATCGACACCTGAAAATTTGCATAGGGCACTCCCATGACTTTTGGCACTTCAAAGTATATTAAAAATATTGAGAAGAGATTGATTATGATGAACATTCAGTGTGCCTATATTGACTCTTTTCTGTCGTGTTCAAAAATGTAGGAACTGGTTCCTCAACCGTGGCCACGCTATTCGATAATATGGGAACACGATTTTCAAACGCTCTTACAGAAATACTCTAACATATGCATATCGTACGATTTAAATTTAAAACATGATGTCTAAAAGTTTTCGTATAGTTTAAGCAAATAATTTATTCAATGAAAACGCAGCGCAAAAATCGCATGTCTACACATTATAGACATTCTATTGAAAAATTTCTTTGGAATGAACTTTTAAATCGTTTTATATCTGAATTTTTAGTAGAATTATCGACTTTGGCCATGCGCAGTACCATCAGAGTTAGATAGAGCTCAAACTGAACTCTCTCTTGTTTTGAGTTCAATATTTTCTCTCCCTGGACACCTTCCTTTTTATTATGAATTCAGTCTTAAGTAAACGATGAGCGTTCCTTGTTTACTAATCAAATTTGATGCATCTAAATTAGAGTTTTTAAAAACCTAGTGGAGGGGGGGGGGGGGCGCATTAAATTAAAACACTACAAAATTTTAAATTAAAAATTTATTCCACCTCATTTTAATGATATTGGAGAAATTATCCACTGCAAATAGATACTGCTAATAGTAAAAACAACTGGCAGCAGGAGTCTGTGACAGGAACTCCGCGAATGCGATCTTCTTGGAATTTCTGCATACGAGATCTTCTATAAAAGGAAACAAATCTGCTTTGTTAGCTTTGTTTTTACAACTTTTCTTCGCAACTTGGCTCGTATGCTACCTATCTTCATGAAACGTGGACCGTTTACTGCGATCATATAGCCCGATAATCGTGCCAATTTAGGTACGTGAATGTCCAATAGTTGTGGGCATTGTACCTTCTCCCGTCTGTCGCGAATTTTTTCTGACAACAAGCATTTAAACTCAGTTGTTGGAGGTGGGGTATACGGCATGGTGGAAGTCGGATTAAGTCTGGGGAAAGGCGTGATTGATTTTACTTCAAAGAATGGGCATGTTTTATGCAAAGATAAGTTTCATGGAAATCTAAGTGAAATCCGATTTAGTAAAAATCAATCTGATTGACTTCGGTAGTGTTTTCTAATACTTAACGAGAGTGTTTTAAATAAACTATAACAATATAATTACTATTTGTTATTATTTTACCTTTAATGTGCAAATATGGCTCTCAAACTTAATTTAGGTCTCTAAACAAATTCTAATCAATCACACTTCAAAAAGAATTACGACAAAAATCACACAAAAACTTCAAATATAAAAGCACTAGCAGAGGCACCCGGCGTTTCCCGAGATAATTACAGTTGTAGGTTAAACACAACAACCTCATGAAGTTAAATAATAAATTTGTATTCAGTAATTCTACAATTTCCGTCTATAGACGAAGCAGTTGTTCAGATGTTTCCGATGCCCGGATAACTTTTTGTCATCTCTGCCCAATACTCATTCATTTCTTCGCTGGCATTTCGATGGATATGAATTAGTGTTATAATCCTTCGAAAGATTATTATAGGACATACCACCAAATGATTTTTGGTTCGAAGAGTTGAGTTCATGTATGCTTTGTTATCGGTTATGTCGTCAACTGTAGCTCGAACGAAGGGACTGCGTCCTCTGTCATCTTTCACTCTTTCTCAATAGCCTGCTAACTCTCCATTATCTCCAGTTACTGATCATTATTAAATATTTCCAAGACAATGTTAACTTCTAAGAAAAGTCCGAACAACAGGAATTCTACGTTATGTTACAAATTCAATTTGGTTATATAATTCTGAGAGGTGGGATGGAACCATCATTCTTAATGAACCTACTTATATTGCACACTTTGCCCGGGATTTTACTTACCCTCTTGTTGTTCTGTCTGAGATTAAAATGTTATCCATCTTCATCCCCGGGGAGCATCACTGGATACTTTAGACCTATCTTTTAAAATACCCTTACCCTTGACGTAGAAGCTCTTATACCCTCCTGCTCTAGCGGAGCTTCCGTTGTTCAGATGTTTCCAATGCCCGGATAGCTTTTTATCTTTCTGTTGCAAATTTCACAGATCAACACTCGTTCTTTCCCTTTTTTTTTTGCCAAACACACAAATTTTCGCCAGTCGTCTGGACGTTTTTAGGGAGCTCAAGGGAGGCTCGTGTGATTCCTTAGCCTCCTCGATAAACACTGCCTTATCTTTGACCTGTCATTGCATAATCATATTTATGCTCGTTGTTAATAATTCGTTACCCCCTCCCTAAAAGAGGTTAATATGGTTAATTATGTAGTGCCACACAAGTAAATGTGTTACGTTTGTAGTGCAGCACCAGTTAATGTGTTAACAAACTTTCAACACCCCTTTCCCCCGCCCCCCTTAGGGGTTGAATTTAGAAAAACCCCTTCTTAGTGCTCACTTACAGTTTGTAAAGAACCTCTGTGCAAAATTTCAAGCTTCTAGGCCTTATGGTTTGGGCTATGCGTTGATCACTACTCACTCAGTCAGTTTCTTCTTTTATATATACAGGGTGAATACAAAAGTCTGAACCCCCCTTTTATTTTTTGAACCGAAGCATATGTCAATTTTGATGAATCCAGTGAATAGGAAGTTGTGGGTGTTATCCCATGGTGCACTTTTCATCATCCCAAATGTGCAAATTAGGACACATTCAAAATTTATCTCAAAAACCGTAAGGGATAGAGAAAAAAACCCAATTGCAAACTTGTTCAATGGGAATTCTCGATTCACTCTTAATGGAGATTATAAAATTTTTAACTTGTTTATTTTATGCGACCACGTTCCTTTGGAATGCAAATTCAATTAATTATAAAAATAATGAAAAAATACAATAATATTGTTATATTTTTAGATTTAATGGAGACGAAATTATCTTAAACTTAATAAAAATTAAGAGCTCCACTCTAAAACATAGTAATCATGTTATTGTAGATTGTTAAAGTGATTTGATCTTTGGAGAAACAGGAAGCTTAGTTTCTCTTGATGTGGAGAAATACGAATACCTCCTAAACAGATGTTTCTTTATATAAGAATGGAGAATCTTCGTATTATCCTTTGTAAGGAAATTGATGGATGCCTTGCAATATATAACGGGAAAGAACCAAAAAGAATTCCGACCGGTTTCACCTTTATTCCAGAATTCCTTTGATCCTTGACAAAGCCAGGAATAAAAGGCGGAATTCGGTTTGTTTTCTTCATGTAACTGCAAGGCCTTCATCAATTTTACAGATACTTGCGATTCACTACTGCACATAGATCTTCTTGCGTTAACTGGAAAAACGACCATAAAGTCAAAAAGACCAAATTACAAAAGTCAAACAGGTTGGGTCGCGATCAGTATTCATTGGATTATCAATGCCCCTAAAGAGGATTATGATGCGTTTTCTTTTTGCATTCATAACTGAATGCAGAACACGTTTGTAATTCAAAATTGGTTATCATAATTATCTGTTATGATTAATGAGACAAAATTCTACATGTTCTATAATCAAGTCATCGGAAGATTACCAATCGATAGCTCACCCAGGACTTCCTATTTTTATGTATTAACAGATTTTTAAATTCTACGAACCTTTATTTAAGGGCTATAGTCTTTCGACCATCGTGCTTTACAGTAAACTGAGACCCATTCTCGGCAATGCAACTAGACAATAAACACCTTGTTTTAACATTACGGTTAGTATAGGAAGGGATCCAGAACACTGCAACTGCTTTTAAATTCGAAAAGTAAAAATCTTGTTTTACGACTTGATGTTATTAATCAATCAAAAAATAAGTTACAGGAATAGTTCGGTATCCCTAGGATAGCGAACGGTTTTTACTGTATCCCAAGTAGGTTGATTCCACTTGATGTATGCTTGGGTGATACACTGCCCGGCCAAAGATCGATTCAATATTTTATAGGACCTCCGTTAGCCTGGATGACAAGCAAGTATATGGGCTAGCTATCGATACTATGAGGTCCTGCGGTACATTTACGTCAAGCGATGCTCATACATACAGCAAAGTGACTTTCTGCTACCGTAAAGTTGACGGAAGAGGATGCTGTTGACGGATGCGTCTCTCCAACAAATGCCAACATGGCCTGTTGTGTTAAGTCACTTATTCTGTTCTTGGTGGAAGTCACTTATTCTCAGAGAACCAATCCTGTACCGTAGAATTATCATTTATGAAGAATCCGTCACAAACAGGGGAAAAGTGCAACATCTCAGAATAGACTTGATCATCAACAACGTTCAGGTAGGCTACTCCTTGGCTGTCACTCGACCTTCAAGGATATCAGGGATCCCTATCGAATTACAAAACATCCTTTATATGACAATACACCAGAACCTCGAGTTGTTTAGACAAGGCAGGAAGGGTTCATTGCTTCATCACACTTTCTGTCGGCCATTGATACAGAATAACGTGTAGCCATGCGATCCTTACATCACTGCAGGCAAATTTTTTGGTTCTTTGCTGACATGAGAGGCTTCCGCACAGGTGTTCGGCTCACTAGATCGGCTCCAGTTTGTTTGGCTCACTAGATCAGCTCTAGATTGTTCTAGTGGATATGAGTTGTCGGTTCATTTTCATTGAAGTCATCCGTCAATTGCTGCATAGTAGATCTTCGTTACGTTACCTTCTGAGACGCCGTTGATAACGGTTTTAATGACTGCTTTCGATCCATACAGTAGACGTTGCGACAAATAATGCGGATTCCACTTCAACGATTTAAAGGCTTTAGAGATCTCGCCTTTCGAGATACCGGTCTGCTGCGCTGTCTTAGCTATCATGGCATCTAGTATTTTTCGTTTTTCCCAGTTTACATTACGCAACTACTACCGTTCTGTAAGAACTTCCTGCTGATATCAATAGAGATTCCGTGTGCAACTCACGTAATCCAGGTAATTTTGCATCTTCTGTACTAAAGGCGCGTGACCTTTATGACAAAATAGACTGGTACTTTGATAAAGAGAACGCTACTAGGGTGGCATTTAATGTAGCTGTATTGTTTTGGAAATAGAATTTTTTAATAATATAATAAAATTTAAAGTATAAATTTTTGTAATAAGCTTTAAATCACAATAATAAAGTATAATACTTCTATTTCCAAAACTTGAAGATTATATTTCATTTTCAATAAATTTTGATTTCCCACAAAATATACAGCAGAATGTCCTTTATTGAAAGACGTATATCACTTATAAAACAGAAAGCATTTAAAAATGAAATAAATCTTCAAAACCTAGCAAAAAATGTCTGAAGAAAACGAAAGAAAAGAATTACACTGCAAAATTCTTCAAGACTTTTTCCTCTTCTTTTCTTCTCCATTCTGTGGTCGCTTCCTTTATTTGTTTCTTTTCATAAGACAGAAATTCAATATTTGATGGTGGGAGCAATGGGGTGCTTTGCTTTCATTATGACGGCGCCGTTTTTTTATGAGCCGGCCGTGTCCACCGTTACAAGCAACGGGATTTTGCATAGGAAAACAACGAAATTATACCTCGAAAAAAGCCAAGTGGACCTAGATGATGGAGGTTGGGGGGAGAGGGAGAGAACGACCGTCGGCGTGGACTAAAGCCCTTTGCGCAGGCGCCCCCGACCATTCTAAAACAGGCAAGGCGGAAGGGGAACAGTTTTAAAGTAAATAAAGAATCCAACAAACCAATCCATCATCGTTTTCTGTGCTCTGCATCACCTTTCACCTTTAGGGTGCTCTCCTCCTTCCTGTTTTACGTAAACCATTTTTCTGTATTTTTCTCTTTCTTTCTTTTCTTCTACTTCCTTCTTTCTAAGTTTTACGCACGAAATTCTCAGACTTGGCTATTTTTTTTCTTCTCTTCTCCGTTTTTTGTTCACCTTCTCCCTCTCTTCTATGTAAATTTAGGAAGGAGCACAAAAAAAAGTTTTGTACGGAAAAAAATTTTCTTGACAATCGAAGCTATTTTCGTTCTTACAGGCTCCGTTACTCCAGCAACGACCTCTTTTTCTATCCCTCCCTCTACATATTAAAAAAAAATGAGAGAGAAACCTGATGTCAGGAGAGAGCGAGCAAGAAAGAAGAAGAAATCTTAGTGCAAAAGGAAAGCTTGAACATATCTCTCCATCCTTATTTTTTCCCTTTTCTTTATCGCTTTGAAACATGGGCAACGGTAAATAGGGGACCAACAACGCAAAACGCCAAGTGCCACTCTTGCCCCGAGGAAAAGCAACGTTCCTCGGCAAACGTCTCCGCGGTTGGACATTTTCGTCGCAGGGATGAAATAAAATTTTGCGTACCCATTAAACATACATAATCTAATTAAACTTGTATTGCGTTTAAATGTTGCACTGCTCTAAATTTAAATCCCCTTCGTTTTGCAAAGATAAAAAATGCATCGTCACCGCGTCGTTTGGAGGATTGTTTGCGCGACGGAGGAGAAGTTGCACGAACAATGACGGCGAAATGAATTCATTTGTCGTTAGAAGAGCGAAATGTTGCTCAAAGGAAATCATTTAACTGTCCTCTATGGCAAGTTTTATTGAAGAAGACTACGCCGACGACGCCTGAATACCGATTACAGTTTCAGTTTTTAAAGGCTCACGGTTCTGTTTTATAAATTACAAAACAATTTGAAATATTTTTTTGCTATTCCTTAAACTTTCTTGCGCACTTATTTGACTTAAAATATACGATGAAGTTTTTTACTTTAAAACATCAATTTTAACTTTCACGCTTTACTGCGCTACCGTTTGCAGTGGCTTAGCACCTACTGCAAAATGTCCATATTTCCACTCTGTTGTGGGGCTTCCAAGAAGCCATTTGAAAATACTTCTACGTATTCATTACTAAGTCAGTATGTAACGTAGTGAAAGCGTTCACCTTTAAGCATGTAATGTCTTCACATGTTTGTTCGTTGATCCACTTAGATATCCTACCCTTAATGAAGGTTTTTCACGGGTTGCTTTTATTTTGCCCTCGTGTTCTACGAAATCAACCTCTTTTTCTTTGTCGATCTCTAATTCTCGGTAAAAAATTTATCCCCCACTCCCTATCCTCCCTCTTTAATCTCGATCCTTTTCTCTTTAAGTCCGTCTCTATCTCTGTCGGGTCGTGTCATTGTCACCATCCGTCATTGACAATTCTAATGTGACTGGTGCGTGGCAAAACTTAGGAGGAGGAAATCATAAATAATGAAGCTGCACTTAGACGAACCCGCGGCTCTGCGTCAACCTTATCATTAAAACAACCCTTGTTGCCTTGTAAGTGTTCCTCTGCCAAGACCCTCTCTCACCTTCACCTTTATGCAAGTTTCATTTCAGCTTGATTTTTCTAACTATTCTTTTTTTTTTTTTTACAAACAGTTCATAAAATCTTTAATTTTTTTTCTCGTCCTCTCTTTCTCTCTCTCTCTCTCTTCCCATCCTCCTTGCTTTTCTTAATAAATCTCTCGCTTTTCTGTATGGTGTCTCTGTGTGTGTTTGAGTGCGTGTGGTGTATGCATCTTTTTCTCTCACACTTCACCTTGCCTGGTTTTCCCATTTGCATGAATCACGGGTGGTTCTTCCAGCTGAGTCGGCCCACGCGCTTGCCGTACTCCTCTTCGTGTCTCCAGTCGCACCTCCAGTGGTGGCTAGAAATACTCCACTCTTTTCTTTCTTTCTTTCTTTCTTTCCACTGGGATGTTATTGGAAGGAGGATCGGGAGAGGAAGAAGATTAAGAAGAAGGAGAAGAGGGGAGAGGCTTGCCTGGGCTTGCTTTATATATTTACGCATTCATTTATGGCATTCGCTTGGATGAAGCGAAGTAGGCGCCCCCACTCGTCGCGATTGCGGTCATTGACCTTCATTCGTAAGGAGGAACTGCAACGTTTCATTTGCACCATTGGCTGATTTTTCTTCTGCCTCCCATTAATATTGCACCATTACGTTTATTTCTTTTAGAAAATTAGCTCTTCCTTAAGTAATTTGGGAAATCCTTTTAGCTTTAACTGTTACTATACTAGTACGTTTTCAAATTTCCTACATACAACTTCATTCATAACTTTTTACTCATTATGCAAGTTGAAGTCGTTACGTTGTACACTCCACTGTTATTAAAAACTCCTATTGCTTCTTTAATAATGATTTCGATTTATAAGCGCTTCAGATAACCTGCTTATGCTCCGCATACTTGCCTGGAATACGTCTTCATTCATTTAACGCGCACGAATTAATGCAATTAACGCTTACTTCTTTCACTCCTCATTAACCTTCCCCACAATGCTTTTTTGTTGCCCACTCATTCTAACTTCTTTTTTTTTCTTGTTTGGGCTGCACGTCAAGAATTCTTTCGCTCATTATTTTTTGCTCATAACTTAACAAGAGAAAGTAGCTTTAAAAATAAGCTTTGACTTCTACTCCCTCCCCACATTCCACTTACGTTTATTCCGAACCGTGTTTTCATGTTTATTAAATTTCCCTAAATATAAAGATCGCCGAGCCAAGAGGAGCCTTTAAAAGGAGGCGAGCCAAAAGGGGTTCATCAACAGGTCGCCCCGGAGAGTGTCGCCTGTGTCATCAACCACCGGCGTCGGGGAGAGAGAGAGAGAGAGGAAAAGCCTCCATTCGCTCTTGTGAGACGACGGGGCGCAAGGAATGCGGGCCGGGACTCAAAAGTGTCGCCATAACTGCGTGTGGGTGAACGATAACGTTCGAGTCCAGACTAGATCTCGCCATTTGCCGGACGATTTTGTCAGCGGTCGTGGCAGTCAATGAACGGGAATGCTAACGGTCGACTAGCTACTCTGAATCTGACGCGAAAGCAGACACACACACACGCATGTCCGTATGTTGAAATGATGGTCTTCACAGAAGAACAGAGCGTAAGATTATTAAAGAAGAACTCGTAGAAATATATTTTTCAGGCCGTTCTACTTAACACTTAATTGCTTTATGCAAACATTCATATCTAGCTATACATGTATAAAGACGTTATTCCGAAGCAAGTTAAATCTAATCAAAAAAGACTTTGGATTTTAAATTTGCAGATGCTGAAAAGTTTTATAATACCCGTGTCCATTTTACTCAACTTAAAAATTCTATGAAAAAAGCGTTCATGGTTGAAAATTTTTCCCCTAATAATATTCCAGTTTTTTACGACGTATTCCTAATCCTCTTAGCTAAACAGCTCCAGCAGACGAGAAAGTAAATTGTGTTTGCTCTGCCTAGCGAGCTTAAAAGAATATTTAAAGACGTATTTACCTATTTTAAGATGATCCCCGTCCCTCCGTTTTTCAATTTATTTTCTACGTAGAAAAACACAGTCCTTTGAAAATGTTTTTTGAAGAAAAATAAAGAGGAGAATAACAAATAGAGTATTAAATCGGTTATTTACTAAGAACTGAATCTTCTAAGAACTGTTTACAATTTTCGGATTCTTTGCACAATTAATATTAATGTTCTGTAAATAACATTAATTTTTAAATGACGTTATTGATGGTACATTAATATTAGTTTCTCAAAGAATACGAAACTTGTAATGGACGAGAAGTCACGAGAACTATCAATTGATCACCATCTTGTTGTCTGCACTTTGCGGTTCTTTGAATCCCTGCTAACCATGCGAAATACTAGGTCCAGACGGAGTACCAGGGTCAGACGAACTTTGGAGAATAGGGCTGTGAGGTTCAGTGCTGCGGTCGTAAGCGGTTGCATATGGCGTAGGTCAGTGAGAAAAGGACTGCATGGTGGGATTATGAAGTCCAAGAAGCTGTCAAGGCAAAGAAATAATCCTTATTGGCTATGACTTGCAAATTAGGGTGTTTCCACAGGAAATGACTGATACAACATTGAGATACAAGTTGTGAACATAAGCTATTAAAATAAAGCTAAGTCTGGACTCTGTCGCTGTTTCTTTCATTCGATTTTGCTTAAGGATTTTCATCTGCCTTTGACGAGTTTAAATTTCTCCATCTTTTATTCACAATGAAAATGGGAAATTTTAGTTGTAAGTTTTATTTATAGAACATACTTGATTATTTTCAACCTGTTTATCTGTTAGGGTCGCGAGGGGGGTTGGGGGAGGGGTAAATTTGAAATCTTAAATAGGAACCCCTATTTTAATGGTATATTCAGATTGTACACGATATTCGAGAAATGTTTTATTCTTGGTGTTTTTTCAAATGATCCAACCGTTTCATTCTATAGCGTTCGCAATCTTCCGCCATCAGGCGCATGTCTTTAAAGGTAATACCCAAGCGACTCGAACCCAGATTCTTCATGTAGTCTAGCCACCTAGTTCTAAGCCACCCCCTTGGTCTCTTACCCATCGGTAAATAAAATAGCAATTGGCTAGGAAAACCAGTTTGCGGCATCCATATCACGTGGCCATAGCAACACAACTGAGACCCCTCAATGAAGAGAGGTAGCGCTTCAACACCTTAAAGATTCCCTTATTATGATGTGTGCACTCTATCTAGTAGCATAACATGACACACATGTCAGCAATCTCATTTCGGCTGCTTGCACGCGCGATCACACTTTTTCGGAGCCCCCAACATGGATCCCGTTCTGAGCAGGCTGTCTTGAAAGGACCAGAAAAGACTCAGTTCTTAGCTTCACTGATTTTCATTCTAACCTCTTCACACTTAGCTGCAAGCTGATCTAGTGCATGTTGAAGGTTAGTGCAAAGAGGAGAATGTCATCTTCAAAGAGCAGCCTTCCTAGCCTAACCTAATCCTTCGGTCTTCCTTTTTAAATATAGGGACCACAATTCCTATCTGCCATTGCTTGGAAGGGACCTAGCCGGATATTCAAGAAACCTGGCACACAGGATGCTATCCTGATTTAAGGTCTTTACCATCTTCAGTGACTTAATTGCCCATCTGACTACTGCTTCGGTGATACTGCCGTGATTATTCTCTGCTCCAAGATGTGCTTCAATTGTTGCTATTACCGGATTAAGAAGAGGCGCAAAGTAATCCTTTCGCCTGTGCAATACACTCTCCTCCGTTTTCAGAAGCCTCTCATCTGATCTTTTAATAATTTGTTAAGGAGATTTCTTTCCACAGAGGTGGCGCACGTTCTTCCAGAATACGTAATCTGCCTCCACTTTCTCCCCGAAATTCTCCCAGGTCTTGGATTTAGTTGCTGATATCGCCTTTTCTGCTGTATTTCGCGCCAGCGTGTACCGCACTCGACTCGAAGGTGTCTTAGGGTGTTTCCATAAAGTCGTACCCATTGTCTATAAAGCAACGGTCGCGCTCGTTCAATGTGTCCACAAAGTGACTGGTCTCACACAGTGCGAAAGAGAAAAGCGTTTTCAGTGTTTGTTTGTCCAATCTGCGATAAATATTTTTTGAAAAAGAAAGAAATAAAAGCGCAAATTAGGCAACACCAAGAAGATGCAAAAAATCCTGAAGTTAAATGTGTTTCATACTTTCTATCATTACGAACTGTTTTCCAACAAAATGTCGATTCGCAGCAACGATCGTACGCCGTCGGGCGGGAACGTGTTGAAAGTCATTTCTGTGATCTGTTCGAGACCGGGTGGACTTTATGTCATATTTGTACTTATTTTGTAGTTAATTTTCTTCTCCTCATTTTCATACATTATTTTCATTGATTTTATTCAGATTTTTCTGTCTCATAGTTAAAGAGGTCAATAACATGCAATTCGGATCATTTTGCGTTTCTCTGGAAAACCATTTTAAGTGCAAGGGCAGCGGCGAAAGAAATCAACGACGTAAAAATTCTGTCAACGAAAACGTAACACAAAAATGGTTCAAGCTCTTCAAGGAAGGTGACACCAGCCTCGAAGACACACGAATGTTGGACGGACATTATTTTCGAAGATGAAACTTCGCAAATTATCGGCAGAACTTGACCCTTCAATCGGAACCTCCACCAACTCCGGCTTGTGAATAACCGCTGCCAGACGTTCCCTATGAATTAACTCTTGCCCAGGTATAACGACGAGTGGAGAACAATTGCTGGCGAAACCCCAGGACGTTCATCTCTGATGCCGGATCTTTTTAACTGGAGGAAAAAATGGATCTACTTCAGTACTCCGGACCAAGGAAATCACTATCTCCATTCTGGATAGGCTACAGAACCAATTGTCCAATGCGGGCGATTCGAACGCAAGGCTTTGCATGTTGGAATTTCGAGGTGGTGTTGCACTTTGAGCTTGTTACAGAGGGGCACGCTGAATACAGTGATCTCTCTGCTCAAAAACAACTTAATAAAAAAATTAAAAGAATTACAATTTCTGCTTGCGTTATCAAAAGCATTCGGATACAACAATTAGTAATTAATGAGTCTTTGCTGAACCTAACATAACAATTCCAAGAAGAAAACATGGTAATGACTCAATGATTTAAGTGTAGCAACATATTTTCGATATCAAGAAGTATGCCTCCGATCCTGATGCAGAGGACTTGAGTAATTTCCAAAGAGGGCATATTGTTGGATAATACGAAGGTTGTATAAACTAGAGGCAAATTTCCCTAAAGTTGAAGATTCCGATATCCATCAATCGATGACTATGCACTTCAAAACAACGAAGGGAAAAAGTGCAGACTACAAAACGAGTAGTGATTCATATTTTAAGGCTGCATACGTGATTGAACCCTGCAAATGACAGACATATTCACCAGCTAGCTATCATGGGAGAGCTCCCATTTCCTTACTGTAGTCATTACTGAAAATCAAAAAACAGTGAACAACCGAAATGTTGGGACGCCTTTTCAGGTTTTGATATCCTTTTTAGGTGAGTCGTCCTTTCCCATCGCGCCACTACTAGAATTTTATGTAGCGGATGCCTATGAGTCTGGAGAAAAGCCCAGTTAAAAATTCAGCATACAATCGGCCGTCAAGCATTGTGAATTTTCCACTTGGAACACAGGGCGATAGAGCTCGGGAAATGTAAGGGCAATATTAGCTCCAAAAATTATTTCGCCATATTGGAGAAGAGTCTTCTTGCAATATTCTCAGTTGGGTTGCTGACCTAATTTCCCACGATGTACTTTGGAGATATATCTTCTTTCCACACCGCTAAAAGAACTTAAGACTGGAAGGTAACAAAAAAAGAGGTATCCGAAAGCTTCATGGGCCAGTCAATCATCTGACATAAACCCACAGAACTTATCTGTCCAATTCCTGATCGTGAAGCGTGACAACATCCACGAAAACTTGGAGACCTGTTAGAGGGTCTATATGCCCAGTAGGTCTATTTTCCGCAGGCTAAGATTGCAGAGATTATTGATTTTATGCCCAAACGGGTTAAGGCTGTGAAGAAAGAAACCGGGGTATATCATAGAAACCCAACTAGAAAGTTAGTACAATAGAACCTCGATTATCCGGTCTTCAATTAACCGTGTATTCGGTTATCCGGGATCGCCTAAAAGAAAACTGCTAGACATCAGAAGAATAGATGAACCTTCTTCATCTATTCCTGTTTACATGAAGTAAATTGCAATAGAGCCAAAATGTAGGCAGCGAAGCGATCAGAGCTGATTGGAGAAGAGAATGCTTGGGTGAAGATGAGGATGGAAACATCGATACCCAATGACCAATATAGTGATCTAGTATATTTGAAGGAAATGTGGCTCTTCTTGACTTCGAATACTGGCTACTCTCTGATAATGATCAGCCTGGATATCAAATGCGAGAGCGAAGTCAAGTACGGAATTGCTGGAAGAAAGCGACGATGACGTGGTTGAACACGGGCCTTCAGTAAAGAAGGTTTCGTTTGCAGAAGCGCTAAATTGTACCGAAACATTGGTAGACTTTCTTGAGTAGGAAGCGGATTTAAATTTTAGTGATATCCTAACACTTCGCAAACTCCGGACATCAACAAAATTGAAGGGCTGCAAGAACACAAAGCAGCCTGATTTTTTCAAGAACACTTCATAATCAGCACAAGAAAGAATAAGAATAGCACCTATTCTAGCATTTGCGAATTTTTAGAATCATTTTCGATCATCCGTGATTTTTGATTATCCGGATGACGGGCGCGGTCATTAACCCGGATAATCGAGGTTCTACTGTATGTACATTTGGCATTTGTATCAAATTTGAAATAAAAGATAATATCCACAGATCAGGATTTTTTTACATAAGGGTTGTGTCTGAAAAACAGTAATAACTGTCAACTGTTTATATACGGAGGGTGGTTTCATGTTTATGGTGACGAGAATACACTTCCTGTAGATCTACTGGAACCCATTTTTCCACCACTTATGCGATGGGCCTTTCTTCTAGCAGTCGCTCGACATCTTAGTTTCTACTCTAAAATGCTTCTACGGAGAACAGTGAGGTCGACTCTATTCCACTCCTCTTGGCAGGCTTTCCATAATCCGGAAAGTGTTCTCGGGCGTCTTACATGAAGAGCTCTTTTAAGGAGACCAAATCGACAAAAATCCATGGGAGAGGCATCGGGTGACTAGACAAGGATGTCTGAGAATAGGATAGCCTTAATCCCAGCTTCCTGTTTCATTCGAGCCCAGTAATGGATAGTTGATTTAACAGAGTGGCTGGACGCTTAGTCTTGGTGGAAGTAAACGTCCTAGGGCCTTATAATCGTGGGATATCGTTACGATAAATGTGTTCCAAGACATTTTCGTGATAGTATGCAACAATTACCTTTGCTTTGGATCCCACTTTTTCGATGGTCCATTGAACTACCCTCCGCAACCACCATGAATCCTTTTGGAAATTCTCCTCGCATTGACGCACCCAGTCAGATCGAGTGTATCACCCTGTTGTCCATAAAAAATTGCCTTGTCTTGCCATCTCGCCTAATAAATAGCATTCGTACAATTTTCTGTTGTTGGTTCGCCTCTCTGCAATGTGTCCAGGCAAATCTTTAAGAATAATACGGTTTACCGATGCAACAGAGGTTCTAATCTTGCTTGCAATGACCCCTTGTGTTGGCGGATTTTCCGTAAGGAGTAACCTGTTCGAATGTTAGACTTAATACAGTAAGAACGGGGAGGGGGGGGGGATTTTCGTTCAGCAGCGTTGCACTTTTGAATGTTTGGATCAAGTTGTCTTCTACGTTTGATTATATTTTTTTATACCATTCTTGGAAATACTGAACCCTTTCCTTTACACTGTTGTATTATTCTGGAATAAGAATAACCAGCGTCGGAATAAGCAATCAACATAACTTTCAGTATGCAACATTATATAAAATATTAAATTGTGAATATCATTATAAGCGTATTAGATAAGAGTTCTTATTGGAAATGATTTATAAGGTTGCAAAATGTTGTATAAGTTCAAGCATTTTTTTACAAAATTAAACCAACAATTTGATGCAATATGGTATCCATTATTCATTCACATACTGTCGAAACTTCCCCATTAAGCGTTAATTCAACTCAAGGAGTATTGGTGCAACTTCATCATATTCATCTCTTCAACTTGTGTCGCACGGTTACTGCTGCAATGAATATTAAGCCGGAGATGAAATTTGACGGTTTTTAAAGAAGGCTCTGATCAAAACCGACGAAGTGAGGGAAGTGGCCTCGAATGAACGACGCACTTCGTCTGAAAGAGATTAGTAACCATGGAGCACCGCTTCGTACAGCATCGCGCTTTCACACTGGAGACGTTTTTCAAATAAAATGAATCCATGATGACAACTCAGCAGCTCCTTCACTACTAGGTTTAATATTTCATTTGAATGGTAATGTTACTAGCCGTCGCAAAATTAAGTTGTGGATTAAAAACTTTCTGCTTCAAAAAAGATTATCAGAGGGGGAAAAAAAAACTTATTGTGGAAGGATACTGAAGGACTATTCGAAACTGTTTTCATGTCCTCAGGATTCAATTGAAAAGCTTTTTGAATGACAATGAATGTCATTTTCTAGAGTATAATCTTCAGAAATAAACTTTCAATGCAGTATAATTCGAAATTTAAAATTAACCGTCGTTAAGAATTTGACTAGAGGGTCATATACTAATTTTATCGGTTCATTAAATTAATCTTTGAACTGACATTAACGTCTTAACTGGCATTAACAATGTATCGATTAGGGTGAGTCTGCAGACTTCAACTTTACTCTAAATAAAGACGCTTAAGCTTTATATTCCATAGACTGAACTTCTGTTTTGAAAGTCAGAACTGTCTTTATATTGCTGTAACTGTGAAAAATGAAAGCGTCCTTAATTTGTTGAAAAATTTTTTATCTTCACTTATGTAAAAATATCTCATTATGCATTTCTTTAACTTTTCACTGGTTAAAATGGTATTTCTTAAACCAGTCCAAAGTAAGCTGTTAATATTTATATTCAGATGCTTTTAAGGTAATAATCTTAACCTAACGAAGCTAGTTAAGATTCTACAAAATGACTTTTATTATAATACGATGTGGAAGGTACCATTGAATAGGAAAACTTCCA
The DNA here is from genome assembly GCA_023313115.1 of Rhysida immarginata. Lineage (NCBI taxonomy): Eukaryota > Metazoa > Arthropoda > Chilopoda > Scolopendromorpha > Scolopendridae > Rhysida > Rhysida immarginata. Next base: position 13,016,945 of record JAHWFO010057280.1, on the reverse strand, counting down.
AAATTAATCTCTACACACTGAATCACAAACAGTTAATGTGGAAGCCTCGTGTCATACGGCAAATGTCCAGGAGATAGTCTAATTCTTCCTGTATGTCTACATTGATGTTTTCTATAGCAAGAACGATTACTCGTTGTATCTCGTTAAGTAAAGCAGATAAAACAGCGTCCTTCATATAACCCTACATAAAAAAACACATGATATAAGGCGAAATGGTGTATCGAAATGCTAGGTCGCTGACAATCCTGGGTGAGGCGTAAGTTCATAACACGAACTGCGCCGGGTGGTAACCAATTTTGTTGAAACGGGCGGTCTCTCGAACTTTCATCTAATCGCGAAATTAGAAACTGTTGCTGCATGTCACAGTAGATTATCGCATTAACGGTTGGGTCAATGAAAAAAAAATGCGCCAAAGACTATTTCTTATATTCATTGATACCCTACACGTTGTTCTGAACGAATAGTTATTTTGTAAAGCAGTTTTATTCATTTATACTTACTCTGTATATCAACTTCAATAACACCCTGGATTAGTTAATCATTGTACCCATTTAGAGTACTCTGTATATCAACCAAATATTTTCATCACGCAGTTTTGATTTTCCGTTGATTATTTGGAACATCGGCACTCTATCTCTTACAAGGGAAGTAGACGAAGGTGTACGACGCACTCTTTTTGTTTGCGCGCAAGCATACCTGGAAGCAATAGCGTTGTGCGGCGGCGTCAGCCCTTCGTTCAAAACGGATGTGAAAAATCATGGCAGTAAGGGAAAAAGCAAAATTGTTAATCGGTTGCCAAAGAATTGCAATTAGAACAGTGTTATTAAGCACAAAACCTTAATTTTGCTGTATAATTATTCGTCAGGAAATAATTTATAAGAAGAGGTAAGCATCTATGAATACTATTCTTATTTAAAATTATAAAGAATCGCGATACATACCCCCTCACCAATGCAAGTATCACTCGACAGCCTTGCCCTCGTTTCACATAACGCCAGCCCCGGTTAATTTACGAAGATTACCGAATAAATTAATAAAATGAAATAATCAATTTTTTTATATATTTAAATTATAAGTAACAATAAACCCTAATCGGAGCCCGTATGGCCAAATTAATGAAATAGGCATTAATTATAATATAGATGTTTTTACTGGAAGGCAATTAGTTAATTTTAATAATCTACCCTGACGGAAAAAAAATCCCAACACCACGAAGGACTTGTGTTAGATGAATGAAATTTGGACAGTATATTCAGCTATGGTATTTATTTAATTGATTCAAGTTACAAGGTTACAACTTATAGGGGGCGCCACCAGCGCCACCCTGTACATGCAAATGAGACATTCCAATGGCAGATACAAAGGAGATCAGACGCGCGTCTGTGTCACTTCAGACACTTGTGGACGTGTGATAGTGTACTGTAGAGTAAAACATGCCTCGAAGGCGACTGCGACGTGAATATGGGCAACTAACCCAATTCGAACGAGGACGTGTAGTGGGCCTTCGAGAGGGTGGACTTTCGTTCCGTGCTATTGCAGAACGCATGGGTCGAGACGTTGCCACTGTGTACAACTGTTGGCAGCAATGGTCCAGAGAAGGCAGGATTACCAGGAGACCAGGATCTGGACGACCCCAGGCCACTGGAGACAGGGTTGACCGGCGCATCTGTAGGATGACTGTGGCAAATCGGATCGCATCTGAAGCGGACATTCGGGCTGCTGTGGCACCCAACGTCACTCCACGCACAATTCGGAACCGTTTCCTGGCCAGGAACCTCCACTCCAGGCGCCCTGTGGCATGTTTGCCTCTTACCCCTCAACACCGTGCGGCACGTCTTCAGTGGTGTCAAGCCAGACCGACTTGGAGGGCAGAATGGAGGTCTGTGGTCTTAGAGGATGAATGGAGGATGAAAGTCGTTTCTGTCTGGGTCAGAGTGATGGTCGCACAAGGGTCAGGAGGAGGAGGAGTGGGGATCCTGTTACCGAGCTGTATCCGTCGTCGGCATACTGGCCCCACCCCTGGTGTTACGGTATGGGGAGGGATTTCCTACGACAGCAAGACCCCCCGGTGGTTATCCCAGTCACCATGACGGCAAATGTTTACATTCGGATGGTTGTTGAACCCATTGTGCTGCCATTCATGGCTGGGATGCCAGGGGGGGGGGGGGGGGCTGTTCCAACAGGATAACGCTCGACCCCACACTGCCGCTGCAACCCAACGTGCCCTTCAGGGTGTCCACATCCTACCATGGCCTGCACGATCACCAGATCTGTCGAGAACGTCTGGGACATGATCTGACCATCCAGGTACAACAGGTATGGAATGCCATACCACAAATGACATTCGGCATCTCTACGACGACTATAGACCAGCGCGGCGACTACAGCGGGTACTAAAGTCCGTGCTTTTCACCATGTACAGGGTGGCGCTGATGGCGCCCCCTATAAGTTGTAACCTTGAAACTTGAATCAATTGAATAAATACCATAGCTGAATATACAAGGTGATTATAATTAAAGTCCCTTTGTAAAAATGCTATAAAAAAACAACCATGAGTCCGAATGACTTCAAATTTGGACTGAGCATTCTTGAAGAAGGGGCATTTGATATGGGATAAGAAAAAAATAGTTCCAAAATTTATCACTAGATGGCGCTGTAAGCGGCATAACGGAAGCGGATTCAGCTAGAAGTGACATTTTGAATTGAAATACGACGGCTTTGGCATGAGTTGTTTATGGCATGATGTTTTTACATTAAAGTTGGTCAAGGAATGCAATTGACACTAAAACAAGTTAAACATGATTTTTTTTTTATTATACAGTACAGTATTAGCAAAAAATCAACTGTACCGGTCAATGAATATGATTGCTTCGGGTTTGATGATGGAAAACATGACTTTCAAGTCATTTAACAGTTGTGGCACTGTTAGTGCAAAGCCCATCCACCACGGCAAGGTCGTACCACATCGGATGGGAAAAATCGGTTTTTAATTGTCCTTGGGCCAAAAACCGCATAAAAAGCAACAATGGAAACGCCTATTAATTATCTCGGGACTTGCGCAAGACATGTTCAATATGCTGTCCACCATTTTCCTCCACAAGTTTTAACCGATAAACAGCATGTTCCACAACAGACCGGAGTGTCTCCGGGGTCACGTTGTGAACGTGGTGCGTAATCCGAGCCTTCAATTCCGCTAAATTTGCAACTGGGCCACTGAACACATGATTTTTAAGGTAACCCCAGAGCCAGAAGTCACAAGGATTGAGGTCCGGTGATCTTGCAGGCCAGGCTCTCGGAAAATGACGGCTGATAATTCTATCATCTCCGAAATGTGTCTTCAGCAGTTGCTTCACTGGCTTTGCAATGTGCGGAGGAGCGCCATCTTGCATGAAAATTATTCTATCCACGCATGCATGCTGTTGAAGTGTTGGAATTACCTGGTTGCGTAAAAGACACGCATACCGTTGACCATTGACTGTACAGGTAACGGGACCCGCAGGACCCACTTCCTCGAAAAAAAATGGCCCTATAATCAATGATGCTGTCATCCCGCACCACACAGTTACCTTTGCAGAATGAAGCGGTATTGAAACACATGCGAAAGGATTTTCCGTTGCCCATATCCTGCAATTTTTGTGTATTGACAACGCCGTGGAGATAAAAATGGGCTTCGTCTGTCCACAAGATGTTCCATGGCCATTCATTGTCCACTTCCATGCGAGCTAGAAATTCTAAAGCAAACGTGTGTCTAATTGGCAGGTCAGCAGGAAGTAACTCCTGAACATGGGTAATTTTATAGGGATAACAATGCAGGATATTGCGTAAAATTTTATTGACCGTGCTCACAGGCATGTCTAAAGTTCGGGCAATTCCCCGTGCACTGCACGTTTGCACACCACTGTTCGACCCTTCCTCTAATGCTTCAGCCACATCTTCTACTGACGTCAAAGCAACTGCTTTCCTCCCTCTGCCAGATTTCACTGCAAAAGAACCTGTCGCTTCGAATTTTTTAATCATACACCTCAGAGCCTTTGCAGACATCGGACCACATCCTTTTTTCATTCCCTTTAATACCCGAAATTTCTTTAAAGCTGCTATGGCAGAGTCGCCATTCTTGTAAAAGAGCTTCACAAGCAGAGCGCGATCCTTCATTGACAGACCCATGGCAAGCTGCTGAGATACAAATATGACGAGAACGCCATGAGGCCTGCGTTTTTATAACACATGCAATGTCTCATGCGCATGCGTATCTTTCAATTTGCATAGTACAAATCCTCCTAGGCATAATATGCCGCTTACAGCGCCATCTAGTGATAAATTTTGGAACTATTTTTTTTCTTATCCATATCAAATGCCCCTTCTTCAAGAATGCTCAGTCCAAATTTGAAGTCATTCGGACTCATGGTTGTTTTTTTATAGCATTTTTACAAAGGGACTTTAATTATAATCACCTTGTACTGTCCAAATTTCATTCATCTAGCACAAGTCCTTCGTGGTGTTAGGATATTTTTTCCGCCAGTGTATTAAAATCTAAATTTCTTTAGAAACTAGAGAATCCATTCAATTGTCGTCTGCTGTTACTTTCATTGCTTCCATGTGAAGTGGATTCGTGCTTATTGCCTGAGTAGTGGCAGAAAGAAGTTCCGCAAGCGCATTAATATACACACACCACTTTAATTATGGCTTTAACAACGGAGTCTTTGTATGGCTATGTGCTCAAATTTTTTCGTTTTCACGGTTTATTTTGAAAGAAACAAAATTTCCCATCTTCTTATTTTGCAAGCTTTAATAGTAGCTTCAGATGAATAACATTTTTCAACTTGTTGGGTCTCTGTGAGGTACATGTTCGTGTACTTCCCTTGTTAGTGAGGCGATTACTTTTTTTAAGAATTAAACATGCAGACGTTTGTTTAGTTTTTTAAACATCTTCAGATGTTTCTTTTATAGAAGGAAAGAAAATTTTTCAATAAAAACTTTAAAAGAATTTTAAAATTAGTTTTTGTATTTATTTTTTAATATGGGTTTTGTGTTGGTTTAATTCAAGTATCATCGTGGGGGATTACATTTTTTACATGCATACTTACTTTTTAAGCCAGGATATCCATTAGGGTCGCGGGGGCAGCAGCCCTATGGAGTTTATATTTTTAGTTACCTTTTCATTGTACATAATTATAAATATTTTCATTTTAATTAAAGATGATAATTTGAAAAAGAAAATCTATTAGTCCTTGGATTAGCGCTCAAACAAGAATATTCTTTTACTGTAAAAGTTTCATTCTTTTATTTTTATAATTATGCAGACCACAAGCACCCGCTGATTATCGGCAGAACACGGCCTCCCACAGGACCATCAATCGCCATCTCCACCAACGTAAAATTTATGAAGTGCCGCCAAGAAGTATCTACGAATTGACTTCTGCCCAGACATAACGACAATCGGATCTTTGGAAAAAATCTAACCCTCCCGATAGTTTCTGGCGCCGAATTGTAACAGAGAATGGAAAAAAATGGATCTATTTCAGAAAAATCAGTTGAATCAAGCAAAATCAGTGGCTTAGACACCTCGGAACCAATTATGAAACGCAAGCTATGCAGAAATTCGAGGGGGGAGAGGAGGGACTTTGAGCTTGTTCAAATGAACACGTTATAAACTACGTCTAACAACTGCAACGAGTGTATCATGTCCTGAAGGCTACTGACTAATCGATGACATTCCAGTTGAAGACGCCCCAGCGCACATCGCCAATCTGACCAATGGCAAACTCCAAACTTTAGTTCCAATATAGTTTTTTGTTTTCTTCAGCGCTTTCGATTTTTCGAATCAAAATTTGTTCTGAAATCGAAATTTACAGAGAGTGGCAATATCAATTTCTAATTTTTCACTGGCAATGAATCGCATACAGATTAAACCTTGCGCCATCAGATTACCAGCTCTTCCAGTCCAATGCTCAATTCCTGCGCGGAAGGCAGTTCAGGTAGAGGTCGAGAACGGGTGTCGAGAGATTTTTTTACCTCCAATTCGGCCGTATCGTATCAGAGAGAATTGAGCTTTTGATGCAAAGATCGTAAGAAAGTGTAGATCACGGTGGAATTTAATGAATAAAGAATAAATTCTATTTTGTGTGCGATTTCTTCGAACTGTTCATTATGGGTAAAAATACGAAATTTTGTCTCATCCTGATAATTCTTGATTTGAAGAAAATTTTTTTATGGATTAAATATAAACTTTAGTTAACGACAGCAACATCAAGCCTAATTCCCTCCGAGAAGTCAGGTAACAAAAGACATTAAATAGAAACTTAGAGTGGGGTTTTAAATCTGATCAATCTACCTAAAGCCCTTTCAAATAAAATCAATCCCTTTCTCTAAATCTATTACACAGGTCTGCGAGTTTTAATTTTTGAAAACTTGTTTCAAATTTTATAGGTGATTTAATATAATTTTCCTATGCTGATTTTGAAAATGAATTCAGTTTTCATCCATCACGCAAGGATCTTTTACAAAATGCAAATACTGTAAAATAAATAAGATTTTAATAAATAAATAAAGGGTGAGTTTAAGATTTCGCACATCAAAGTTTAGCTGCCCGTGAAAGTACCAATTTGAGAATTTAAATGAAAGTAAAGTATCGCAGAGATTAGTTGAAATGTTGGCTTTTATTTTTACCAGACAAACTTTAGGTGTTACAGTAAATGTTCGAAATGACGTCCTCTTTCGAATTAGGGATTGTAACCGCCTCGCTCGTCAGATTTATCATCGCCTGATTTCTTCCTATGGGGTTATCTTGAAAATGTGATTTAAGTGAATAGTCCACACATGATTGCTGAGCTGAAAACGAACATCACAACAGCCATTTCTAACATTAATACTGCCATGCTTCACAGATTCTCAGGAAATCTGGTAAAACGAACACGCTCTTGTATTCGCGAAAAAGGACGTCATTTAATAAATGTACATTTAAATAAAGAGAAAAGTTCAACTTTGCAACAATTTGAATTCATTACAGAGACGAATTTCGGTCTTAGACCATGTACATTTCTTTTTACTCTACATTTATCTCTTACTTAACCATTCAGAACATGATCTGATCTACTTATTCCAGCCACATCTCTTAAAAATTTCATACTAACTGCACTCAGACGTTTATGCCTTTTAGGCTATCCAAGATTAATTTCAACATGTTAACTTGGTAGCAATTCTCTCTCAAAATCACCTACTTTCTCAAATATCCAAATGCACTATTTCATTTACTTGCACCAGAAAAGTTCCATTCAATTCTATCTTATCTATACTTTTCTCAAACAATATACATTCTCATACTTTGCTTTCCACACATATTGTCTCGCAGACTGACCTCATTACAGTGCTGGGAAAAAGTTTAAGATCACTGAGATATCAGTCTTGTAAATATAACTTGCATTAATAACTATAGAAATCTATTTGAAAATGCATTTAATAGAATAAGTATTGCTAATTTTAAAATTATATTGTTTATTTTTAGAGAAAGGAAAAAAATTTCTCCCTAAGCTGTACAAAAATGCTGAAAAAAAAGTTCAAGCCCACCACTCAAACTTATAATGAGATCACCTGATTTATTTAAAATTAAATTTTGAATAGTTTGTTAGTTATGGTATCACAATAGGCAAATGCAATAGTTTAAGTGATGAGCAGAAGGGCCAAATTAAGATGTATCATAGTTGTGGAAAGTCGGAACGTGAAATTGCAGGTCTTAGAAAATCAAAGAAAGTGATTCAACATATTTAACAAAATCCATCATCATATGGGTCGATAAAACGTTCTGGAAGACCCTCCCAAGTTATCCAACATAAACAAGCGTGACAATGACTAGAGCAACAATGACTAGAGCCTCATCTTCATCCACCACAACATCACTCCAGTTACCAATTACATCGAGAACCACCAGAACCATCTTAAATTCATCTACAAATCATGCTTACATCAAATGTCAACGAAACCTTTGCTAACTCAAAAGCATTAGGAAACCAGAGTGATGTTACCAAGGGAATGCATTGGAAACAGTGAAATGTGGAAACATGTCGCATTCAGTGATGAGAAAAATTTAATCTGGACGATCGAGACCATTCATTGCTATTAGCATCATGCAATTGGTGTTGGGAAATTACTTACTGAACAATCCTGCCTTTGTTTTCCAAGATAATGTGCCTATCCAGAATGCATCATCAAAAATTGACTGGTTGAAAGATCAATCTATTAAAGTTTTGCAGTGGCAATCTTGTAGTCCTGATTGCATGGGATAAAATATCTAGCTATAGGACTGAAACTTTACGTAATCCCATGAGAAGTCGTTAATGTGATGTTATTAAGTTAGATGGTAAGATGACCAAATACTAACTTATATGCAATATTTAAGTTAAATTAATTTTGATTTGGTCACTTTTTTCTGAGAAGCCTTCATCTGGTCTTAAACTTCTTTTTCCGAGCACTTTTGTCCAGCTTAGGGAAAATATTTCTCTATATCTAAAAATAATATAATTTTGAAATTATCAATGTTTATCCTCTAAAATACATTGTCTAACAGATCTCTGTGGTTATTAATTCAAATTGTATTCACATGACTGAGATCACTAGTGGTCTTAAACTCTTTTCCAGCACTGTATCTGAAAGGAGGCAGTTTCATCTATAGAAAAAAAAATATTTTCTTTCATCTAATATTCTTCACAGGAAGCTCATTCGCTATAGCTGCTCTTACGCTTGCAAGAACGAAGGCAAAGAGAAATACGAAGTCTCTCTCTCTCTCGTTATCCTCGTTGCATCCTTGCCATTGCTTCATTCACCCTGACAGATGTAGAGATATCCACTTACTCTGCTTTCACACCCCTAAGTAATCACCCATTCACATTCTATTTCTTCAGCTCTCTCCGTATCTTCTTTCTATTGACTCTCTCACATTTTCGGAAAAGTGATTTTGTTCTCTGTCCTTTTTAAAATAAAATCATTTGAAAATTTTATTTGGAATAATAGCTGAAATATCGCTTTTAATTTCATATTTATTTTAATGTGTAAGTCTAAGAGGTTTATTTAAATATTTTTAAAAGAGATTTATTGCAATGATCTACTTGTACATTGATCAGTGTCTTGTTCATAATAATAATGTAGCATTTATCTAATGGCAACAACCAATGTACATTTCTCTGAAAGTAGGAGTACATTATTCATTGCGCATTTCTCTAAAAGTAAGAATACCAGGCAATTTTTTTTACAAGCAAGAAATAAAGTCAGTATAGTGATATTTTGAAATGGTGGTCCATTATAATTCAAATTCCGTTTCTGTTTTTAAAGAAACATGAAAAATAGCTAAACTTTCTATTTTGTTTAAGGAGGACTGCTGAAAATTCCGTGTATGTTGTCTGATGATGGCAATAACATCTTTTACCTCATATGCTTTCCATCGTGCATTCAACCCATGTATCCGTTTTGAAGTCTAGTGCCAATCGATTCTTTCTTCCTTTTTTTTTTCGAAGCCATTCATCAGGTAGCGTTAATAAATTCCGAAACTTTAATATCTGAAGTAGATAACGCTTTTAAGATTTTAAAAAAACAACAGATTTTATCAAAAAATTAAAAAAGGCTGTTTCCATGGAAGCGGATATTTGAGAAAATTGTAAAAGACAACATGATGTGCCTATGATGACATTACACTATTAGATTATTTTAATCGTACGAATTTCAATTTATTTTTAGGAAATTATTTTTAATAACAAATTCAGCAGTGGATTAAATTCCTTTTAAAATTTAAATTAATATTCATCAGTCCTGAAAATAAGGTCTATTTTCTGCTGCTTCCATTCCGGTGCCATTTACGTATATCAATAATTGAGGTCAAATATTAAAATGAATGTTTTAGATAGGAAAGAGGGGAAAAACTCGAATCTATTCATTGGATTTATAAATGATTTATTTCCTCACCATAAATATTGATAGGTAGATTTCAGGAGGGAATCAGAATCTCTAGTGAAATGCATTCGCGTCCTTGCATTTTTCGCTGTAAGCAGAAATGGAATCGAACCATTCGTCTATGCCAATTGAAGGAACCCCATTTTAAAGGAGCCAACCATGTTTCTACGCTCCCTTTCATCCTATGTAATCGAATGATAACTGCCTGGGGAAGAAAATACATACATTTTATGCAAAAAAATATATATTATAGGAGGATATAAGATTATATCTATGAAATTATTTTTACTAAATCCGTAATATCATTAAAATTTAAATAAAACTATTTGAAAATAATTTGAAATAATATTAATTAATATTAATATTAATTAACCTAATTTCATAGTTTTAAAGTTTTTCTTTTCGAGAAGTTTTATTTACACCAATTATCATTGTTTGTAATTGGAGTCGATAATATTTGATGCCGATTCCACACTACCATAATTCACAATGTATAGGATGAAAGTGTGTCATCCAATTATTCTTGTTTGTAGATTTTTTTTATATGAGTTGCAATCTAAATTATTGGAAATTGATTCCATAGTCATTTAGTTCCATGTTGAAATGGATAACTTTTATGACTGCTACTATGAGTTATTGCCCTTAATATACAGAATTCAAGCAGATAAATAACTTCTCTAAAAAAAAGCTGAATTATTTTTCCTTAACATGATATTAATTTAATACTTATTAGGTTGTTACTATTAATTGTCCACAGTTTTTTGGCAATATACCATTTGTACAGTTTAATATTATATTATTAAAAAAATACTGAAAAAATGACTAAAATAATAACGTTTTCGAACACATCATTTAGATGTTGCTTGATGAAAATATTTTTGGGGCCTATGTTTTCGTTTCCCCAACTCAAGCCAATTTTTTTCACTGAATTCGACTTCAAATCTTATATTCGAGAAAATATGTTGAAATTTTGAAAAAATATTTCCGTCTGTACGAATGTAATCAATTTTGTGCAGTTAACTCCTTCGAAACGGCAAACAGCAGAAGCATTACTGAACAGAGTAAGCGAAACCCCAAAAAATGTCACAGGAACAAGCCACTTTGTCAATAGGTAGTACCCGAAGACTTGTTTGTGGTGTAACTGACGTCTGAATGATCACATAAAATGCCACTGTATGGACAGCAAACTCACAATTGCTGCTGACTACTGACAATATTGAATGATCACTGAAGATGCCTAGCCATCGACAGCGATCTCGGTATCATCATTTGGAACCATTTGAAAGGGACCGAATAATGGACTTGCACGAGACTGGTTAGGTTGCTCGACGAATTACCTATCATGTGGTCGTGGATTGAGCATCATTGCAACTGGAGAGAGGAAGACCGCACGTCAAGGAGACAGGGTTCTGGCATCCAGGTTTGCATACAGACAGTGAGGACGACATCAGACCATCTAGCACAGTGTTTCCCAACTTTTTTTGTGCTATGCCCCAACTAAACCTTTCTAAAATTCTTATGCCCCCCCCAAATATATATACATAATTTTCAATATTTAAAAATTGAAATGTTCATTGAAGAAACATGAATGAACGACTGAGAGTGATACTCATCTATCGTCAAGCACGTCTTCGGTAGTGTAGAGAACGTAAGGATTAGAGGAAGGAAAGGCGGCGCATTCTTGGATGAATCAAGGTTCACTCTCGATAGCAACGATAAATGCATTAGGACATGACGTCGCAAAGATATGGGTAGCCATTCGGCACATCTTGTGAAACGCCATAGAGATCCGGCAGCTGCAGTTTTAATGTGGGCAGCCTTTGGTTACGACTCGAGAACATATTTGGTGTTCTTGAAAGGTATTCTTGGTGTTCTTGAACATTGGTCCGTGAGATCCTTCAGCCCCATTTTTGCCATTTCTCCAACGCATATCTAATGGCACACGGTAGTGAGACATGCCCGTCCACATACAGCAGCCATTGTTCAACAGGTTCTACGTGGTACTGACAAATTGAGTACTGTTTGCGAAATTGTTTAGTTGAATTCTTGCCTTTATTCACAGGTACAACAAAGCGAAATTAAAATCATACACCCTGTTTATCAGAAAAGAGATCGTTTAAAATGGGCTAAGGGACGTCAGCGATGAATCTCGAATTTGTATTAGTTTTGGCGATGTTGTTAGAAAGTTCACGTGTTTCTCAAGTTACTTTTTTATTTGTATTTTTTTTCTCGCTTCAAGTGTATAATTTTATGTTTTGCGATCCGATGAGTTTGCGATCCGATGAGTTTGCGATCCAAGAGATTTTCTCGCAATTGTGAGTTCAGGCAATTTGTGTGGAGGCGTTCCTCCGGAAAATTTCACGAGGACTGTTTGCAATATAAATCCAAAATTCCACAGAGCCTTATGATATGGTTATGTATGTCTTCTAAAGGACCTGGTAAAGTGTGTGCCCTCAAGTCCACTTTGAATGCAGATGGATATAAGGAGATCCTTGAGTATTTAGTCCTCCTAACAATTGAAGAGCAGTTTGATGATTTTGATAAAGTGACCTATCAAGATGATAACGCATCATGCCATAGGGCCAAAAGTGTTACAACCTTTTTGCTAACAATTGAGATCAAAGAGATGAAATGGCCGGCTCTACAGATCTTAAACCTATTGAGAGTTTGAAATTAATCTCTCTCTAAGAAACCCAGCATCAAAGAAAGAATTGGGTGGTGTTCTACAGCAAAGTTGGAATGAAATTGATGTGGATACCTGCAAAAGGCTGGTAAATCTATGTCCAACAGAGAAGAGCAGTTATTAAGACCAAAGGAGGACCTACACAATATTAATGTCTTGTTTTTTTTTTCTGAAAATCAAAAAATTTTTTCCTAACTTACATTAATTCAAAAACTTTTTTACAACGTTTATTAAGAGCTTTAGCAAAAAAATTACTTATAAGAATGCATGCTTGGTCTGTACGTTTTTCCGGCCATTCGCCGTTTGGACGATAACTTGAAAACGGATTAAGTTTTTCAAATTCAAACTCTCCATTTCTTAACGTTTTCAAATTCTGTTTTCAGAAATATGACCATCAAGGTCTCAGCTCGGCTGTATTAACTTTTCAGGATTTTTCGTGGACTCCTTCAAGTACGAAATCAGTGACCGTAAAGAATACTAACATAATGGCATGTCATATAACAATCGATTCGTCAAGAATGAATACACTGTTACTTTCTGTTTATGTGTTAAGTATTGTTCACATGAGCTCGCGCACGCGACGATCGCTTTGTCGACGCACGATTGCTCAACTGCTCATAATCTATACAGGGTGTATCAGGTTCGATGGTCATAAAGTACCTAGCGTGATCCTTTGCATGATTACAAACTTAAAGTTCCTTATCGAAAATGTCGAAAACTCAAAATTTAAATTGCGTCGTTGCGTCATTTATGAACTTTCCGCACCAGCAGTTCATTAAATTCAAAGGGGCGATTACAATTAAATCGGCGGCAATTCTTGAGATTAAATGACGTTTTCGACAGGTTTTCAGCAAACTTCGCGTGATGTTTAGACCCTTAACATTTGAGTTTTGAACATTTTGCACAAAAATTAAATAGTTAAGGTGCACATGCCCATAGTAAGCTACATTCCGAATTTCAACCTCCTACCTCAAAAAATGTAGAAATGATGAAGGGTGATTCAAATCGTGTGTAAAATAAAACCAATAAGTAGCTCCATTTTTCCGCTACTTAATAAGCTTATAGATTATGAGCACTTGAGCAATCGTGCGTCGACAAAGTGATTTCACGTGCGCGCGCCGATGTCAATAATACTTAAAAGATGAACAGAAGGTAACAATATATTCGCGTCCAGTGGCAACCGCCTGTTCCGGAAGCTAAAGGAGATCATCGGCAGCCTGCATTTCAGCGACGATGAACAAGTGAAAACTGCGTGATTTTCTTCACCGGCTGGCAGCTTCTGTGAAGTGATCATGCGGAAGTACATTGAGCGCTATGACAAGTGCTTAAATAAACTTGGAAACTATGTGGAAAAATAGTTAAAGGTACATAGAATCTGGTAAAGAAAAAATTTTGAAATTATATATAGCAGTTTTGTTTTTATTGCAAAACGGACTTTACTTTACGAATAACCCTCTTACATTCTAGGTTTGAGAAAATCAATTTTTTGATTAAAAAATTTGGGGAGGGGGTAAATATTGCAGATAAAGGGGTAAAATAAATGACCGCAGGGTCCGCTATTTGCCTTACCCTATTCGGTGAGATTAATTTCTTGTTAATAAATGTATTTCTGCTTCACAGCTAAAGCTTCTCCTTGGAATGTTTACAAGATTTTATTGTCTTTATAATTTTTTATGTGCACAAACAGTGCAGTATATGTTTCATATTTATGTTGAATATACGTTAAATACAGGTACCGTAAATCATATTTTTCGTAAACCTTTTTTTTTAATATTTCTATCACAAATAACTTCAACCTTGAGAAATTCAGAAACTTTTTCCAGGGATTGTAAATTCAAGCGAAAAACAAATCAAATCAATCTTCCCGAGACAAAATATTCAAATTAATATTATATAAGTTCAAGAAAAAATTCGTTTCTTTTTTTATTGACTTATGTTTAGAGAACTAAAAAAAATACGTAAGAAAAAAACAACTTAAATAATAATAAATAGTAATAATAAATACACGTTTTTGTAACTTAGATGAAAATTTATTTATATTTTAATATGAAGCAGAGTCAGAAAGTAATCTTAATATGGATATTAAAAAAGACAATATTATAATCTTATAATATATTATAATCTTATATTATAATATTATAATCTTAATATGGATATTAAGAGAGAGACTCTTTAACTGTCCTCGCAATTACCAGTTAAGAAGAAATATTGCTACATTCTTTCGTTCGGTTTTATACAGTCCTCTCTAAAAATTACCCTGTTATATGACTTCTTAAATTCATTAAAATCGGTTAATCTACTTACGGGAAATATAATTTTTCTGTCTATAATTTCAGATTAGATCTGAATAACATAAGAGCCCCTGCGCTTAAGTAAATGAAAGAAAATCAATAAATGCAAATAAAAAATGTATGGCTACAGTCTCTTGAATGTTGATGATCAAAGCAATTAAGAAAGTTTTGGGATATGATTCTCTACATCTTCGGTTAGTTTAAGTTAAAATTTAAAGAACTTTCATGGATACAATTTTCAGAAACGCACTTATTTCACAGCGAATGACTTTCATTCCTTTATTTCTTTGTCTATTTTTTTTTATTATGGTCATCAATAAAAGTAATGAAAAAAGGAGACTAGGGGGTAGGGGGTGGGGGAGGTTTCTTCTTTTAACTTAAAGCGTATAATCGATGTCGGTGGACAGTGCGGGTTGGGGTCGCGGAACGGGGGTCGTTGAAGCGAGTGAGCATTTCGCGATCACTATGGCAACCACGAAGCCGTTCCCGTCCAAGTATTATGGGATAGCGAACCGGGAATCCTGCACCTGTTGGCTTCTGGGGCATCTGCTCGGCTCGTCGGTAAATTGGGTTCAACAATCCCAATGGAAAATGACGACCTCTTGCTTTTCCCTTCTTCTCTCGAAAAGCGAACACGGGTGCACTCTCTCTTTCTCTCTCTCTCTCTCTCTCTCTCTCTCTCTCTCTCTCTCTCTCTGGTTGGTTGGTTGGGTGGCTCATCGGCTGGTTTGTTAGTCGGTAGGTTTGGTTGGCGAGATCTCCAAATGTCGGGCAGTACAGTCATCAAGTACGCAAAAGGGTTACCGCAAACACGGTTTAATCAAAGTTGTCAATGGGATTCGCCAGGTGCGCCGGCGGTACTTCACCTCTTGCTCTCTTCACCCATTGACTCGGTCTACCTTAATCCCGTTTAAATCGCGTCCCCAACGAGAATGGAGAGAAAAACGCTTTTCGCACGTGCAATTTTTCCTGGTTCGTTCCCCTGAGACAGGGCTTAAAAATAGAGAGGAAAGTCTTGAAAGAAGGAAAGAGAAAGAGCTCCATTTGTTCCTTCTCTTTCCTCTCCCCCTCTTCACTACCATCACCACCACCAGCAAAACCATTTTTATCTTTCCAAATTTTTTCCCCCTATAGTGTTCGAAGAAAAGGGAAATGAATAAATAAGCAAACTCGACTCTACTCCACCTGTCCTTGACGCCCCCCACCCCCTTCTCTCTATTTCGACCCATTCCTGCACTTTCTCATTATCTTTACCTCCTGCTCGCTTTTTTTCGAGGATCACCGCCCACTCCATCAAGATTTCGTCGAATAAACTCTACACTATATCATCCATGAAGAGAGCAAAGAATTTCTTAGACAGAATTACTCCTCTTTCGCTATAATTTATTTTTCTTAGAATAAACCACCTTCTTCTTCAGCGCTATCTCCAATTCAGATTAGGTTAGCTAATTCAGATTATAAATGAACTTCATGCCAAAGTCCGAACAGAATTCGAAAAACTCTCAACTTATTTCTCAGTATAAAAAAAAACAAAAAAAAAACAACAATAAATTGATCCACTTGACTACCTGTTTTCTTTTTATTTTGTTATTTTCTAAGCTGTGCTAATTAATGTTTCTTTATTTTTGTTTTTTGCTTTTGTTTTTACAAGTTTGAGCTCTCTAATGTGCGAAAGAAAAATACATAGATCACAACTACAATAGGGACAAAGCCAAATTGATAATAATAACCGAAGTTGAAAAAAGGAGGCGTCGTTGGAACTTTACAAGGCTATAGAGCAGGGGTGGGCACGCTTGAGGTCAATGAGAGCCGCATTCCGGACTTTCATATATTATAAAGAGCCACCTTATAGTTACATAGTATTAAATACACAATCTCAAGTAGCAAAATATTAGTTACTTAGTCAATTTAATAAGATTCAGTGAAAAAGTTTTTGAAAAAACAGGTTTAAATTTTCAATGACCCATGTCTGCTATAGAGTTACATACTACATCCATACAAGCTACAGTATTAATTAAGATTAACAATGAACAATTAAACAAAAGACTCGTGTAATATTGATTATTTGCTGTTTTCCTTAGTAGCTCATCATCTTCCTTTTCAAATCTGTAATGCCTCTCAAAATTTTCCGCGAAGTGATGCACTACTTTTTCCAAAACAGCAAGTTCTTTGCGCATTTCGATATTTTGGTGGAACATATATTCACTCTATTACGTTACTTAAAGTCAATAAAGCAGAATAAAGTCAGTAAAATAACTAACTATATAAAAGACACACACGATTTCTTGACTCTATAATTGGCCAAAATCACTATTTGGCTACACTGGCTTAAATAGAAGCCTTATTACAGGGTCTGTAATTGGCATGTTTGATTGGTTCCAAGAACTTGTCTTTGCAGTGGAAATTCTGCATAAAAGCTTAACTTTGGCTAAAATATGATAACAATTTCCGAAGGTTTGATTACAATAATGTATTTTCAATGCATTTGTATATAACCCTTCCGTTCCGCACGCCGGCCAGGTGGCCGAGAGGACTAGGGCGTAGGCTTTCTAGTACTCGAGTCCGCCTGGTCGTGGGTTCGAATCCCGCCGTGGGCATGGATGTTTGTGTTTGTCCCGGGCTGCGTACTGTTATAACTTGTGTAAAAGGCGCAAAATGACCTTAGTAGTCGACGCCAAGTTTCTAATAAACCAACCAAACCGTTCCGCACAAAAATGAGAACAATAACCGATTGATAACATTAACCGCGATTACATTAAGCGGTGCCACTATTTAAAATTTTAATTTGATGATTCTGATTAATTGTACAGGATGTCCCGAAAGGTATAAAATGAGTTACTATAAGATAAAAATTTATACAGTATAAACATGTCATCTATTATTAATAGTTTCTGAGAAAATTAATGGTTTCAAATTATAGCTATTTGAAATTAAAATTATGAAGTTTCTAATACGGCTTTAATTTTACTGCATTCTAATAACTTTATCATAACATTTTTTTTAATATTTGTCACGATGCATTTTTCTATGCTTTGGAGAACGTGACGAATTGCGCGCCTGAAGGCATCTTCACGTTCTCTTGATTTAGTCCGCAGCATCTGTTATACGTGCAATAAGCTCGTCTCATGTATGATAACCTCGTTTTCTATATATCTCACACCTTAACCAACACACATGCAGTAGGGTGATCTTGGTGGCCAACTAAATGTTCCACTGCGATTAGGCAAAACTGCATTTAAATTATTTACTTTAAATTGATTTAAAGTATTCGATAGTTAACCAATAGCTGTATTTCAGAAACCACTAATCAAAGACTACATGTTTATATTTTGACTTGTAATAACTCATCCTACACCCACACGAAATATTGATCTTTCCTCCCGGGACACACTGTATATTCAAGATATTTAATAAAATATTTCCGCTTTCCCTTTGATGCATTCAATTTAATTATTTCCAAAAATAAATTTAAAAAAAATCAAAATTAATCGCAATGAATTGTTTCTTTAAATTGTCCGTAAAATTCAATAACCTAGACGACTTTAATCTAACGTAAAAATACTAAAAATAAAAATAAATTAAAATTCGTTAAAGTTTTGGTTTTATTTTTTTTCCAATGATCTTTCTTTTTAAAGTTAAAATTGAAACTTTCTATCCTTTACGTCGTTCTCCCGTTCCTCTTTTGTGAAATAAATCAATTTCTTTCTTTAATTTCTGTTTCCTTCTAGGAAACTCAATTGATGGCGAAGGAGGAAGAGGAAAAAAAGCTAAAAAAAAAAAAAAAAAGAAAAAAAAGAAAAAAAAAAAAAAGAAACTACTCCTGAGTGAAGCGAA
>JAHWFO010057280.1:12982958-12998101 GCA_023313115.1 Rhysida immarginata | reverse complement strand
AAAAAAAATAAAAAAAAAAAAAAGAAACTACTCCTGAGTGAAGCGAAAATAAGTTTAAAACAAGTAAAGAAATTGAATTTCTCGTTGAACCCAATTACTGTCATCGGGCGTTGTTTTCTTTTTCTTTTTTTATTTACCCCTTTCTCCTCTGTTTTCTCCTTTTCTTTACCCTTCTATTCTTCTCTTTCTAGCTTTCAAAGACACAATAAAAAAATAAAAGTACATAGCCCCCACATCCTGATTTTCTTCCCCCCACACAAACTCTTTGCACTTCTTCGTGTAAAGAGCAACGACGGCCGATCAAGCTTTGTTTTCGGGAGAAAAATTTAATTTTCATTTTCAGCTCTCATGTTTTCTGAATGATAAACAAGGTTCTTCTAAGAGGGATTCGGGGTTTTGTATGCGGGTGATGAACTAAGCCAAATAAATCCCTCTTTCTCTTCCCCACAACCCCATTATATTTCTTCTCCTGATTTAGCTTCTTCCCAATGTTTCATTCATAGCAATGAACCGATTCGTCGTCATAGGCTTTCTCATCTCCACTGAATATTCATTCGAAAGGAAAAAAGATTTACAATTTAAATTAAAGAGGAAAAAAAAAAGACTTTATGAAAACAGCTCCTTCCTTCTTTAAACTAGGATGACGTCAATTGTGTGCGTTATTGCCTCTGCAACGATGTAATTAGTATCTGTGATGTAACGAACAAGCCTTTTTTAAAAAATTTTCTTACATTAATTTTATCTATATATACGCATTATATTATTTAGTCTGCAATTTCTGGACGACTGAATGCAGCTTTCCCAGACTAATTTCTCGTCTTGACGCAGACGGCGTGACGCTGTGACATTTAGGAGAGGCAATTTAAAAGTCTGTCGACATATGTTTTTAAAGGTCTAACCTTAACAGCAAACAGAAACATCATCGCTATACAATATATCTTCCTAACCGATATCGTCTAAATCCGAGGGCCAACAGAAATACGTTGTGCCTCAAAAAATTGCAGAAATCGCTCAAAAACACATTTGCGGAACGTTTCTTTAAATACTTGTATTTATTGCTTCAAAAAAACTGATACGCTAAGCTTTGATGGATTTTTCTCCTAACAGATATAAAAAGAGGCCATGTTTAATTCAAGCTAGACAATAAATCAAGTTTACGATGGGCACGTCGTCGATTGTGGTCATTAGACATGCTCTTATAAATGTCGAGGATGACCAATTCCCCAGTAATAAAATTTAAATATTTACAACTCTCTATTGCTTGATTTTAAAAATAAAAAGGAGGGAAAAAAATCGAATGCAATGTTGTGCATTCAATGGGATCAATGACTTATTATGTTGGCATGTTTTTTAAACACTAAAAATCTTATATAGTTGAAACGTTGGATTAGATTTAATAAGTAATGATATTGGTTTATAATATAGGAAAAACAAGAAAATAACAAAATTAATAATAATAACAAAAATAAGTTGACAGTATTCAATATCAATTCCTAAGATCGCCTCTGAAATCGCCGAGAGCAACCTCCTTATTATTAGACATATTTTTAAAAGGTTTTCCTAGCAGTTAAAGATATTAATGGGAAAAACGGAAGGAGAAATTTTGCGACTTCATTTGAATCAGGGATCATATGAGTAGTTGGTAGATGCTAGCAAGTTGAATGAAAACTTAGTAACCTTGGGCTTTTCTCTTTTTCAAGGGTATAATACCGCACGATTAAAATTCAAATAATAAATGGTTATAGAATGTTTTTGTCCACTTCATGACAAACTGCTCGACATCCTAATCGGAACTAATTCATTTTTCTTCAACGGAAGCACAGCATTTTGTAGATATTCTAAAGAAGAATTCTCATTATTTGTAATATCGGGTTTTATCTGAATTTTCCTATTAAGTACCGTCATTATTATAAGTCCAGTTTTTTTCCAATGAATTTTGTCACATGACTAAAAACTTAGATAAATTTTTTAGAACTTTGATCTTGGTTCTTTATAAATTCTTGGTTATTGTTTTTCTTGTTAAACATATTTAATCTTTGTTGATGAAATTATTTAATCTTTCTAGCCTACAACAATACTGAAGCAATACTCTACTAGTGAATGTAAGTTAAATTGAAGGGGTCAGCGCAACAGTGGTCTAACCCTCTCCGAGTCGAAAATTTAAATACTGATGCCATGTGTTGCTATTGAAGGGAACTATCATCCTATGAAGTAAAAAGATATCAATTAACATTATAAAGTTTTTTTTGAAGCCTCTATTGCTTTCTCTGCATAATTGAAAGACAACAATTGAAAAACGTTAAGTTGCTTTTTCTCCATTTTATAAAAAAGTGGCTTAGACCACTGTTGCGCTGAACCCCTGGAAATCGCGCTCCAGAAGAAAATGGTTCGAATGGGCAGTTTTTTCGCAGCCGACGACCAAGTGCAGACTTCAACAATCTTCCTCTAGAGCCATTCATCACTTCGAGGAATCTTCTGATGGATTATTTTGCTATAGTCCATCCAATCTTAGTTTGTGCGAAATGTGATGGACATGTTAATTGTTATGTATTGTTTAATGTTTGTTGTAACAATGTCCAACAATTAAAACGGCCATCACATTTCGCGCAATGTAAGGCTGCATGGACTATAGCGACCTGCACTAGTCATACTATAAATGTGAACTTAAGAGTCCCTGTAAGTAAAACGAGTAATGATACTCCATTATTTTCTATGGAAGCGAATTCATCCAATTAGAGCCTTTTATCAAATCACGTGACAACCCACAAAATGGGTGCTCTCAGTATTTACAGATATTCATGAACGTCGTAAAGAATGAATTTTTCTGATGTTAAAATTTTTATGTTATGAATTAATAAAAATGGTGATATTAAAAATATTAGATTTCTCACTTTCTTTATCGATATATATCACTTCACAAGTTCTTATTTTTAGTTGAATTGAATTTTTTAAATAAATTTCGAATAAAATATTTAACAAGCCGGCTCGGTGACCGAGAGTGTTAAGGCGCAGATCTTGCCGCTCTCGAAACCAGCGAGTCGCGGGTTCGAATCCCGACGAGGGCATGGATGTTTGTGTTTGTCCCTTATCATTATAATCCTTTCATCATTTTCATCTATACTCTGGAATTAACACTTCCAGTTTCAAATTTGAATCAGGTATATACCGATTCCTACCTTTCAAATTTCAATTTATTCACGTGGTCCCTAGATGGCCAAAATCGAATAAGAAGAAAATATTTAACAGAATTGAAAATTTAACAATTTGTAATAATTTTGCTTTCAAAGTTAAAAAAAAATAACAGGCTAAGCATTCTTATAGAATTATTGAATTATGTAACTGAGCAAAATGATGTTCAAAAAAGAGCAATTTTTCTCATGGAATTTTCCAAAGAAAATCCATGTAACACCTAATAAATTATTTTTAAAAAATTTTCATTTGGTAATGAATTTCCATAAATCTTTAAAAACCGAATTATTTTTCCTCGTAATTACAAAAATTCAATCAAATTTGCCGTTTTCCCCATATAGGTTAACATTATACATGGCTGCCATATACAACCATATACACGGTGGGACCCTTTCTTGGATTACGGTTCTGACTATTGTGGTTACTGGTCAGTATTCGTTGTGATAAAAAAAAACTAAATTTTCTAATGATTTTGGAAGTCGTCAACTGAAATAATAGCGGAAAAACAACGTGGATCGTCCTTCATTGTTTCAATCAACATTAATGGAGAAAATACAAGAAAGCGAGCTAGCGGGTTAAGCGGAAGTCTACTATTGCGGGTTAAGTGAGGTTGCGGTAATCGGCATTATTCTGGATAGTTTTATTTCATAAGTATGAAAACCTTTAACCTGTTTATTGAAATTTACTCACGTTTAGAATAAGTCTGCACGATGTCTGTTTGTTTCTTCTACTTTGATCTCCGAATCCTGCCACTGGAAATTTGTTGCTACATTAGATTACATTAGAAGCCACGAAGTTTGCCGTATTCCTTCACCAGATGAAGTTTGTCGTAGATCGTGACTCGGAAGATTGAGCCTTTTGTATTGACGCCCCACTAACATACTAATTTCCTTAAGTTATATTTCCTCCACCTTATCGATCCTTCTTTTCCCTTTTTCCCTTCCTCGTTAATACACTGTTTAGTCTTTTGCCGTGTGTCGAACGTTCCTCAAAATATCTGCTAGCGGACTGTCGTCTTTCCAGAATCTTTTCGCGTCCTTGATTTCGTACTTGCTTAATGAGAAGTCTTTTCTCTTCTGCAAGTTTCATAAGCGAAGCAAGCGAGAAAAGGTCACTGCCTATCGAGAGAAAACCTATGCTTCAACAGTCTGTTGCGCTGTGCCTCTAACCCAATTTTATGTTTGTCATCTTTGTTATAATTCAAGTTTTTGTAAATTATATTTTCATTTCCAATTGAAACTTAACTAAAAAAGAAATAGAAAATAGAAGAAGAAAAGAACATTTTTAAGGGACATCATTTATTTATTTCACTCTTGATGATTGATTATTCCCTGCCCAATTTCTTTTCTGTTCCCCAAAAATCACTGTTTGGAATTCAACTGGATCAAAAATATTGTGCAATTCAACTTTGTTTTTCATGGGAACAAAATCCATTGATACAGTTGTCTCAATCCTAAATGGATGGAATTATTGTGGATTTATCGTCAATATACTGTATAAGTGGGCGTTCGAAGTTTAAAAATATCTTTCTTACTTAATTAATTGCTAAAATATTTTTTAGAGAATCTGCTGAAATCTTTTAGGGGTTTGGATATGTAACATAGATAGCGGTTGTCTTGCGAGTGGCGGAAGGTCAATCCGGTTTTTACCCAATGAATTGAATTATCGGCAATAAGGGTTAGCGCTCCTTATTACAATAGCTATGTTTATTTTTAATTTAGAAACTACAAGAATTGTAGAAGATTCACTAAATGGTAAAGGCAAAAAAATTACGCTCTAGCACAATTTCTGTAAGAGTGCAGCGATTGTCATAAATTTAAGACCACTAAAAATTTAAGATAAATTAAATGATAATCTATATTTTGATTTTAAATTATTTTATAAATCATATATGTCTGTAAACATAATATACAGGGTGTAAATTTTAAGTTGACAAAGCAGAATAACTCGAAAAATAAGCTTCACACGAAAAAATGCGTAGAATCCAAAGTTGATTATTTTCGAGGGGGCATCTGCTGGTGCTAAAATTAGCCCACCCCCCCCGGCCCCTGGGGGTGGGGCGGGGGGCAACTTTAAAATTTCAAATGGGAACCCCTATTTTTTATTGCAGATTCAGGTCCTACATAAAAAACTACGTACATTTTGTCTGAAACATTTTTTTTATTTTTGGTAGATGGCGCTGTAATTCAAGAAAATCCATTTTCTCATTTTTGCGTGGAAATAACTAATTTATTATTCATTTCGATTCCTACATTGTTTTAACTACAATGTAATTTGAAGACATTTCGTCAACAAACAAATAACGTAAACATTGGCATTTTTTTCAGAATGTTTACATTTTAAATTCTGATCTTTAGAAGAAAAGATTGTAATTTTTCAACTGTTTTTGTGAGTGTACAACGCCGTATTGCTTTTGAATTTACATTATGAATTATCTTTCTGTGGAAGAAAAAATTGAGATGGTGTACATTTATGGAGAAAGTGGGAGAAATTTTGATAATGCAGTCGCGCTTTATGCTCAGCGTTTTCCTGGCCAAACGCGATCACGGTCTTCTTTTGTTCGAGTTATTAAACAATTTACTGCGGAAGGTAGTGTGAACCAGAAAAAAAGAACCCGTGCAGCTACTGTTTGTGGAGAAAACAATCAAGTGTCAGTCCTAGCTGCTGTGGCTCATAATCCACATGCGAGCACAAGAGAATATCAAGGCAATCAGGAATTTCACATATGAGTGTTTGGAAAATGCTGAAGCTCCACAAATTTCATCCATATCATGTATCTATGCATCAGGAACTACATGGCAATGACCACCAAAACCGTCTAACGTTTTGTCACTGGGCACTTCAGCAGATGCAAACAAACCAACATTTTTTTTGCACGAGTTCTTTTCTCCGATGAGTCAACATTCACAAACCACGGGGAAGTTAATCGACATAACATGCATTACTGGAGTGAACAGAACCCACACTGGATTCGAGAAGTCAACCATCAGCGACCTTGGTCAATTAATGTTTGGTGTGGGATAATTGGCGATAAACTTATCGGTCCATATTTTATAGACGGTAATTTGAATGGCAACAAATATCGTAACCTACTTGAAAATGAACTACCAGATCTACTTGAAGACCTGAGTATTGAACTTCGACAACACATGTGGTTTCAACATGATGGTTGTCCAGCGCATTATTCATTAGTAGCGCGCGAAGTACTACATCGACTTTACCATGGTCGCTGGATCGGCAGGGAAGGTCCTGTGAATTGGCCAACCAGATCGCCTGACCTTACATCGCCAGATTTTTTCTTATGGGGTTACCTCAAAGATATCGTTTATAAGGAAACGCCAACCACTCGCGAAAACATGATTCAAAGAATAAGAGATGCTTGCGCTGCAATTACACCAGACATGTTATCAAGATGTGTTCAGGAATTTACAAAACGAGTCAATAAATGCATCGAAGTTGGAGGTCATCAATTTGAACATTTAATTTCATAAAACGGCGAGATGCAAGGGATTTAAGGACAACAAGCAGGCCGAAAGTGAGAGGCGAGGGGACTCACTGGAAATACAAGCACCCCGAAATTCATTTACTTGCAAGTATTTGCAAATAAGAAAAAATAAAACGAAAACAATCGGTCCTTTTAAGGACCACCAAATCTTAAACGGGAATAACTTCATCTTTACACAGTCTTTTACTTTTTTACTCTGTTAGTTAATGAGTTCACTCGTTAGTATGTAGGATGTTCGGTTAGTTAGTTAGCTAATCAGTTGATTTGTTTGATAATTATAAAGTTGTGTGGCCTCATGACCACGAAACAAAACAAAATTATCCTAATCCGCGGCAAAAAATAATAAAATAATAACTTTGCGGCAAAATTTACGAAGTAAATAAGTATTTTTTATTTCTCCGTAACCATTTCCACGCAAAAATGAGAAAATGGATTTTCTTGAATTACAGCGCCATCTACCAAAAATAAAAAAAATGTTTCAGACAAAATGTACGTAGTTTTTTATGTAGGACCTGAATCTGCAATAAAAAATAGGGGTTCCCATTTGAAATTTTAAAGTTGCCCCCCGCCCCACCCCCAGGGGCCGGGGGGGTGGGCTAATTTTAGCACCAGCAGATGCCCCCTCGAAAATAATCAACTTTGGATTCTACGCATTTTTTCGTGTGAAGCTTATTTTTCGAGTTATTCTGCTTTGTCAACTTAAAATTTACACCCTGTATAAAAATAAATTAACTGTCTTATTATTTGTTTAAGCAGAAATGAAAATTCCATGAAAAATACAAATTAGTTTGACATAACTTTAAGACCACGCTCATTTTTTATTATTTAAAGTGGGAACTACTTAATTGTTAGATTTACACTTGATTCACATAAAATCTAGTCATATGGCTCGTATATGGTTGAAAAATTCATTATCCAAGATGCCTAAACGTGCAAGATTTACTGATTTCGAAAAAGGATAAATTCTTGCACCGTTTGGGCATAGTCACTTTTCTTCATAGTGAAGTCGTCACCTTCATTTCGACCCAGGGAAATCGTCATATTCGTTCCGTCCCAGAACATTGTGTTACTCATTCGACTCGACGCATTCAGCTCATCACATCATTTTGCAACTCCACGCAATATCCTTGAACAGTGACATTTTAAGAAATATTAAGTGGGTTAAATTTCTTTACTTTTATTGATCTTAAAATACTTTTTCTTAATGAAAAATTTATCAAAATAAAAATATTTTCATCCTCACGAATCAGTTAAACTGATTAAAAAATTTATAAGATTAGTCGAATGAGATATAGATTAGTTTAAACCGAAAACTGAAATGATTAAATGTTTTTATATTTATTTGGTCGTTAGGGCATTACAATATGTGTTATATTTAGATTAATATCTTAATGTTCTCCTTTTTAATGTAAAATCCAGTAAATTAAAAATACTCCTTTCCTTTATTAATGTATTATATTTATTTTATTGGTCGTCAGGGCTTTACTTTTTATTTTATTTGACTGTTTGACTTTTTACGAATCTTTCTTGGATTAATCATAAGGATTAGAAAAATAATAAGGAAAAACTGTAGAATCAAACTAGCAATCTAAAAAAAAAGTGAAGCCTGAATCCACAGAGTAATGAGAAAAAGAAACCCGGTTGATCATTTCTTTTTCTCATTACTCTTTTGTGGGGAATATAGAGGTTTTCACTTTCTTTACAAAGACTAACAATGAAATCTCTATTTTTGGAAGTTGCTTCTCTGCAGATTCTCTCCTCTCCGTTGATTTCATTCTATCTCTAGAAGTAATGTACATGTACACACAAAAATGCTGCTATTATTTGGAGATGTGGAAATATCTTTATATTTATACTTTAAAGGTAAATCTTAATTAATAACAGATGCAGTAGAATCAAATGTCACTTCCAATTCATCCCGCCTCTGAAAAATTAACTAACAATTTTAACTTTTTTGTGCGCAAGTAATTTTCGATAAAAAATATTTACAGAGAATTTTTTTTTCAAATCAGTGGCAAAGATCCTTTCTGAGATGAAATGACGATATGAATGTATGAAGTTGACTAAGGGTGAAGATTAAGGTGCGAAGAATCAATGATCTGAAAACTTTAGCAGTATCGCCACCGCCGGTGAAACGATGTTAGGGCGAGCATGAGCAGAAGGCATACAATGTTGATATCCTTGGCGCAACAAATGGTACACATGTACAAGTTTACCAAATCAAGGTAGGGAAAACTTTTATAGTGTTTCTTTATTATGTAATAGAATGCAAAGGTATCTCTTGATTTTTAATATTTAAACAGATCTTAGGAGCACCTTCATATATAATATGCTAATAAATTTGTTTTAAACTTACATGATATAACAATTTGTTAATTTATTGAGAACTTACATTAAGTAATGCAGATCAAAATTCAAATAAGCTTTGATTCACAAAGTAATGCAGATTTGTTTGTTCAATTAATTTTAATTAACTGCAAACATACAATGGCCTCCTGGCTGTTTGTGAATTTAAATTTGTTTGCTAAGCTCTAACTTTAATTTTATTCTATATGTATTTAGGCACATTTTAAACCAAATTAATTAAAATTAAATATAATTCAGTAATTAGAAATTTATATATTTTCAAATGATGTTTTAGTGACATCCTTACATCTTTTTATTTATTCATTCTTCAAGTCTTCCTGCAAAATGAATTTTATGCTCTAAAGAGCGAAGGGAGACTAAGTAACTTAGATTTACACAAATGTTTTAATACATGATGTAGATTAGTCATTTATTTTTTATTATATCTTAAATAGAGGGTCCGTGAAACATTTCAAAAAATTCACCATATAAAAACTACGCGACAGATAATGGTCAATTTTGCGCCGATAGAAGACTCAAGCTTCTTTTTACATATAACACACACGCCCAATGAGTCCATCCATACTGATTTGATAGAGACTTATCCTATAATCCATTTTCTCCCATACGCGTGTCAGTTGAGCATATCACAGTTACGAAATTCCTGCAGTTAGCAATATCCCTTACGAATCGCCACAATTACTGCGCCATTTTCTTGATGGATGTATATGTCGTAACCAAATGGTGCTACATTTTCATCTAAGTACCCTCCCATTTCATTGCGGTAATAAGCCTAATGTGGTGTAGACACGCTGTAAAATATCGAGAATTTAGTAAAAATTCGTTTATATTTCATTTCAATAGCTAGCCTATGTAAAATTTACTTTAAGTGGAATGGCAATTAAGTCATTAAAAGGTTTCTGTGTGTTGCATAAATATTAAACCGTCATTAAAGACATACCTAATGTACCATTACAAACTCTTTCTGTAAGTATTTGAATATCTGGACATATTCAAGAATGAATTGTAGCAATTTGGAAATATTTATTCATTCTCCAGTCAATTTCACACATAAGTCGCCTGTATTGCTCCTCTGTCGAGGCCTGTTTATAATGTGAAAATATTTAGAGAGAGAAGCTTACGTGTAAAGAATTGGGTATGAAAACGTTGAAATGTGCTATACAGCAATATAAAAATAAGCAGTTCCTTTTAACCCATCGCAAAAGCTGAAAACCAAATCCGCCTGCAAATAAATTTTAAACAGATTACTAGAAATCTAACGCGTTTCTGCTTAACATAAAATCAGACTTTGAACTAATCTCGTAAAAAATTTTCTGATAATATGCCAATTTGAAGAGACGATCACGTAACAAGAAATTTTAACGTGCTTTGCTTCAGGTATTAAATAATCTCTGAAAAACGAATATAGGCTACCGAAGCGCTCAAAATCACGGAATCGCATTATAATAACTCACCGGGACGAGATGGTTAATTTTAGTTGTTTTTTTTTAAATTATCTATATGTAGGTTTTAATCGCTAACTTAAAACTTTTCCGACATCGGCATCTAATGTGTGAAATAAGTAATCATGAAATTTTATCGCCATAAGTCGGGCCTGTAATGTTACAACATGGTTGTCGTTATTTTCTCGTTTCCTCTCTAACCGTAGTAACAATAGTTTGTGCAAAATATCGCACTTCAAAACATCTGACATTTAGCAGCAGAAAATATCAATCTGTGTTTACTTCGCAAATCGTCGTCGGAGACATTAGCATTTTTTGATAATGCATCTGGTGACATGGCAATGAAAAAATGGTACAAGTTTTCAGGGAGATCGTCATATAGAAAATACGTGATAAAGTAGTTTAAAGGGGGAAGTCCAGCCAAATATGAATTGTGTCTAAAATTTGGCAGTAGTGAATGGTGTAGTTTGTTTCTATTATAGATCGATAACAATTTCTAAAAATTGGAAATTATTATGCACTCTTTGATGCGCGAATGTATCTGAGTGGTGTTGCGACCTGATGACCTGAAGCGTGTGTTTTCCTTATTACAGCTGGGCTGGTGAAAAGTTGTATAAAAATTTAAACGATGGAGAAAAAATGTTTGATACAGCCCTACATGTTTGATGAAAAAAACGTCAGCAGCGACGAAAATATACATGAAATTTCATCGTGTATTTGTAGTAAGATCGATAATGATGTTAATGCATTGCATGCATTCCTATGGATTCCGGTCTGAATATAGTGTACCTTGCCACGCCCCTATGAAGCATCACAAATTACCTCCGCGAGCATAAGAGCGCGTGATATTTTGTGGTTTTGTTAATTACTTGTATTGTCGAATATTAGAAGAAATTTTCGGCATATTGTGAATTAGCAACATAATTTAAAGATATCCAACAGTACTTTCATTATGGCTGGATTTCCCCTTTAAAGAGACAGTGGCAAAAAAGAGAAACCCACTTTTCCACAAAGTTATTTTTTAATTAAATAATCTTGGGAAAAGTGGTTTTCCTTTTTTGTCATTGTCTGTTATATCCGAAATTTCTTGGTGACCCTTTATTATATGATTTACGAAGGTTTCGAAGAACGGGTTCCAGTAATGTTTCAAAAAAAAATACATGAGCATTGGCAAAACGTATAACTTTTGAAGAGAACTACAGTACTTTAGTGGGAATGTACTTTTACCTGTTAAAAAAAAAAAAAAAAAAAAATTCTGGAACTTTTTGACACTTTCAGTTATATTTTCTAGTTAAATTTTTTCAATATGCAGTATGAGCCTACGTTTTAGAGTAAAATAAATTGCAAAAATCAACAAAAATAATCAGCCTGAAAAACCTAAGCATAACCAAAAATAATATCTGCTAAAAATTAAATTCGGTTTTGAAATATGCATTGTGGAAGCCATTTTGAGATTTCTCTATTGAGCTTTATTTTCAGCACATAGTAAGATGAGAGGGGGTGACATAACAAGCACTATTCCTATCCATATGAATCCGCTTTAAAAGCATCATTTGAAAAGCGAATCTACTTTAAAAGGGAGAAGCAGCAAGTCGTACAAAGGGAACTTAAAAAGAAAAGAGTGACCTTTTATAAATTTTCCCCTTTTTCTCTCTGTCGAAACAATAAGTGGTTGATCAATAATATGGAGTCGCTTCCGATTCTCTTAACGTGTGCCCTCACGCGACGAGTGACAAAAGTGGGCGTGACAGGTGGCAAGGAGACAGGTGCACGCGGAGGGTCGTTGCGGCTTCCGTCTCTTAGCTTGAACTCTCCGCCCTTATCCTGTCAAAACCAAAGCCGCCCCTATGTAAATGAAAACATATATAAATCCCTTCAGGGTTCTTTGCGCACTTTTTCTTATTATTATTTTCATACGGAATTCTTGCTTCTAACCATTTCGATCTTTTAAAGTTTTGACAAAAAATCCAAATTGTGAAAGCCTTCAGGCATTATTCTTTGAAGGTTGCTGTATATTGACGTAAATACCATATTCAGCGATTTAGACAGCCCTATACCAAAAGCTTTCAGTATTTGAAAGGCTATTTAAAATATTCCACAACTTTAACAGGTGCAAAATACGGTTCAAAACAAAGCCGACGTTAAATATCCGTCAAAATTTCCCGAGAGGGGAGATCAACTAAATTCATGGAAGAAATAACCTTGTCGAGGATCTCCTTGTTAGCGAAACGACCTTTTCATGGCAGAGCGAACGTTTCAGTCAAACACTGAATTGAATAATTTCGATGATAATCCTAATTTGATCCTGACATGAAATAAATCGATACAATTTCAAATGTGTCATGGATGAATGGATGAGATCGGGTTGATGGGCAGTATGGAGATGAAAACACCAATAATAATAGAACGCCGAATCTCAAATCAGACACTGACTTCATAAATAAAGTTCTCTTAACACACAGAGGTCGCAATTGCAAACATAAAATCAGTTATTGACGTTTAAACACGAAACTCTACACGTAGTTCACCATCAAATTATCAAAAGCTTACAAACGTTAATTTTCATTATGTTGCTCGCTCCACTGAAACAGCGAAAAGCATGACTACGTTAAGCTTGGAGACTGGCAAATAAAAGACGCTATCTCTGAAAAGGGAAATAATCTTTAATATTAACTCCTCTGAAAAATAAATATAAAAATCCTAAACTTTAATCTAACTCCAAATGACTTCCGAAGTTAGCTGGATTATTATACGAAAAAGCAACCTAATAGATGCATTTTTGTAAAGACATAAGATGAGCGAACTAATAAAGATAATTTCAAATTATCAAGCGATATGCATTAACAACCTTTACAATCTTTGAAACGGTATGAAGACTTCTTTCCCTTTACTTTTATAAAGAGAGTTATGGAATCCTCTTTGTGTCCTCTTAACCATATTTTAAATTTGATTATAAAATATTTAGTTGTATAGGGAAATTAAAAAATAGCATATTTGCCAATGCTCCAATATTCATTTTGTTTTGACCATATTTACCATTTGCAAGAAAAAACTCGTGAGTAGGGCGATATTTTATTCGTTAGTTCCAAAAACCACCAATAGAGGGCGCATTTCAAGACGAACTACCGACAGACACTAAGTTTGGTTATGTAAAGCTGCTAATGCAGAACAAAAGTCGAAAACATATCAACGAATATGACTTTGGCTCTTCCAGAAGATGCTTTTCTGGTAAAATTGTTTTAGCGAAATGGTGAATCTGCTACATAGCCCATAGTGTGTTGAGAAGGTGCTCAGATTGCATTTTTCTCATGACAGTATCATCAGCCGTCAGTTTTCTTTGTTTTGGTCTCAAAGATTTGGTCAACAGTGATCCCATTTCATCTCTGTCAGATCTTAAGGGCAGCATAGCACTGCCATTTTCCTAACATTCCAAGGCATATACTGATTTCAAGCGTTCAACATGCTATTTTTACGCTTACAGATGATAGAAGACAATGGTGGCCATCATATTGAGCATGTAATCATTAGATAAATCGTGTAGTTCAAAGCTAGTACGCCTCTATTGGCGGTTTTTGAAATTAATTTTCGTTTTTTTTGCTCTGGAAAAAATTCCTATCATATAATTAAGGCATTTCCGAATTTCATGAATTTTCTGAAGAATAGTTTTTGCTGTAGCAAGCTACGAAATGCTAATTTTAATTTGAGACACCCTGTGTTTTACTCTTACTGAACAGACCTTTTTAAAATACTGTACGTCTACATAAGAGAGTACTGATAACAAAAAACATTTTTCTGATGCAAACATCATTTATTACGGAGCATACAAGTTTCCCGGTCTTCCTAGGCAATTGTTATTTTCTAAGCCAAGGGGATCGGTCAAAGGTGGGTATTACCCCTGAGGACATGCGTCTGATGGCGGAAGATCGTGAACGCTGAAGATCCTCCATAGGATTGCTGTCCCCGCCACCCTAACGGATAAAGAGACCGCATAAATGGAAGCCAATACGTATTATTTTTGTTTTGCATAAACCAAGCTCAGATCAACTCCGGAAGCCAAATCCCAGAGGTGCACCCAAGAGAAGGCCAAGCCCAAGGGACTCAAATGCAAGGAAGGGAAAAATTACGTGCTCGTGGGAGTGTTAATGTTTGGGTGTAGGAATTTCCATACTATGTAACAAGTGTTTAGGATTGTGGCTTTCTGTAGGGTTTTGTATAAGTCCGGGTTCAAATTCAGTATTGACAGACTTTTGTGTAATGAGTGTGGAATAACCCCAGTGGCAAAAAGAACGATTTGAACAATATGTACTCTGGTAACTCCCCAAAGATCTTTTATTTCGTGTACAAAATATGTGTATTTAGTGATTTCTTTACTGTGTCTTGTAAATTGTGTGCATTGGGGATGGAGCTATCAATTATGTAATTCACTTTGTTTTGCTTATCTACTAGTGTAATTTCTGATATGTTATGAGGGATTGTTGTGTCAGTGATTATAGCTCTGTCTAACTAGCATTTATGTGTAGGTTCTCTAAGACAGTGTCAAGGATATATTGGAGTGTTTATGTCTCAGGCTTTCGTATCTTAGCTACCTGGTTATATTATTATTATTATTATTATTATTATTATTATTATTATTATTATTA
>JAHWFO010057280.1:12972259-12982948 GCA_023313115.1 Rhysida immarginata | reverse complement strand
TATTATTATTATTATTATTATTATTATTATTATTATTATTATTATTATTATCATTGTTTGGGGAAGTCAAACTCGGATCAAGTCCGGAAGCCAATCCCAGAGGCGGACCCAAGAGAGGGCCAAAAGCCCAAGGGACTCAAATGCAATGTTATCAAAATATTTCTAAAAAAAAAAAATTGGAAAAAAAATTGCTTTATTGTGCAATTAGTGATTACTCTATCTACTTTGATAGCTTGTATTAGCTTGTATGATAAAGGCAAGCGTCTAGGCCTGTTTTCAAGTAATTATCTGTTTTCAAGTAATCCGGAAATCAATTCAATTGAATCCGTCAATTGGATTAAAGTTTTATTGTGTGGAATTGTCTTGGTATTACAAATGTGAAACATTTGAAACATACATAAAAAAATTATTTAGCCTATGTTTTGCAACAGCGTTTTACCCTAATTGTGTTTTTTTTTTAATATCGTTTCTGCGCATTTTTACTTTTTACATAGCCATTGGCTTCTTTATTGGAGACGCCTTTTTAAAAAAAAAATTGTTTGTCTGATCAGGCTTTGTTTGCCTGAAGGGAGATTATTTCTTTAGCAAAAATCTAAGTGCTCATCATTGAAACAAATTGTCTATTTTCATGATTGCTTTCCCATGATTTATTAAATTGAATTCGAGTGATTATCAAAAATTTAATTTAATTTTAGTCTTGCTTAAGTTGCAACATTAGAATTAAATTACCCTTTTCAATTCGTTCTCTACCTTTACAATTAGATTAAAGTTGGTACAAATTTCAAGTCTAGCTTCCTGAACAATGCCATATTTCCATTAAGGCAGCTCTTTCAGTTTTATTGTTTCCTTTTAAACTGATGCGTCGGCTAATATGATTTTAACAAAACCTACAAACGCTTAATAAGAAAGATGATTTGTCAGACTAAAGGCTGCTAAAAATTCTATTAATATTAATATAAAAGGATTTTTACATATTTTTAAAAAATTACTGAATAAAGACTTCAAAAGTTTTTGCCTTTGAAGTTTTGAAAAATAAAGTTCCAGGGTTTCATTTTCGTAGCTAGAAAAGGCAAGTTGAAAAAAAAACCCTTTCATCCATGTAGTATAAATGACTTTTCACATTGATTAATTACTTAAAAATTAATTAAAAATCAATTTTTGTAGGTAGCTAATTAATTTCAGAAGAATTTCACTTCTAGACGAAACTTCTGTAGAGACCCAGAATGAATGAATAAATGAATGAATGAATGACGTCATTCTATGTTAATAGATAAGTGGAAAAAATAAGAATTCATTTCGGATTTCGTCAAGTCATTATCAAAAGATTAATTTTATGCTTATTAAGAACAATGAAATGAATGAATGGGAGAGGGAAGGAAAAAAAAACGAGATATATATGCATTTTCCCCCTCTAATACCAAGGAGAGGAAAAATGCCATCGTAAACGTATTGACGTCATGGATGTCAACTTTCCAATTAGGAAACAGAGAAGAAAAAAGAAATTTAAAAGGAAAGAAACTTTTTTTTCCCTCTTCATGTTTGCTTTTTCACCCCCTATTGACATCTTTCATTCTGCCATCTGGTGTGGAAGGGTTGTGGAGCGATTGTTTTTATTGGGCTTCGAAAGAAAGGTCAAACGTCATTAATGGTAGAATATTAAATGGAGAGGGGAAGACAAATGTACGCCATCATTTCCTTCAACAACAACAATAAAAACAACAACAACAACAACAAAAAACCAGCTGAAAATCCATTTTGTTTGTGTGTATATTGTTAATGATGTTGAAGCTTTTTTTGTTATAGCTGTTGTTAAAGCGGGATTATTTACTCCGTTATAAGCATTTATTACACGGGAAGAATTTAATTTATATACATAATGTTAAGCCAGAAACTATCAATATTGTTTTGGAAAAGCACTTTTCAAAATTGGCAATCAGCATGCAAATGGGGCAAATTATCTGAAAATGATATAATGTAGAACAGGCTTGAAATACAAGGTAGATTTCCAAGTTTTTTAATTGAATGATTGTTTGCAATCGGATGACAATAGTAATCTTCAAGAAATTGCGTGAAAGGTAAAAGAAAAATAAACCGGCATTTTACATGATGAAAATGAAGATAAATAAATGGTTGGAACTTTCTTGCAATACTTAATGTTTAATATTTGGTATTGCAAGTATTATTAATTAGTTCTGTAAGCTACTTGCAATAACATATTCAGACACAATGAGGAAATAGATGCAAATGCGAGAAGAGTGGGAGGTCTACAAATTGAAATGCATTATGTAATAGTATTTAATTAGAATGATGAAAAGGCAATTTAAAATTCGGTACCAAGAACACTTAAATTCATACAAGTATGATAACAAAAATTCAACTTTCGCCAATCACATTCTTGCATCTGGTCACCCATTTAATAACACTGACATACAAAAACATTTTTTTTTGTCTTTCTTTGGCGAGTTGATGTGTTTCTGGTTAATTTTGGCATGCTGATTCCAAATCTGTAAACCAGATTGTTTGTATCAGATCAGAATTTTAAGAAAACCGCATTCAAATTTTAATTTTCCACTTTTTTGGCAGGAAATGTACAGGGTGTTGCAGATAACTACAGGGCAGTATAACGGGAAGCCTACCAGCTCGATTGCAGGGGCCGGCTCAACATCAAATGATAATTGGGTAATTTTATCAAAACATGACAGTTTTGACGTTCACCTCCCCCCTCCTCGACTGTGGAAACCGCTGGCTGCTGCAGGCCACCTTCATCTCCCTCCATTCTGCCAATCGACTGAGCGAGTAGGCTTCCCGTTATACTGCCCTGTTACTATATGCAACACCCTATATATCAGCAGTTTTATTCGGAACGCGATGTGATAGAGCGTGAAAAACTGATGTTAGAACACTTGTCACTATACATGAAAGAAAAATCTTGTATGTTTGTGTAATTTAGAAAATAGCTTAGAGATGAGTACAACGAAATCGACATAATGGAACAATTAGAAATTTTTAAAGCAAAAAAGGAAAATGAAAATTTAATATTGAATAATCAAACCGCATCCGACCAACACACCTCTTAGACAGAAGGCCTGATAACGGAAATGTCATACATTGTTACATCATCATTAATCTACCAAATTTAGGGCTTATTATTGGTAGAATAGGATTAACAATGGTCGACTAATGATGATGTAACAATGTATGACGTTTCCGTTATCAGGCCTTATGTTGATCCGACGCAGACTTGTTATTTAGAATTCAAAATTTATACTTTAATTTGTCGAAGCATACGAGAGGAAAAATATAAATTTAACAATGATGCAATAATGCGTTTGCAACAATTGAATAATTTTAAGAACTTTACAACAATAGTAATAATATAACAAAATTAACGAGGCTTACGAGAAAGACCAACACCTCCTAGGGTGCGTTCACTTATTCACTTGGAGTCACAACGAGTGACTCCCGTGACTCTGAGTCATTCGGATTCCGTTTCTTTATTTGCTCCGAGTCATTTGGTCTCCGTTTCTTTCTTCGCTCGGAGTTAACTCCCTTGACCCCCAACATCAGGGTACGCTTGGAGTCTTTCGGAGTTTGTTTCTTTATTCACTTGGAGTGCGACTCGGGTTAACTCCCTTAACTCCTGCTTTCAAGCTGGAGACATCGGAGTCAAAAAACTTAATGAGAAAGACGACGCAACAATGAAGAGTGCCAACAAAGTTGTGACTTCAACGATGATTAATTTTGTTACAATGAGATATCGTTTGCGAGAGCGCTTGTTAGGAGCCGTAGCAACCACACAAACAAGAGAAGACTTTATTTTTTCAAGCTGGCGCATACGTTGTTTAACTATCAACATGGCCGCCTCTATCTTTCCAAAGTGCACGATCATAGCCTACCATAATTGGTTAGCCTTCCATTGTTGTAGGCTTGGCACGATACAAACGAAAATTTAGCTTAAATTGATCGAAAATTTGATTCAAGGCAATTTTTTCAGCATAATTATTAATTTTTATATGCTCAATCTCAGTTCCATCTTTACGCATGAGGCCACCCTAGTCTCTATGATAATAAATTAAAATTACAATTATGACCAGAACTTTGTTTTTATAAAAATAATAAAAAATAAAAAATATGTTATTGTTTATTCCTGTTAATAAAAAATAACTTAATGTTAAAGGTTCCCCATAACCTAAAGTGGCATGGGCACTGCTCATGCTTTTCTGATGCCTCCGGAGGTTGCGAAGAGGGGGGAAAAAATATCTTGAATCGTTCACAAGTAGTGTTGCCAATTTAGCAGGGATGTGTCCAATTTAAAAGCTCATTTCAATATTTTGTGCATTATACATTAATTTGCGAAGTAGTATAATATGTTTATTTATTAATGAATGATTCTATACTCATTTATAAATGGAGAAGATAAAATAATAAATAAAAAGAATAAATAATAAAAAGTTCACCAATGAATAATGATGAGAGTTTTTGAAGAGAATTGAAGACTTTTAAATGAATGGTAGATGGTTGATGTGCATTGTTTAATTTTTATTAAAAATGTCCAACAAAAGACAAGCGCATGGAAAAAAGGCTAAATTGGCAATACTGCACGCAAATGATTATAACGATCAAAGTCTTCGATTGTTACGTCGTTGTGTTGACTCTGAGCCATGACGCTAGTACTCTGATCACGTGATCACAT
Organism: Rhysida immarginata; assembly: GCA_023313115.1. Taxonomy (NCBI): domain Eukaryota; kingdom Metazoa; phylum Arthropoda; class Chilopoda; order Scolopendromorpha; family Scolopendridae; genus Rhysida; species Rhysida immarginata. The sequence continues at coordinate 12,978,255 of JAHWFO010057280.1, read as the reverse complement.
TGACTCGGAGCATGACTCCGAACGAATAAGTGAACGCACCCCTAGACAGAAGGCCTGATAACAGAAACGTCATACATTGTTACATCATTAGTCGACCATTGTTAATTCTATTTCTACCAATAAGAAGCCTTAAATTTGGTCGACTAATGATGATGTAACAATATAAGACGTTTCCGTTATCAGGCCTTATATGTAGGTAGTGTTGGAAACACAGGTCCTGGCACTCAAAAAGTAATCTGATCATCGGGCATGAGCAACAATCCAACCTTGATTTCATAGAAGATGACGACAATCTTGATTTCATAGATAAAACAGTTTCAATTAAGGATGCAATCATCACCTTAAAATCCTAAATATCGAAGGACAGTTTTCAGGCTGTTTTCTCAGGAAATGTGTTTCAATCTATATACGAACTAGAAAATGCATCAATGTCAAATTTTATTACTAAAAGCAAGCAAACAAAGCTTTCAGATTTCTTTAAACCCCAATTCGAATTCGGTATTGTTTCTGATTATTAGAACGCATTGAATTTCTAACCATTTTCATATGAAGCATACAACTGCGTGTTTATTCTTTGCTGGATATAAAGAAATTTAATTTAAATAAAAATAAATTCGCTATATCCCACTAACAAACAAAATTGCGGTAATTTAAAAATTCGTTATAAGGGGTTCGACTGTATTAAAAATGGTTTTCCCATAGTATTTTTACGAGCCTATGTTTTTCTCTTTCTCTCTCTCTAGTTGTTTTTCTTTTTAGTCCATTTAATTTGTCTGCAAGTATTCAATCATCCCCCTCCCTTTCATTCGACGAATTCCCCATCCCCCTCTCTCTCACTCTTCACAATTGCAATTATTCTGCAGTTATTTAGCAACGAAGGACTTGCTATCCACCATAATTGTAGATAATACGTTGAAAAACACGGACTAAATGGAGCAATAGGAATGACGTTTAATTGTCAACCACTTAATTTTAAGAGCTCTTTCTCTATCGCTCTCTCCGCTTTTTTTTATGACAGGGAAAGAGGGGCGGATTTAAAAAAAAAGGACGAAATAGCTATTGCTGGATATAATAATGCGATTAATATCGAGAGAAAGAATTCTGGATTGAATTTTAATAGCAAGAGAACGGTTAGAGAGAAAAAGTGACAAGCGTAGCAGGTGAGGTCATTATTGAGCACGAAGAGAAGCAATCTCACAATAGTAAAGAGGAACAAGACTCAAAACAAATTCAGCTGACACGGAAAGAAAGGCAGAGAAATGTCCTAAAAGAGAAGAAGAAAAGCTCTTTACTGCTGAAAGACATAAAATAAGAGGATTAAAGAAATAAAACCACTTACTCCTATAAGAAGAAACTCAATAGAAAGAACGGATAGGAAATCAACGAAGTACAAACTGAAACTATTATTCTCATTTTAACAACAGGGTAGCTTTAAAATTGTGTTTATAAAGAATGTTTAAAATAAACTTCATCTTCCAACCAATTCCAAAAATTAATCTAAATGGTCCTATTTCAAAATCAGACCATTAAATAAAATATTTTGGTTGGTCATGTCAATATTGATGTATTGATTCTTATTATACCTGCCGCCACGTAAGTTGAACGATCGTTTTGACATGCGCAGTAAGTCTTCTCATCAATTTGCAGAGGTTTTACCCATGATGCACTTGTTCTACTATAGTAAAGGCGGAGATATCGTTGAAACGTGGAAAGCCTATTAAAAATCATAATATAAAACAAATTGCATTCGAGTCGACTATTCTGCGTCATTTTTTAATTTATTAATTTATTAACTTCATTTATTAATCTCATTTATCATTTACGTATTTAAAAAAAAAACGAAAATGGAAACTAAATATAAATACGAAAACAATGTTTCGAAAACGAAAGCGGATGCTTTCATGGAATAACTAAGCGATTTACTTCCCGTTAACGTCTATTGGCTGGCGTTAGAAATGACGTCATCCTGTCGTTCAACTTATGTGGCTGCTATCAAGTTATGCTGCACTCAATAAATTAACTTTCAATAACTTCCTTTCCTTTATACATATACATACTTGTTGGTCTCACTTTCCCATTTACAAAATGAGCCCTTAACCCTTTAACTTGAACAGGTTAGTGAAGAGATTTCAGGAAGCATTTCAACGAGAGCCTTCAAAGTCTACACATCAACTACAGAGTTTTTGTAACATGCCTACCTGATCCGAGCGGATTGAGACGAAGGATTACTGACGCTTTTGCGGGGATTACACAAAAATTGTTGCAAAAGGAAAAAGAAATGGCGCCAAATTAAATATCGCTTAGATGTTCTGGGGCGACAAAGGGTGCATGAGTTAAGCGTGGTTCCCATATGCATAAAAACAACGGCAGAAATCACAAAGCAGAAAAATTTTATGACGTAACTTTCTGCTTTTTGTCTTTCTGCCCGACAGAAAACTCCTGCTTTTTCGAGTTGGGTTGAGTTCAATTTTTGTGGCAGAAAGCAGGGCAGAAACAATTGCTCAGCCAATAGAAAACGATCTTTGTAGTGACGTCAAGGTGACGTTCTTTCTTGTTTCTATTACTATCCTCTCTTTTACAAAATAAAATGTCGAACAAGGCGAAGAGGAGGCCGAGAAAGAAAATCGATGTGGAAACGCTAATAGACTGGCATCCGGACACAAATGCCCCCCCCCCCCCCTAGCTATTCCTTTGGATTGATGAGGAATGAACAAACTGTGTATTATGTGGAGTGCACTAATGTACTAATGTGATACAAAAATGCGTCAAATTACAACAAGGGATGGCGCTTGGATAGCAGACTTCTACGTTCTCATCCTTTTGAGATTCTTTGATTCTTTCTTTTTTTTTCACGTTTGTCTTTATGCTGAAGCTAGGTACCTGGTACCCGAAATACGTATCCGCTATTTCAATTTTATTTTTTGTGGATTAGAGGTTTCCCATTTTGGCTTTTTGGTTTGGTTTTGCCATGTGGGACATCCGCACGAGCAGGTTTTAACAGAAAATAAAATTTAAAAAAAATATTTCACTTAGGTTTTGAGCTATTAGGACCATTACTTCTTCGAACACAGCAAATACAGAGCCAAAAACTAACATTGGAACGTCTCATTCGTTTGTTTTCGTTAGCATCTTGTCTGACTAAGCCCCAAACATAGTCATCCATCGTCATTGGTACCTCTTCTCCATAACTATTATGTCTTGATGGAAGCGCTCGCCGTGTTCCTCGCTTACATCTCCCAAATTAGATTTGAAGAAGTCTGTATGTGGATACAGACAATGCATTTTTATTTACATTCTGCACTCAAGATGATGAGTCGTATATTGACATTAACATAATCAAACATGCGTCATAATTCTGCAACCGTCGACAGTAGAGTGAAACAAATATCATTTTTAGAATCAGCGTCCATGATTTCATTCAGAAACAGCATTAAAACGTGATAAACAAAATATTCTTACATTGTGTTATAAAATATATTAAAAATGTGGTAACAGATAGCGCCACTATACTTCGCTGTCTTACGTAGCAAGATAGAGTAATGGCCTAACGTTTTGCTTTTAATGTTTTGAATGAAGACGATTGAATCCTAGTACTGTATATATTTAACGAAATATTGCTGCCGCAATCGGATACTTTTCGGACAGGCCTCTTTTTCATTACAATAAATATACAAGGCCTGTCCGAAAAGTATCCGGTTTGAGTTCGAAACATATATCCATATTTTTTTTAGCCTCAATCCTGAAACTTTCCGGACAGGCCTCGTATTTAATACTCAAAATTTAATTCATAATTTATTATAAGGGTCGTACAAATGAAAACGAAAATTATTTGTTTCATCCAAAGTGTATACGAGGAATTTAAAAATGCTCTCCAAATGCGTTAAGGCATTTCTCCCACTGTGTAACAAGTCATGTAATTCCTTTATGGAAGAAGTCTTTCGGTTGCGTGTGGAACCATTCCAAAACCTCTTCCTTCACTTCATCGTCTGACTGAATCCTGCGGCCTTTCAAATGTTTGAGATCCCCAAACACGTGAAAGTCACATGGGGATAAGTCAGGGCTGTAAGATGGATGCTGCATTGCTTCCCAGTTGAATTTTTTGATGAGGTCTAACATTGCTTTCGAGGTGTGAGGACGCGCGTTGTCGTGGAGAAGAAGCACTCCTTCTGTAAGAAGTCCAGGACGCTTGCATTTGATGGCCGCGCGCAGTGCCTTCAATGTTTCCCCATATCGTGGTGCCTTTTTCAAGAAAATCCAGTAAAATCGGGCCTTCGCGATCAAAAAACACAGTCAACATCACCTTCCCCGTGCTGTGTAACAATTCTACCATTGAGCATAAGGATGACCAATTTCACAGTTGGGCGCCATTGTGACACACACACCAAATTCTCCAATATAATCAATGGCTAGAGTGTTGGGTTCGTTAATTTAAAATTATAAAGGTAAACTCGAGAGTGAATTTCTTCAGTTGAAATAATAAGGCAAAGTGTTAAAATCAAATAAAAAATCTTTATTCAAAAAAAAAATAATCAAGTTGAAAAGAGTGGGTAAATGCGAAAACACTTAACAACTAATCTTAAATTCTAAGGCTATATCAATATGCTAATGACTGATTAAATGAATCTAAATGCAGCTGCTGATTAAATTTAAGTTAAACACTAAAAGGCTATTCAATCCAAACCAAAATGCAAATAATACTTATTCTCTTATTTAAAATTCAACCTGTGCTCATGTGATTAATCTATTAAAAGTATCTCACCCAATCTTATCATTAATATTCATTTATCTCTATCTCAAAATAAAATTACAGGCTCTAACAAATATATTCACTTACAGTTTGTGTCCACTAAGTAGAAGTTTCTATATCCACATTTGTAATATTACACTATATCACTTTAAACAATATATCCAGGGGCACACACACACACACACACACAATATAGATCACAACACCAATATTTCACTTCTTGTGAAGCACACATTACTTTGCACACATTCGCTTCGCGTTGGTACAGGAACCTGGATCTACTACCTTATGAGTCTAAGGTGAGATCAACAGATACCTGCACAGCCTCCAAAACTTAATGCATGGCTTGTAGATTCTCAGCTACCTTCTCGATTGATGTGGATCCTTGAAGTAATCTCCTCTCTGGTTGCTTTGTTTGTCTCACATAAAGTATCGCCATTAATTTCCAAGTCGTGGGATATCTACATTTCATCTCCATGGTTTAATCATCTTGCCATCTTATTCACAGAAACGGGGAATTTGCATATTTCACCTCTCAATTGGGACTCAACTCACTTCATTAATATATTCTCATATTAGGGAATATCACATAATATCACTTCCCTGCTTGAATTCATCTCATTTCCTTGTCAATATGTTCTCATATTAGGGAGTATCACATAATATCACTTCCCCTCTTGAATTCATCTCATTTCCTTGTCAATATATTCTCATATTTGGGAGTATCACATAATATCACTTCCCTGATTGAATTCATCTCATTTTCTTGTCAATATGTTCTCATATTAGGGAGTATCACATAATATCACTTCCCCTCTTGAATTCATCTCATTTCTTTGCCCAATTTAACTACTGGTGGGACATCCCCTCTTGATTTGAAGAAAAATGCAAGGAGAAGGGTCGCAGATTCGAAGTTTACCTCCCCAAAACAAAATTCAAACAAAATGCAAGCTCTCCCATGCGTCGGCATGGGAGCCCGGGGATATTGGTCTCACGTCAATTTGGATTCATTTCACCTTTTCATTACATAGTCACAGCTATATCCAGTAATTAGTGTTGGTGGGACATCCCTTTTTGATAAACATGAAAGGAGAAGGTTTTGCTCTATGATGTGTCGACTTTTAGTAGTATGAGAGTTTTTCATATACCAAAGAGTCAGTTCCAAGAGATTCCCCTTCCCAAACATATTTCCAATACTTAACGAGTCCTGCTATCCAGTGGGAGCATCGTGGGGATATTTGTCTCGGGG
>JAHWFO010057280.1:12938712-12972159 GCA_023313115.1 Rhysida immarginata | reverse complement strand
GTGCCTTTTATCATCTCTCAGCATCCGGCCTCACTCTCATCCACAAAAAAAAAGAAATTGAAAGTAAAAACTCCCAAAATTGCATATTTGCCTAATAAAACTTCATCTCCTCTTGAAAACATGAGAGATAATATTCACAATTTATTATGATGCTTTACCTTATTATTCATGTCATAGACCAAAATGATTCTAAATCAACATAATTCGCAATAATCAGAAATTCTATTTCCATTGACATCCCCTCTGGATGAAAACGCATCGTAAGCGCATTATTTATTCAATTCTTTAATCAATTAATAATTCAATTATAAACTACTCCCTTACATAAATTCTTACAACAACGTCGTCACTATATTAAATTTGTCATAATGAATTGCTCTTCAGCCGGCCAGGTGGCCGAGAGGGCTAGGGCGTAGGCTTTCTAGTTCTCGAGTCCGCCTGGTCGTGGGTTCGAATCCCGCCGTGGGCATGGATGTTTGTGTTTGTCCCGGGCTGCGTACAAATATAACTTGTGTAAAAGGCGCAAAATGACCTTAGTAGTCGACGCCAAAAATTCTAATAAACCAAACCAATTGCTCTTCAAAAAACAAATAATGAATCTATAATCACTATGAATCTATTAATATTCGAATTTCCTTCATTAAACACGTGAAACGTCACAGCTGTTTGCGATTGCTTTTGATTTTTTCGAGTTGGTGATCCAAAATGCTTTCATTGATGACTTTGACGCTTGCTTTCGGGCTGGAAATGAAAGCACGAAGTTTCATCCCCTGTAACGATTCTGTCAAGAAAACTCTGGCCTTCCTGTTCATAGCGAGTCAAATGTTGCAGCGAACTCAACCTGATGTCAAATGATGCGGGACCCATTGTGCACAGATTTTTCTGTAGTGCAGATGGTTCCTGATAATGGAATGAACAGTTCCACGATTAAGGCCAGTTTTAGCAACCACGACATCGATTGTCACTCTTAAGACAGGCCGACCAGGTGGCCAAGAGGGCTAGGGCGTAGGCTTTCTAGTTCTTGAGTCCACCTAGTCGTGGGTTCGAATCCTGCCGTGGGCATGAATGTTTGTGTTTGTCTCGGGCTGCGTGCGGATATAACTTGTGTAAAAGGCGTAAAATGACCTTAGTAGTCGACGCCAAAAATTCTAATAAACCAAACCAAACCAAACCTTTAAGACAGCGTCAATTTTGGCTTTGGAATCATCCGTGACGGCGGGGTTTGCTTGTCCAGGTCGTTGATCATCTTGCAATGATGACCGTCCCTCCGAAAACCTCTTGCTTCATGCCCAAACACGAGTGAAGGCAGTCATTTCCATAGACGTTCTGCATACGACGATGAATTTCAGAAACTGAAACTCCTTCACAAGTCAAAAAACGAATTACTGCTCTCTGTTCCGTTGACTCCATTTTGTTGTTTGGACGAAGCGATCACTCGCAGAGCTTCGAAGCGCGAGCTATCGTTCTTTCTCTTGTGATGCAACGCTTGCAACCTATTGTTCAATTTGCACGTGGGGTTTCGCAATTGTTACAATCCCTACACAAATTTTCGTTTTCATTTGTACGGCCCTTATATTTTGAAACATTAAAGAATCAATTGATTGTTCATTTAGATCTTTTGATGTTTTTTGAAGTCTTCATCTTATTTATAATTTATGCGCTAGTTGAATTTCTATATGCTTTGAAGTGCTTAATTTATTTCTACAGATTCCTTCCTCTCGTAGATAAGAATAATGTTCCGACCCTAAACGCGTTATGGATGATACAATAATCATTACGGATGGTGAAATAATTTTAATTCTTCGTCGTACCAAATACACTCGTTTTTTGATTTTAGATACTGCGAAAAGCTTCACGTGTCGTGTTTGTGGTCCGCATTCGATTGCGACCACAGACACGAGTAAGGAGACGCACCTTAAGCATAGACGCTGTGTTTACTTGACTTATCGAGAGACTCCATACTCGTGCTTATATTTCATACTTCAGCTATTATAAGCCCCAGGGGCGTGCGGTAGATTTCTCAGTATGATGCAAGTGATCGAAAATGCCGCCCCTTAAGCTTATGCTTATGCCACCCCTCTTACAGTGCCGCTTGATGCGGCCGCCTCTCTGATAAGCCTTTATTCGGTATTACCGATGTACATGATTCTGTAGACTCGTCCATTGATAAATAAATAAATAAATAAATAAATACTGGTTTATGTACAGGGTGTTGCAGATAACTACAGGGCAGTATAACGGGAAGTCTACCAGCTCGATTGCAGGGGCCGGCTCGGTTGATTGGCAGAATGACGGGAGATGAAGGTGGCTTGCAGCAGCCAGCAGTTTCCACAGTCGGGGAGGGAGGGTGAACGATAAAAATGTGAGGTTTTTGATAAAATTACCCAATTATCATTTGATGTCGAGCCGGCCCCTGCAATCGAGTGGGTAGGCTTCCCGTTATATTGCCCTGTAGTTATCTGCAACACCCTGTACTGTATAAAATATTTATTTGTTGCATCTAAAAACATTATCATGATTTAGTGCTTCGCACTGCAGATTCGAAACTAATTCCTTTTTATTTTTAATAGTAGCTCATTCCCATTTAAAAAATTAACTGCTTGTTTACTTTTTGACTTTAACAATACTTTCCATATTGTTTTTGATATTGTCACCAATTCAAAGTAAGTAATTAGATAATTGTTGTTGAGCCAGGTCAAACCCCCAATATCTCCTTACGCCACTCTTCGCAACGACAGTTCCTCTTATAGACAGTTCCGGAAAATACTAAACGACACGATCTTTGTACTGTAAACAGCGCCACTTCGCTCTCATCCGTTCCCAAATCGCAGCTGGCTATTTCGCCTCGATGTTCGCATCTACAAAGGTTGAGTCAAAAATAGCGGCCGATCACCGCGCAAACTTTTAACTGGGCACCAGACAGGAACCACGCATTGCTAATCTTCAAAGTAGAGTCCATCATGCTCAATGGTCTTCATCCAACGATCAGCCAGTTGGCGGATGCCCTCGCGAAACCACTCCTCCGGTTTCTGGGCGAAAAAGTCACGCACGGCGTCTTCAACCTCACTGACATTGGCGAAGCGCCGTCCACGCAGGAAGTGTGCCATGGACCGGAAGAGATGGTACTCGGAAGGTGCCAGGTCGGGGCTGATGCTGGATGTGGCAGAACCTCGATCTTTTCCAGCCGTTGACGACACGCCTTCACCCGTTGTTGTTGATGTTGCCCGGGCGTCAGCTCGTGGGGCACAACTCGGCAGCTCCTGTTGACCTTTCCCATGGCGTGCAGGTGTCGAATCACACTCTATTGTGATGTCCCGATGTCCGCCGCTAGTCCACGGGTGGTGCTGCCTGGGTTGGCTTCCACTTGTTGCCATAGGGCTGCGTCATCCGCTTCTTTGGGTCTTCCGCTCCTTGGCGCATCTTCCAGGCCCATGTCTCCAGACGAAAAGCGGGAGAACCACCGTCGTGCTGTCCGTTCACTGGTCACACCCTGACCTTCCACCCTGCAAATTTCGGCGACTGCTGCTCGCGCACTGGTCCCTTTTTCCAATAGTGACGAAGGAGCTCGCGTATCACCAATTTTTCTGCTAAATTTTTACACTGGCTGACTCAGGTGGCTCAATGTCTATGGCATTCAAATTCGTACTGATGTTTCTTCCCACCTTTTCTCTTAATAAACTGCGATATACCCTTGTGGTAAATGGTCTTCGCCCAGAATTCGTCAAGCTCTACCCCTCCCCTCTCCCGAGTCGGCCACTACTTTTGACTCAACCTCTATCTTATTTCTCCTCTATGTTGGTTACGGAAAATTCGTAATTATAATTGTTAGGATTTTGAAATTTGAATATGTTGGTTTCGAGGGAAATTTTTTTTTAAAAAAATCGTAAATAGAGACTCAAAAGGCACATATGATATCAGATTTTTTGATTTTGACTTCAGATTCGGATAGAACATCAAGAAGTAAGTAAAAGTTATAATAGGCACACATGTCCTATCTATTAGGGAACATGGCCAAAATGGCGATTAAAGTCCTTCGAGCCGGGTTCTTCATGTAGCAAACATGAAGCATGAAGTGAATTTTTAAAATTTTTGTATCTACATATAAACATTTCAAAAATCTGCCTGAATGTAGATCAATAATCTAAATAGCGTTCTAGTTAATTAAGAAAATTAGCTTCATAGAATAAAGTCTCGAATTTTCTTAGAAGAAAAGTAATTTCGTGCAGTCTTACCATTCTTTTTTTTTATTATCATCCACACGAAATGGAAACTCATTACAAGGCAGCTCAAAGACTCTCTTTCTTCTCTTCCATATGATCTGTCACTATTTAAAGCCATAAAGAAAAGCAGTTGCATTGTCTCTTTGTAGTTACTTCCCTCCTACGTCGTGTTTTGACTCAACAGGAAATTACACCTATGGTGGGTTTTCTCACCTTCGTTTTTCTTCCACACTCCCTCTTTTTCTCTCCTCTTCTTTTTTTTAACATTCACTGTATTATTCCACCTTTCCCTCTTCTTCTCTCTTCCCCCCCTGGTTGCCTTGGAGACAAGGCACGTCCCACCTTTGCCAATGACATCACTTACAGAGGCGTTATTGCGGCGCTCAGATAAGGTCCGGATGAAATTTCATCTCAAGTAATGAAACAATGAATTATCCGACGGTTGGACCTTCATAACGCGGCCGCCCCGTTTTGTTCGCCTCATTCTCCTTTCACTTCTCTTTCGTCTTTCTCTCTCTCTCTTTTCCTCTTTTCCTACCCACTGATTGCTGCTGCAGTGGTTGGCTGTAAAGAGGGTCTTCGAACCCCCTCCCCCTCTGTTAGTAGCCGAGCTCGCCGTGCAACTCAACTCCCCCTCATTGACAAAAGGCTCTCGGTGAATAATCTGCGAGCGACTCCAATTGAAAGCCACCTGAGAATTCGCCGTAAGATTTGCATTTCGTGCGACGCCTTAATTAGAGCTAGGGAATTTTGACTGAATTTTTCGACAAAACGCCCTTTAAAATCCCGTTTCCTTTAGATACTGTGAATAAAAACGTTGCTTTTATTAAAATATCGAAGGTCAACATCTATATGTGCATTCGTGCATTGAAAACGTTGTCTGTTAAGCAATATTGTTCTTTGTCTGTGATAAAGATATAACAAATGCTCTCGTGTTTGCCAGTGTATTGAAATACTTATTCATGATAGCATTTTCGTTTCAGAAGCAAATTTGGGCACCGCTTAAAGAATGAAATGGTCGTGCATGTGTGGAATGCATTTACTCACGGCAAAAGCCTTGTAATGGGTGAATGAAACATTCCACACAGAAAATAATTTTTATAAAATTACACGACAAAATTTTAAGCCCAATTCCGGTCCCCACAAATTTCTCACAACTTACCTCAATTAAGATGCTTATGCACAATAACTTTAGAAATTAGTTTATCTTCTCAAATTCAATTGTTGTTAAGAGATTAATACATTTTTGTTAACATTTCAAGTAGAAATTTTTTATGAAATAGTGGAAATATTCCATGTTAGTCATGTCTGATGTTAATAACGTTGGAAATGGTACGTCTACAAACTGCTCTTGCTTCGCTCTGTTACCATTAGTAAACATGTGGAAGTCGTGCTCTTATGATGATTGCGCATTATGTTCGAGCTTATCAACTTAAAAGAGGGCAAATTTGTTGGCGCAGTCTAGCAGGTACAGCATTACACAATCCTTCAAAAGTCATCACTGCATACACTATTAAGAGTAAAACGTTTTCTGTAAACCATGAAATGGTCAATATTGTAGGCAGAATGACAGTTAAACGGGCATTAAAGAGGACTGCAATATACAGGGTGATTCAAATCGTGTATAAAACAATTTTAGGGGGTATTATAGAGGTCAAGGTAAACACAAAAAGTCCTATTAACATGGGTCCAGTTTTTATTTCTTTTCAAGTTACAAGAAATGTTCAAAGTGGCCTCCTTGAGCTTGAATGCAAGTTGTGATGTCAGCACACTCTGCGGACGTCAATCGATTCATGATGTTATGATAGTTTGTTACAATTGCCTACGAATGTACATAAATTACTTGCATATTACTTCCCTTCAGTAAGTGGAGTTCACCTTGGGTTGATCCATTTCACGAAATGGTTAATGTAAAAGCTACGTTCAAGGAAAGTTATCCTAATACGTAGAGCTGGTAAGTAGTGACGTAGTGACGTCAGTTCCTGTCCTGTTGCCTAGCGATTCCAAACTTAGGTTTAATTTCTCCATGCTTTTCAATGGCCTTACATTACAATGTTAAACCTAATTTTTGGAATCGCTAGGCAACTGGCCAGAAACTGACGTCATACTTATCAGCTCTACGTATTAGGATAACTTTCCTTGAACGTAGCTTTTACATTATCCATTTCGTGAAATGGATCAACCCAAGGTGAACTCCACTTACTGAAGGGAAGTAATGTGCAAGTGATTTATGTACATTCGTAGACAATTGTAGCAAACTATCATAACATCATGAATCGATTGACATCCGCAGAGTATGCTGACGTTCTCTTTGTGTATGGTTTTTGCAATGGAAATGCTCTGCAAGTAGCGGGTGATAATGATATGTCTAGCAGGATTTTATGGACTGATGAGGCCACGTTCACCCGAGATGGAATTGATACATTCCACAATCAATACATTTGGGCTGATCAAAATCCCCACGGAGTCCGGCAACGACATTTCCAGTAATTTTCAATGGCCAACTACTGGAGCTGGAGTTTCTGCAGGAACGTCTGAATGTCCAGAGATATGCCGATTTCCTGGAAAACAGACTCCATGAACTATTAGAAGATACACCTCTTGCAATCCGTCAACAGATGTGCTTCCAACACGATGGGGCCCTCCTCATTTTGGTAGGGTTGCTACTGAATGGCTTAACATGCACTTCCCTAACAAATGGATTGGGCGCAATGGGCCCATAGCATGACCTACTTGCTCACCGGACCTTAATCCACTGGATTACTATCTGTGGGGACATTTGAAACAAATGGTGTATAGTGTCCAGATAGACACACAGGCACAATTAGTGGCCAGAATAATAGCATCGGCTGACGAAATTAGACGTGATCATGAGGTAATGACAAACGTATACGAGTCGCTTATTCGACGATGCAATGTCTTCATTCAGGCTCAAGGAGGCCACTTTGAACATTTCTTGTAACTTGAAAAGAAATAAAAATTGGATCCATGTTAATAAGACTTTTTGTTTTACCTTGACCTCTATAAGTTAATACCCCCTTAAATTGCTTTACACATGATTTGAATCACCATGTATAAGAAGATTACTGCCACAAAAGTTACTGAAGAATCTGCATCTTTGAAATCCAAAACAGAGCAGAGGGAGGCTCATAAACAGGATCAGCAATTGACAAGCCATTATAACCTAAGTAAACGCAACTTGGGGGAAACAAATGGTTCAGTGAGCACAAATCCTAGACTATTTATTGATCAGTAAAAACATGTCATGTAAAGGGTTGATTGAATAAATAGTCCTACGATTTGTCCATCACACTGCTCGCCACCACCGGATGCGATTATTATGTTGGATGATGCCTACAAAAGCTTATGAATCGATACATCCGTCATGATTTGCGCAGCCATACGCGGTTTTCTGCATGTTGAAATATCACCTTGAAATGCAGAATAATTCACAAAGACTACGGACAAACCAGTTCATGTCCTAATGAGGCTTTGTTTCTCGTGTGATGCATTTTTTTCAGAATCATAATACTCCCATTCATGCCGCGGGAAATGACCAATTTTAATATTTCTTAAATTAAGCGCAGCATCATCTTGGCTATCGCAATCACTGGATTTAAACATCATCGAGCTACTTTGATCTGTTTCCGATAATGAATCAAGGTATTTGACAACAAATAGTAAGTAAAACCGCTTCTTAGTATACAGCCAACAAATAGTAAGTAAGGGTGGGAATTCGAATGCATTAGTTTTAGGTGATACCAAACTTTTAATTTGACTTAATGACACATCTTGAATGATAGGATTTTATAATATAGGTAACAATTACTGTATTTTCCGAAGTACGAAGAAGTTTATGAAGGGTGATGCATGTTTGTCACAGCGGCAAGTCTATGAATGGAGTGTCAAGTTCACAAATGGTGTGACAGCAATATCAGACGCCCCTCGCCCAGGTCAGGCACAACCAGTTGTGACACCAGAAAATATTGCAACAGTTGAAGCCGAGTAACGATTGATGAAATTGCAGAATTGTTAGTCATTAGTCATTGTTCAGCCCACCACATCATTTCAATAGGTTTCACACCTTCACTACTCAAACATCGGATAACTAAAGCTGTTCTTCTTTGGTGCATGTTTGAAGCGGGGCGGCCATCTTTAAACTGCTGCTGTGACGTTGTTTGGTTATCTCTATTTTCCTGCCACCTACCGCATATTTCTACAATTCATTTTTAACGGGTCTGAAGAATTACAACACTGTGGGGCAAAAATTTGGAATTTTAATTACAATTTTGCGGTTTTCATTTGACTCACCCTCGTATAAGTCCCATTACCGAAAATTCAAGAGAAATCGTTAAAAACAATATACGCTGAACGACCAATTTATCAGAGACACCTCTTACGGAAAATGGATCGGCCTCCCAGTGACACCCAAACAATGGAACAGGCCGAAGCGGTGTATAAAAGGGATGCATTGGATCACAAGTTGTAGTCAGCAGCAGAAGTGGACTGAATATGGATAAACCCAAGGATTTGACCGACTTTGAACGAGGCATGATCGTTGGAGCTCGACGGGCGCAGTTGAGCATTTCGCAAATCGCGAATCTCCTCAGGTTTTCCCGTGCAAAGTGTCAAGGGTATTTCGTAAATGGCAGTTATGCCAAAAAAACAACCTCCAACAAACAACTCCGGACAAAACAGCGCCGTGGATGAGCGAGGCCAACGGCGACTGGCACGAATCATCCACAGCATCAGGACGGAAACAACCCAACAAATTGCAGCGCAGTTCAATGAGGGAGCATCCCAACCCATTTCTGCGCACCTTGCACTGAGCTGGGCTTAACAAGAAGCGGTCAGTACGGGTACCGTCGCTGTCACCGCAAAATAGGAAAGCGCGCTGCTATGAGCACACAGGCATCGCCACTGGACACTAAATGAGTGGAAGAAGGTCGGCTGGTACGACGAATCGCGGTTCCTACTTCATCATGCGGACGGCAGACTGCGCATCTGGCGCAGACAGCATGAGGCCATGGACCCATCTTGTCAGCAGACAACCGTACAGGCGGGTGAAGGAGGAGTGCTGGTCTGGGGTGTTTTCTCTTGGGACACACTGGGTCCTCTAATATTTGTAAACACATCCCTGAATGCGACACACTACCTGAACATTGTTGCCGATCAGGTGCACCCGTTCATGATGAATGTGTTCCCTGGTGGTGACGGACAGTTTCAGCAGGACAATGCTCCCTGTCACCGTGCTCGAATGGTCTTGGACTGGTTCGAGGAACATGACGCGGACTTTCACCTATTTCGGTGGCCAGCTCGGTCGCCCGTTCTCAACCCGATCGAGTATTTATGGGATGAAGTGGAGAGAACCATCCGAAGCCTTCCCACACTACCGTCCAATCTGCACCAATTATGGGACGCTGTGATGTCAGCCTGGGCTGCTATTTCTCCGTAACGGTTTCAACACCTTGTTGAATCCATGCCAGCACGTATTCAGGCAGTTGTCGCCGCTAAAGGAGGGCAAGACGCTATTAGCGGGATGTCTCTAATAAATTGGTCGTTCAATGTATACGTCGCATTCCTGTATAAGTCGCGCTATATAGCGCAATAAATAAATACCACCTAGATCATTTATTAAAATGTATAAGGTACTTATAATAAGGAATTTTACATTAAAATACAAGCATAAATATAGTACATTGTTTGCAGCAACTCCAATTTGATATTGGTGGCATAAATATCACTACAAATAACACTTGATAATCTTGTGTATTAAATTTAACCCAGCTGAGGATGTATTAGATCATTAAAATACAAGGAATTTTAGTGCAGCCGAATACAAGAGCAATTACATTTTAAAGAACTACAGAGCTAGAAGCATATTCAGGCAACCTATATGTCCTAAATTCGAATTTTATAATTTAAGTGTGATTAACATGCACAAGATGCCAACGTCCAGACGATCAATAAGCACCTCTACGGACGCATAAGTATTGCGTTGCGTTTTTTTAAAACGTGTATTTCTCTACAACATCCACAATATATAATCTTTCAAATACTTGAAAATTCTGCTGACTAACATCTGCTTTACTTTTAGCCATGTCTTTGGATGAACTATCTGAAATAAAATGCGTCATTAGTGGATTCTCCATCCGAAAGGGGAATGTCGCCATCCATTTGTCGTCGTGCATCGAGAAAAATTCTTCATTTCGCGAGAATGTGTCGTAATGTTCGAAATCTCATTAAAGATGGCGCACTTGCCTGTGATGGCAATTTTCTGAATCAGTGAACCGGAAAGCCCTAAGTTATTTAGCCAGGGTTAAGATTTTTGGAACCTGGCGAGAATTAGCATTTCCGAAGTCGATAAATTTGAAAAGTTCTCAGCTAAAAATACATCCCCGAATCATTAGCATCTCTTTCTGTGTTTTTGTACACTTCTGAGGACAAGTTTAAAGCCTATCCTCTTATCAGGTAGCTTGAAATTAGATCAGTCAGTACGCTTAGAAGCTTTGTTAATATTACATGGAGTTTTTTTTAATTATTGATCTAAGGAGTTTAAATGATTAATTTAAATTTAAATGAGTTCAGTCTCGTTTTAATGGGGAAAAATCGTAACCAACAATTACAACCAACTTAGCTTCATCACCTTTATATCAATTGTTAAATTCTTATTTCAACTGTTTTCACCATTCAAAAATATTTAAGCCAACTGATGATGAGAAATATTCTCGAAAACGTTTTTTATATAAATTTTATCCCAAATATTTGGATCACCCTCTTCAAAATTTCATCTGTATTTCAAAACCAACACTTCATTCAAGATTATCGTTTTCCCCTATCAACATTATCTTCACAAGACTTCATCTACATCCTCAATAGACTGGGTTTATTTCTACTATCAACAACATCTGCAATAGACTACATCATTTCAGTTTTCTTCCATCTCACAAGTTCCTTCATAGTTTTTCAAGATTGGTGACTTTATTTATTATTAATTTTTTTGTTTTTATTAATTTTACGATTTTTCCCCATTAAAAGGAGACTGAACTCATTTAAATTTAAGTTTTTTTTAATATTTTAATTTTCCTTTTTTTTCCCTCCAATAAAGCTAAAAAAAAATCCTACGAATGCATGTGAAATCGAACTCTGGATAGAGACACCTTCGAAATTTAATTCAATTTTTTAAAGCGAAGATGAATGTTTACTTTTAATAAAATTTTGATATTTCATCTTATACGTACGCTAAAATGCATATTACTCTCCTTTCAAGAATAGGAGGGGAAAAAAATTCTCACCATTGATTTCGTTCGACTTCGACTTTGTAATATATATTTTATTATCGTATGTAAAGTAATATGAAAGTAATACTCCCCGCGGTTCTACCTTTTTTTTTTAAAAAGAATTAAAATATTTTTTCCATTCTGAAAAACTGTTTTGTCACTGAAGCAATCAGATGCAATGGGATGGGGAAAATATACATGGGGGAAAGGAGTCAGGGTATTTTTTTGCAGCGTCAGCACTTCTGCCCTGTTTTGCACAGATGACATGCAGTGAAGCGCCTCTTCCTCAAAATGGAAAAGAAATTTTTTCAACCTCTTTTCCCTCAGTGAATATTAAGGAGACAGAGGGAAACAAGGAAAGCAGGGAGTAAAAAAAATCCTTCCACGAAAAGTAAGGAGGATAGAGTGGAACAAAACGCCCTAGGTAATTTGTCACCGCTAGCTATCGAAAGTAATAAGCTCTTCGTTTTTACCTGCGTACTACTTTCGAGAAAATTACAAAATCGCATGAGTCAAATACATCATTGCACTATTTATTAGGTTGAAATAAGTAAAAAGCTTAATATAAAATAAATGTAATAAAACAGCTGCACCCTTTAGAATCACCAAAGACAGTTACTGTTTTTTATGAAATGCACTTGCCTTTACCCCACTACGTCCGCCTTGTCATATTATTGGTTAGCGCATCAGCGTATTGAGCTGAAGGTCCCTGGTTCAAATCCAGGCTGTGGAATTTTCTATCCTGTTTTCATTGAGGCACTTGTCCCCTCATTTCACTAGCCCCAAAAAACCAGTAAGATAAAACTCTTTGGACTGCTACTGAACCAGGCGGTGACTTCCCTTTGTGCAGCGTAGAGAAAGTGTTTACCCGAAAGATGATGTTTAGGAGGGCCGAACAAATGAAAGTCGCTTGGAGCAAGGTCATGGCTATACGGAGGATGCTCGAGGACTTTCTACTTGAACTTTCCCAGCATCTCTGTTGTCTTCTTGGCAGTAAGAGGATGTTCACAATCTTATGGAATTACGAGGGCATACTGCTTATCATAGAGTCCTGAATTTGCTCCTTTCGACTTCCATTTGTTGGGTCCTCTTAAACATCATCTTTTGGCCGACGATGAAGCTGTACAAAGGGAAATCACCTCCTGGTTCAGACAGCAGCTCAAAGACTTTTATCTTACTGGATTTGAGGGGCTTGTCAAACGATGGGACAAGTGCCTCAATATACAGGAAGGTTGTGCGGAGAAATAGTTTTCAAATCTGTACTCGTGTATGTTTCATTTCTATATCTATTTGTAACTTACTTACTGACTTCCCCACGTACACGGCGAATATTTGAGATTTTATTCATTGCTTTACAAACATCAATAAAGAATACAATGGGTTTTCGGGGATGTCCGGATTTTTGTCAGCTTGCTCATTTTTGGGCAGTCTTGAGAATCTTATAAAAAAATATGCGGTTCGATTATGAGATGTGGAATTTTCTTTCCAGTTTTCATCTGTAATTTATTATAAATATTCTTATCCTTAATTAAAACTTAGGTTTGGTTCATTTTTTTATATATAAACCCTTCTTCTGTATATATAAAAATGGGTGTTGGTCTGGTACGCAAAAAGTCCTCCATTCGGGACTTGGCCACCAGAGACATTCAATAGAGAGACATGTCATTTACTTAATTTTCATATAATACGGACTCTTAGGTGTTTCATTGGATATGTTCAGATGGCGCTGTAACGACGACATCATAGTTTCGATTCTAAGTTTCGTTAGATGTTCAAAGTTTTGCAACGATCAAATCGACGAGCGAAAAACATCATAGAACTTGTCAAATTGTTTTTCTAAAGGTGGTGTGCTGCAAAATTTTGTGCCACCTTTCGTTCTTTAGATTTCCAACGGATCCTGAGAGGTACGTTTATTTACAGTAAATATCTTATTTATGAAATGATAACTTCTATAGTGCCTAACAACAATCCAACCTTCATTTTTTCCAACAAACGAAAAAACACTGACTGTTAAATTCCGACATATTATTAAAATCCAAAAATATATTGTCATTATAATTTTTTATTATTCACCTTTTCATTACGTCATCTCATGGGCGCCGCCATTACGGTCGTGCAAAAAAATTTAAAAGTAGAAAACGTGAACTACACCGATTCAAAAGAAGAAAATGTGCTTGAACGAAAATGTAGCTATCCCTAAAGTTCGTGCAATAGCTCGTTATTTCTGCAGCTTCGCTACGGGACGATACAATGCCTAGGAATCAAAATGAACGGGTGTAATGGCGGACGACTACAGTGTCCCTCCTGGTGGACAATATGTTCTCTAAAAAGGTGAATAGTAGCTATATCGATTATCATTTTAAAAAACGCGCTAAAAATTTAAAAAAATCAAATTAAATCCTAAATAAGCAATCTTATCTGTTATAAATTATGAAATTCATTACATTATGTTTATGATTCTTATTTTTTAATTTTAATAAAGATAGTAAAAATCCAAATAAAAATATTTTGAAATTGATTAACGGAATTTTTCAAAAATAATTCATGTTTTTTCATTTTATGATATTCATTACAAATGCATAATTATACTATTTTAGTTTATTGCAGTCGTTAACTTAAAGTTTATATATTTTTGACATTGTTAGGTGCAAAATATGATTAACAACCTGTGGAAGAAGCGACCTGCTTAATGAAAGTTTTGAAAAAAAAATCAGTAAAAATTACATACTATGTGCAGTACATTTCACAAATGAACAATTTTATAACGCCAGCAAGAGAAGCCGTCTATTAAAATCGGCAGTTTTCACTATGTTTACAAGAACATGGAAAACATTAACTCATGGTGCAACATCAACAGCGCCATCTACTTCACAGCACCAAGAACATTCACCATCCACTTCACAATACCAAGAACAGTTCATCAATGCCCCTTCCTCTCTTTGTACATCAGAAGTGCACTATGAATCATTCCAAGATGATCCCAGAGGGCCAGGAAGAACAGATTGCAAGTGTCAAAAGAAAATTAACATTTCTCAACATACCACCATCAAAAAAACAGAAAAAAATAAGTAGAGCAAGAGAACTAGCTGCAACAGCTGCCATACCCCGAAAAAAGCGACTACGAATGAAGCTAAATAAATACAGAGTAAGTTTGTAAAGAGCCAGAAAATAATTGACTGAAATGCAGGCAAAGTTTAAAGAATTTGAAAAAACCAAAACTAAATCATCTCTCATCCGTAAAAGTTGTGAAGATTTACGTGAGCCTGCCAGATCATTTTTTGCTTCACAGTTTGAATTAATTCATTCCAGAAAAAAATGGAAACATTGGACTGGAAATGAAAACAACTAACTCTTGATAACTAAGAAATAAGAAAAGCTATTTAACCACAACAAGAATAACAGAGAAATACGACATGGATGCGCATTTCGAAAGCAAGGCTTTCATCATTCGGCAGGAACAGGGAGGACACAGTAGAACAAAGTGTATTGAAGGTCGAAAGACAATCGACAATCGAACAGTGTAGTGTATTGGTATTCGTGTTGAACTTGAAGCGTAGCTTCCATAATCCCACCCTTCATAATCATATTGCAAAGGAAATACACTGAACTAGAAAAGAAGCCTGATGTACCCACAAAGGTCATCCGAGGTATAAAAAAAGAAAATTGCCTCCTCTGGGTGGAGGAAAATTTGATTGACGATTGTCTGAACTAGGAATATATCACATAGTAAGCCACAAAAAACGAAAAATTTATGAAACCCAGTAATCTGGGAAAATGACATTGTTAATGACATCAAAATTGATATCAAGGATATGTCTTGGATTACGGTGCCTTTTTCTATGTAGAGAATGTTTTAGAATGCCAGAGACCAGATCATTATCGAGATTTACCATAATAGATAGCACGGTTTTCATGAGCTCTTGAACATATTTCCCAACATGGGTCATATTGAAATCATTATGAATGGAGTAATTGCGAGCAATTCTCCTATCTAATTGTGCAATAGTCCTTAGGGTAACGTTCTGGAAAGCTTGGAGCTCTTTCCATCTTGTCTTGCAAATTGTAGCCCAGACGGGCATGCCATATTTCTTTTGACAGAAGATGACACGAACAATCATTTTGTATAACAGTAGTTTGTTATCAACACTGAGAGCACTGTTACGACCCAATAGAGCAATTAAGCTAAACTTTGCTTTTTTGGCCTTGTTCATCGCATAAGTCACATGCGTAATATTCCATGATATGTTTGAATCAATAACAACGCCAAGGTATCTATAATTATCAACCCATTCCAAGTATTTGACATATAACTTTAAGGAGGTTTCTCTTTTTTTCTTCTTAGTGATAAACATTGCTTTGCATTTGTCGACATTCAGTTTTAATCGCCACTTGCTAAACCAGATTTCACATTCTTTAAGGGCTTTCTGCAAACGTGATACAACAACACTAAGCTGGCGTGCCCATGTCAGTATATAAGCAGCATCCGCATAAAAATATAGCTTACAGTAAGAGATTTCAGGGAAGTCACGTATATAGTAATTGATCAGAACTGGCCCCAGCACAGAACCTTGTGGGGGACCGCCATTTATCTCACAGGTATTAGATAATTCATCTCCAACTCTGGCCTGAAAAGACCTGTTGGACAGAAACGAGTGAACTAGACTAATTAAATCATGTGGGAAACCATCAGTTATCATTTTATAAATAAGGCCTTCATGCCAGACCTGATCAAAGGCTTTATGAACATCTAAGAAGATGACGCCACAATACATCGAAAGATTGGAGCTGGCAAGAATGTTTCGCCCGAAAACCAAATTGTTCTGCACGGATGAGATTATTGATTGTGCAGAAATCAAGGAAACTTGTGAGAATTGTTCTCTCCAAGACTTTAGAAATGGAAGGCAGCAAGCTGATGGGCCTGTAGCTTACAGGTTTGCAGGATTTTGACCGGGCTTAGAAATACTTTGGACAACAGACTCTTTCCATGTATCCGGAAAATAACAATTATCCCAACAGTCGTTAATAATTTTAGTGGTATCACCAGTGACATTTAGCGGTAAGTTTTTTAAGGCATTGTTTTTAATAGTGTCTTTACCTGGTGCCTTCTTTTTCTTGAGTTTCTTAAAGCAATTTTGAATCTCAGCTACCTGAATATTATGTTTGGCCACATGATGGCTAGTGTTGTAATACTTTGTTATGCTGCTTTCTACCATTTTGGATATTTCTAGCCCTTCTGGACGATCATCCTTTGAAGTCACAAATTGTTCTTTAAGCGAATCAGCAATAAGCTGTGCTTTGCCTTGGTCATTAGTTATAAAATGTCCACTGATGTCTAAAAACGGTGGTATGTTCAATGTCCTTTTCGTGTCTCCTTAATTTGGGTCTGGTACTGAATGAGGATTGCATAGCGTATTCACCAATTTCAACCTTATCGAGCCATTCTAGTCTGACAAGGTTGGTTGGTTGGTTTATTAGAAATTTTGGCGTCGATTATTAAGGTCATTTTGCGCCTTTTACACAAGTTATATCTGTACGCAGCCCGGGACAAACACAAACATCCATGCCCACGGCGGGTTTCGAACCCACGACCAGGTGGACGTGAGAACTAGAAAGCCTACGCCCTAGCCCTCTCGGCCACCTGGCCGGCAGCCTGACAAGGAACCATTACAGAGTTGTACGAAGGGATTTTGATGAAATTTTGTGAATGTATAGTTAATGATCTACGTAATTCAATACAAAAGAGAAAATGTTTCAAAATGTGCATTGATGAAGAGATATTGAGCGGCATTATTATTAAAATTGCATATTTGGGGCTTATTTAGAATTTTTTTTATATGAGAGGGATCAAAAATTTTATTATCATAGATTTTGTTAGTTTTTATAATTTCATAGAGAAAAGAACAATAGAAAGCATTTTGTATTTGATAAAGTATTTTTAATTTTTGTATTTGATAACATTGAATACTTGCAAAAGTATACAATCACTAGACAATTTCAATACATCTTTATTTTTGATGTCATTTTGCTCAAAAATGAACGGAAAAATATGAACTGAAAAGAATGCAATAGATTTCAGATATGTAGAAAGAGTTTTAAAAAAAATATCAACAAAATTCATCCATTCATATTGTTACAACAAAACATTAAACATAATTTTAGTCTTTCAAAAATATCCAATCACTCAGACTGCCGTTTCAAAAATTTCCAATCAATACTTAGTATTTACATCTTTAGCAGAAATTACTGCATGCGAACGATTTAGTATGCTGGAAATCAATTTCCCACATTGGCCAGCAAATATTTTCGTACAGAGATTGGTCAGGGTAGCTTTTAATTCCTCTCAGGTCCATGGTTTCTTCTGTCGGACCCCGTTTTTCAGAATATGCCATAGATTTTCGATTGGTGATAAATCGGGACTGTTTGGTGGCCAATTTTTAAGCAGTTCAGCTTCATGAGCTCGAAAGCACGCCATAGTTGTTCGAGCTCGGTGTGGTGCTGCTCCATCCTGTTGAAACACTGCTTGACCGTTATGATTTAATTCTGGCAACGAAGCAACGAAAATATTCCTCCAATATATCCTGATACTTGTGAGCATTAACCGTCCCTTCAATGAATTTCAATTGGCCAACTCCTCTTTCACTCATACAATCCCATACCATCAGTGTGTCAGAGAATTTGACACTTTTACTTAAGCATTCTGGCTTATATGTTTCATCTTTCTTATGAAGAACACGTTTACCTTCTTCACTATAAACTGTAAATTTAGACTCATCACTAAAGATGATACTTTTCCACGTTTCTGAAGATCACTGAATATGTTCTTTAGTTCAATTGAGCCACTTTTTACCATTTGGAGACATAACAGGAGAGGTTTGACTTTTGCAGTATAAAATCCGTAACATTGTTCCTTAGATATCGCCTTGTATCAGCATTTGAGACATCTCCTGTTGTTTCACACCAGTCAATTGTGATTTCCGATGTGGTGACATGTTGTTTGCCCTGTAATATTCTTGGGAGAAGTTTGTCTTGCCTTTTTGATGTTTTCCTTGGTCGATCAGTGTGCTTAGTTGCAGAAGAGTTTCCTGTTTCTCTCCATTTTTTAATGATTTCAACAACTACACTTTGACATATATTTAATTCAGTAGCTATTTTGCGAACAGAATATTTCTGTAAGTGCTTGTCAACATCAAATTGCGTATTTCGTTACTAGTTGTTTTACCTCGCCCCATTTTGTTGTAGCATGTGATTAGACTCCCAAAAAAATCACAGGGAAGTTGAGAATTTTTTTTGTATGCAAGTTAGCAGATTAAACTTACTACAACATAAAAATGCAAATTAAGTTGCAGTCAGCTAAAACTTTCCCATTTTTAGAGGGATGATTGGAAATTTTTGAAACAGCAGTCCGGGTGATTGCATATTTTTAAAGGACTAAAAGTATGTTTAATGTTCTGTTGTAACAATATGAATAGATGAATTTTGTTGATATTTTTTTAAAACGATTTCTATATATCCGAAATCTATTGCATTCTTTTCAGTTAATATTTTCCCGTACGTTTTTGAGCAAAATGACATCAAAAATAAAGATCTATTGAAATTGTCTAGTGATTGTATATTTTTGCAACTGAGTTGTATTTTAACTCATCACGTAATATATGTATAATAAAACGTTAGGTGCCTTTATAAAGCAGACTTTTAGAATTTTTAAAAACTTCATTTTTCCATTTGTGATTTTACTTCCTTTAAATTCTGGTTCAGATGAAGGTGCCAAAATTACCATATCTAAATACAAAATGTATATAAATGTTATTTATCTCTGGTCACTTATGTGAAATATAAAAAATAAAACTGTATGTGATAAACCGACAATAAAAATTTGATAACTCAATATCTCTTCAACAACACACTTTTTTGGAAAATTTCTCTTTTGTATTAAATTACGTGCATCATAAACTATACATACACAAAATTTGATCAGAATTCCTTTGTGCAACTATGTAATGTTTCCTTGTGAGAGAAAACTATAATATTGTGTCTAATTCAATATCATTTCAGTAGTATAGAGTCCATTATCAGCTAATTAAAAACAATGATTATATAAATAAACAATGATTTTCGTGTTTATTTAATAAGGAAGGCTTAGAGTTCTTTGAATTTCTTTCTTCAGTTATGGCATATGTTTTAGCATCAAATGCATAATTAGAAGGCAGCAGACACGACAATAAAAGCCTGAAGTTAGAAGCAATTCGTAGATTCGAAGGATTGGCACGGAAAACTACAATTAGCTTCACGATCATGAAAGACCGACGACGACGTTCGTTTCACGAGAGGAACTCAATTAGGAAGTACTCAGGCCTAAATAAAACGGAAATCATTCGAACTAGCTTTAATTTAGTGGCTTAAAAATACATGCGGAGACATACTTCTTAATTGTTAAAAACCGAAACTTATAATGTTTTTCATTTAAAATCATGAATTCGTATTTACTGATCGAATGACTTCGTAAGATCTAATCGTATAGACAACCTATTCCAAAATTAAAATTTAATTTAAAAATTTTTGATATGAATAACTCAGCTCTGATTCTTATTAAGGAATACTTGAAAAGTGAAAGACAGAATTTTATGAAAAAAAATTTAACTTACATGGAGAGAACTAAATTAAATTTACGAAAGCTTTCAAGCTTTTTTTTCCAGTTTGATTTTCTTTCTTTCTCATATTTTCAGTGAAGATTTATAGATTAAATTTCTATTTTACTGACATTTCATTTTCTCTATGGAAACTTTGCCATGGTAATACTGGATATTCCTGAATTAAAAAATAAATAAAATTTGAAGATGTTTGAATTAGAACTTGACTGTGAATAATGTAAAATAAGCTTGACGGTTGATTAATAATAACAAAATCAAGAATTCACTGCAAACGAGTAAAGCCGTCTAATGTAAAAACTAAGAAATGAAAATTAATAAAAAAAATATTCAAATAATTATTTATATATACGTATTAATGAAAATGATTTTCTAATTGAAGTCTTTTTCTTTGTTAATGGCAAATAGTTGAATCACCAAGGTTAATAATACTGTCATATACCGTAATTTGATTACTTTTTTCTTTATTTTTTGGAAATAAAAAAATTCTAAAACCTTTAAAACATGAAGTTGAAACTTCAGACGACCATTATGCACTACGCGTTTGAACAAATATGGCGGAGCCTAGGTATACTCCGTCTCTTAGGTGCATATATTGATTATCTATATACATAAAGAAGAATGTTTGTGGGTTTGTATGTTTTTTATACTAATCTACAGTTTTATTCCGATCTTGATGAAATTTTGCTCACTTGACCTTCAAAGCTTCAGGAAGGTCATTGTGTATCTTAGATCCCGAAAAAAAAAATTATCGATATCCTGACGTGATAGACATTTTTCATGATTATTTTCGAAATCAGCATCAAAAAATACATAAAGTTAAGCTATCAGTTTCTGTGTTTTTTTTCTTCATCGCAGGCCTATGTTATAAGCGCTTTCATGTGTTTATTTTTAAGATACTGCAAAATTTAATCAAAAAACAAAGAGTCCGAGCCACGCCGAGGTTATCACCTAGCTTATTTGGTAGCATAGCAGATCCAAATATTTCATAAAATTACATTTTGATTACATTCTGTGTGAATGTGAATATTTTGTAAACTGAGATGCTGATAATGCGATGATTGAACGTCCGTTTCCAAGAATTATTAATAATGGAGCATAAAATGATGATGCAGAGACAGGACATAAATAAGGCAGCGTCTATTGAGGAGGAAAAGGAGTGTCTCCCTTGAGCTCCCTATCAAACGTCCAGACGACTGGAAAAAATTTATCTGTCTGGAAAGGAAAGAGAAAGAACGAGTATTGGTCAGAGAAACTCTGCAGCTAAAACAGAAAAAGCTATACGGGCATTGGAAACACCTGAACAATGGGAGTTTCGAATAGAGCAAGAGGTATGCGAGCTTCTACGTCAAGTGCAACGAAAACTTTAAAAGAGAGATGGGTCCAGTGATGTTCCCCGTTGGTGAAGGTGGACATTGTTTTAATCTGAGGCAAGTCAAGAAGAGTCCCGGTATATCACCTAGAATTCCTGTTTTTTGGATTTTTCGTGGAATGCATAGTCCCTTCGCCCAGTGTAGTATTGATTGAGTCATTATTTAACCAATTTGGAGTTATAATTTAACTTTCTGAGATTGTTCTGTTTACCTACAAGTGTAATTATCCCGGGCAATGCCGGGCTCTTTGCTGGTCAAACTATAAATACAGGAGAACATGTGAGTTCGTCACGGAAACAGTTTTGCATTGTTGTTGCACGTTTAAGCATTGTTGGCGCTGGCTTGAAGCGCACGCCGGAACTGAAAAAATCACCTGACCATTGTTATCTAATCAACAATTACATTTAAATCTTTGCTATACATACATCAGTCAATCACAAACTGTAAATAAAGGAGAACATGTAAGTTCATCACACGAAACAATTTGAATGTGCGAGCTTTGCAACAATATGAATTGAATTTGAAACTAATTATGCTTGCATACGTCTTATATACGAAAATTACGATACTAGCAAATGATGCTGAAATTTAGAAAAATAACGAAAATTCACTTCAAGGTTTTAAGATTTTTTTGCGAGAAAGTTCTACAAGAAAATTCGACTATATTTTTGCATCATAACATTAATCTAAGAAACTAAGTATTTACTTATACAAGTATATTTTTCGATTTAACGTATTATTTGATTAAGAAAAATGCGTCGGAATATCAGAAATTTGCTCTCTGATCCTCCCCTCCTGCTCTTGAGGAATCAAAGGAACATGACGTCATTTCCTGCCATGGGAACTGCCGGGAATTTCGTCGCCGAAAGATTTACTTTCGATTTTAGCCTCAAATGACTCTACTTATCCCAAGATTTCACTAACCTGTTTTCTATGTAGAATACGTTCATGATATTCTGTTTCTGGTTTTGTAAATACGCAAACTGACAGAAATTGCAATGCATGAATCCGAAGCTCCTTCGTACTTGTGACCACAAAAGTTTTCTTGATATTTTTCAGATATTTTGAAGAAGTTGTGATGTCTTCAATGTTGAAATTATAAGATGTACTTGAAGCAGATTCTTTAAAGAAATTTTTTTAAAGTAGTAAGACAGATGATTATTGGAGCATTTGGATTCTATATATTTATCATTAAACAAAACAAATATCAGAAGTTTATGAGCCTTGTTTTTAATACGTAACCCATTGTTAAAGTCTGGGTATAGAATCTTGTAATCTACTCCTGCCAGACAAAAAATGGAATAGTGCGCTTTAAGGTACATATTTCGCTCTTCACGATATAATATATCAAAAATTACCAATTGAATCCTGTAACAATTTTATATGTTAATTTCGTATGTCTCTCATTCGTCGACATTATGAAATATATGTTTATTAAAGAATAATCATAAGATGTTCAGTGAGGTTTTTTATTATACGCCAACCTCAGCTGTTCAAGTTAATGATAAAAAATAGGAAAGAAAATTCCTTAGCCTGGGTTCGAACCAGGAAAGCAACCAAGCTCTAACGTCATGTAAATAGCGGTTTGCTTTCATGGTTATAGTGGCGCAATTGGTTGGCGCCTTGACGGTCTGAGCCAAAGGTTCCTGGTTCGAACCCAAGCTGTGGAATTTTCTTTCTTATTTTTCATCATGGTTTGTTTGCATACTCTTCGTCTCACTTATCAACCATGACCTTTCTGGTGAAGGTGACCCTGAAGTAGCAGTGCTACAACCAGCATAGCTCACAGAATCCCTGAAGCATCCAATCAGTATCAATAGCTAAAGCCAAGGCCTAGGAGAAGTTCGGGGAGAAATTGGAGGCTGACTATGGTTCGGCAAACAAGGTATTCTGGCAGACCGTGCACCGCCTCCGTGGAAAGAAGTCTCTTTCATCACGAACTATTAAGAGTTCAGATGGGAAGCTTCTGAAAACGGAGGAGAGCGTGTTGCGTAGGTGGAAGGAATACTTTGCATCTCTTCTTAATCCGGTGACAGCAACAACTGAGGCACATGAGGTGCACCTTGGAGCGGAGAATAGTCACGGTAGTATCACCGAAGCAGAAGTCAGATGGGCAATTAAGTCCCTGAAGACTGACAAAGCTACAGGTGATGATGAAATCCGTTCTGAGATGTTAAAGGCCTTAAATCAGGATGGTATCCTGTGGCTGACTCGAGTGTGTCAGGTTGCTTGGATATCTCGTCAGGCCCCTAAGCAATGGCAGACAGGAATTGTGATCCCTATCTTCAAAAAGGGAGATCAGAGAGATTGCTACAACTATCGAAGCATCTCTTTGCGCAGCATTCCCGAAAAAGTGTACGCTAATTGACTGGAGAAGAGAGGTCGGGAAATAGTCGAATCCAAACTGTCGGGGAAACAGTGTGATTTCCGACTGGCCGAAGCACGATGGAGCACATTTTTGCTCTAAGGCAAATCTTGGAGAAATCCTGGGAGTATGCAAAAAAAGATGTGTAGGCATGCTTTGTGGTCTTCGAAAAAACATGACAGAGTTCCTCGGGAGAAGCTCTGGCAAGTGTTGCAAGAGTATGGGCAATTTTTTTTTGCTATCTTGTCTCTGTACGAAAGCTCTGAGATATGTGTCCGGATAAATGGCATTAAGTGAAGACCGTTCAGCGTGGGTGTTGGACTCCGCCAAGGGTGCGTACTATCGCCCCTCTTATTCATTATCTTTATGGATTGGATAGAGAGGGGCAGCCGAGGCGATGAGCGTGTGGGCGACTGCTTGGTGGAGAGGTTGCTCTTTGCTGACGACCTTGTCCTCCTTGGGTCTTCTCGCACTAACCTTCAGGATGCACTATACCGGTTTGCAGCCAAATGTGAAGAAGCTGAGATGAAGATCAGTGTGGTCAAGACTGATCTTCTGGTCCTTTCAAGACAGCCTGCTCAATGCGCTCTCCATGTTAGGGGATCCCCATTGAGACAGGTGGAGAAGTTCAAGTATCTCGGGATTGCATTCACGAGTGATGAGCGGCAGGAAAAAGAATTGGATGCTCGGATCGGTACAGCAAGCTGTATCAGATGTGAACTGTGGCGATCCGTGATAACGAAACGCGAGCTGGGTAACAAAGCCATCTTCAAATCTATCTTTGTCCCCATTCTCACCTATGGTCCTGAGGCTTGGGTAATGGCCAAAAGAGTGCGATCGCGGGTACAAGCGGGCGAAATGAGATTTCTGAGAGGTGTGGCAGGTGTTACTCTACTAGATAGAGTGCACAGCAGCACAATAAGGGAGTCTTTAGGTGTTGAGCCGCTACTTCTCCGCATTGAGAGATCTCAGTAGTGCTTGTATGGCCACGTGATACGGATGCCGCAAACTGGATTTCCTAGGCAGTTGTTATTTTCCAAGCCGGTGGGTAAGAGACCAAGGGGTCGGACTAGAACCAGGTGGCTAGACTACATGGAGAGTCTGGGTTCGAATCGCTTGGGTATTACCAGGGAGGACATGCGCTTGATGGCGGAAGATCGCGATCGCTGGGGATCCTCCATAGGGCTGCTGCCGCC
Organism: Rhysida immarginata; assembly: GCA_023313115.1. Taxonomy (NCBI): domain Eukaryota; kingdom Metazoa; phylum Arthropoda; class Chilopoda; order Scolopendromorpha; family Scolopendridae; genus Rhysida; species Rhysida immarginata. The sequence continues at coordinate 12,947,080 of JAHWFO010057280.1, read as the reverse complement.
GCGACCCTAACGGATAAGCGGGTTTGAAAAGTAAGTAAGTAAGTAATTTCGTATGTCTGTGGAACAAATAACAACAGGTTTAAAATTACATTGTTTTTATATTTTTAAAGAAAAAAACATTTTTTAAAGACAAAATAATGGAATAATCGAAAACGCCCGACAAAATAATTGATAATATACTGCCTGCTCAATTGAAAGTAGACACTTTCGATTTTAGACGTTTTGTCGAATATCTAGAAAAATACTTGACGAGTTGTAAAGAGCGTGTTCAACCCCATGTATTTCAGTGAAGATTTTGAACCCGAAAACAAATAGGGGACCAGCAACAAATTGAACAAAAAAAAATAATGTTTGGGATCTCCCTGTAAAAAATAATGCTTGAAATGCGTTGTAGCTGTAGCATATGCTTATGAGGCTTTCTTTACTTATCTGTGTTCATTTGTATGAGGATAGCTCTATATTCATGAGGATATAAAGGTTTCTTTAAAAAGAATCGAATTTTTTTCCTAAGTTTTCAACTATAATATAACATGCGGATTTTCAACTCTAATGCCATTATCCGAACTTGACAAACTACAGTAGAGGCAACACCCGGCAATCAGAATAGAAATATATTACGTATCTGATGAACTATGAGCATTTTTACTAAATAATGTTTAAGTGCGCATGCCCAAACATACCAAAATGTCTTTTGCATAATTTATTAGCCAAATGTATAGAGCCGCTCTTACAAAGAGCCCCAATATCGTGAAAATATGCTAACCGGACACTTATATCAACTTCTCCAACTCAAGTTTAGCTTGGGCTGGCCAGGTTGGCTGAGGTTTCTAAGACATTTTAATTGCAGTGAAGCACACCGTTGGGAATTTTCTTTCCTTGAGTGACTCTTTCTCGCTCATTTTCTCAAAATCTTTCAAGGGTGTGATCAAAAATTGTTTTTAGACTAAAGTGGTGTTGCTCTACAGGGTAGCAATCGAAAAATTTTTCTCTATCTTTAATAGTTTTCGAGTTAGCAAATGTATGACCTTAAATTCGGGGGTCAAAGTCAAATTTGAGTGCGGCAATGAATTCCCCACCCCCATTACCGATAAAACGCACTCATCAGATCTCGCCTACCTGGCAGTTTTGAGATATCTGCCATGTTAGGACACCCTGTAAATACTCTACAAGTGCATTATCAATTTGCATTTTCAGAAATATTAAAATTTCTTCGATTCCTAAGATGCAAATATTGGATTATTCCATTATTTTGTTGGGTGTTTTCGATTATTCCATTATTTTACCTTTAGAAAAATCTAAAAATAATAAAATTTTAAACTAGTGGTTGCCTGCTACCACAGACATGTGAAGTTATTATATAAAATGGCTAAAAGATGTAATTGGTAATTTTTGGAGATATGAACATCGTGAAGAACAAAATAAGCATCTTAAAGCTTACTATTCCATTTTGTTGTCTCGTAGTACATTCTAATGTCCCCATTTGAAATTTAACATTTTTAAAACTTCTTTTCACAAGTTTAAAGGGAATTTTAAAACTGAAATCCGACTAACCTTTTAGAGTAATGCATCATATAAACTTTAAAGAGAATATCATTTTGCAAGACCACATGGAAATAGCTTAAATTCAAAATTCTTATCGCTAAAAGTTTGATAGTGTTGGCTTCTCTACCTAATATATGTCACAGCTTCACTTTTATCTTGTATAAAATAAATAATTTCTCTCCATACTTTTGCTTTTACTCCCTAAAACTTTTCCATGTTAATGCGTTTAAGTTTCTAGCAAGAGCACAAGAAAGTATCACCGTGTTCACGAACATAAGAGGTATGGATGAAATAAAAGAAAAGGATGACAAGTCATTCATGCGCAAGAAAATAGAGTAAATAACGGAATAAAATGCGTGGAGACGAAAGAAAAAAACTTGAGGACATGAGGGGAAAGCAAAGAGCAGGAAAAAGGGAAAGAGAGAGATAAGCAGTGGGTTGAGAGTAATGGGCGAGAGGAGTTTTATTTCGTCCGTGGAGCTTTAACGTGTATCCTTAGTTTTCATCGCTTAATGTTGTGAAAGACGCTGGCAGATGGGTGGGTGGCAAGTCGAGTGTCCTCAAAACACCCGAGGAAGATTTTAATTCACAAATAAATATCAATTAAATATCAATGGTGAGACCGAGGCGCCATAGCCAACGTCTGGCTTGGCGACGATCCGAATCAATGGTGCGGAACGAAAAGCAGCACGGCAAAATGTAATGGACGATCGTCTTACCACCCAGCCGACGGTTGCGGACGAAATGATTATTACGCTCGTGCAAAAGAGGAGACGAGAAATAAAGCACGAAAGAAAGAATGAAAAAGGAAAGGAAAGAAGGAGAGACAGAGAACCCTGCGAAGGCGGACTGCGACTGGCAGCGAAATAATGTTCTCATTAAACCATGTTTGCAATATTAATAATGAAAAGCTATATCGTAAAATTTCTTAATTGAGTTGAGATCGGATTTTCATTAGGCTCAATAGATTCTGGTGCTAAGAAACTCGGGAGCTTCTCTTTAATCCTCTGAATCAGCTGTGCGGAATCGGTGGATTTTATTTTATCTTCGTCGCTCCTAAGACCATCTTCTGTTTTTTTTTGGTAGTTTTTTAAGCCATCTTTCTCGCCTCCACATTTTCAATGTCACTCGAATTTCACGCCAATTTACAGCAACACGGTCCTTGTAGAATTAAGGTTAATACGAGCTTCTTATGTAAGTTACACTGTAGCGTTAGATAAATAAGAGCTGGTGGTTCTCTTCAGCAGCATTCTTAGCCATTCCCATAAAACAGCTGTCGCAAATCTCATTGTATCCAGCGCTCCTAATAAAAACGCATACTGAAATGAACAACAGCAAATAAAATTCTCAAAAATAAGGGAAAAGTTCATATACCGATTATGTGGAGGCATTAGGACTGTTTCCAATACTTGAAAAATATTTATCTCTTCAAAGCTTTCATAAAGAAAGAATAAAACTCTGTTTTTTCTTTGCCGGTTTATTAGAATTTACGGAGTACTGACTATAAATTCCGCATTCTCAGTATTGTGTGCTTCACAGCTAACGCTCCTTCTTGGAATGTTTACAAGATTTTATTAGATTTTATTTTAAAGTGTTGATTTGTTGGCTGTTGTAAAAAATAATTTGGTACATTTTTGGCTTTTGTGTGTTTTTCATACCGGGTTTCCCAAAAATGGCTGATGGATTTTGAAAATCAATAAAAAAAAAGACGGAATGCGATAGATATGTATCGTTTGCAGCCTTATGCTTAGGAAATCAGGGAATTTTATCCCACCAAATTTCAAATTTAGTTAACATTTCTACCAAGAGATGGCGCTGCAGGCGATCTGTAACAAGCTGATAGCGTGTGCTGTTGAGATTGCAAGTCCGCTCTACCAAAATGGTTTTTTCAAATGGGGGTTACATTGAAAATGTCATTGTTTAGTTTTTTGCAACATTTTCATACCGGTTTTTATTTTTTCATAGTTTTCAGCGCCACCTGTGGGTGAAAATGTTAACTAAATTTGAAATTTGGTGGGATAAAATTCCCTGATTTCCTAAGCATAAGGCTGCAAACGATACATATCTATCGCATTCCGTCTTTTTTTTTTATTGATTTTCAAAATCCATCAGTCATTTTTGGGACACCCGGTAAATTGTGAATTTTAATTTGTTGTTGTTTCTTATAATGTTTATATCTAAGAATATGCTTATGACATTGTTCATGTTGTTTATGGTCAATTTTAGTGGGTATTGTTCTTGTAAATACAGGGTGGTTATAATTAAAGTGACACCATTTAGACCCTTCTAGCGGCCGTTCTGGTAATCAGATTTTGACGAAACTTGAGATATACTGTATGTTATACAGACCATGGGGAAGAGAATTTTGCAATAAAAAATTAATTAACATTTTGACCGCTACGTCAAAATATGGCGCATGAATAATAACAAAAACAAGTTAGAAGCAGAGAAATTTATAAAATCAGAGCATTTGTTCAATGTGCATTCCATTTGTGTCAATGACATGTTCAAAGCGCATTATTGCATGTTCCACAGTAGAGCGAAGGGTTTCCTGAGTAATCGCAGTGATATGGCTTGTTATGCTTGCTTTCAATTCAAGGACAGTCCGTATTCTTCTTCCATAGACATTATCTTTCAAATATCCCCACAACCAGAAGTCACAAGGGTTTAAGTCGGGTGAACGAAGAGGCCATGCAGTTGGAAAAGTTTTCGAAATCAACCGACCATCTCCTAAATGAGCATGAAGCAGTTCCTTCACTTGTCGTGCAATGTGAGGTGTTGCACCATCTTGCATAAAGACAGTAGTGTCTAAACATTGTCTTTCTTGTAAAGCAGGAATGACTTTCTGCTGCAGAAGTTCGCAGTAACGAGCACCAGTGATTGAACATCTTTTAGTGCCTTGAGGAGTGTTCTCTTCAAAGAAAAAGGGACCAAGAATGAAATGTGAAGTGAATCCGCACCATACAGTCACGTAATCAGAGTGCAAAAGCTTTTCATGCACAACCATCGGCTTTTCAGTACCCCAGATGCGACAGTTTTGAGCATTTACTGCTCCGTCTAGTGTGAAATGCGTTTCATCTGGCCACAAAATGCTCCATGGCCATTCATTATCGACGGCTATTCTAGCCAGAAACTGGCAAGCAAAATCAGTGCGTTTTTCCGGATCTTCATGAAGCAACTTTTGAACCACCTGGAATAGACAATTTTTGAACCATCTTTAAAATGGAACGCAAAACTTCTTGTACCGTAGACCACGGAATAGACAAATCACGTGATACGACTCGAGCACTTGCTGAAGAATATTGGGAACTTGAAGCACTCTCCACTACAGCAGCAGCAACGTCTTCCACAGTCTCATTTGCAATTCGTTTCCGTCCTCTCCCTGGCAACCCACCCAACTCACCAGTTTCTTCAAATTTCTTAATCATTATTTTTTAAACCATTAATGGACATAGGCCCATTTCGCAAGTTTTTCAAACGTCGATATTCTCTTAGTGCAGCAGAAGCATTAATGCAGTTCTGGTAAAACAACTTCACCAACAAAGCTCGATCCTTTTTAGCTAAAGCCATCGTGAAGAATGACTTTACATTTAATTTCATTGTCATTTTAAAGCTTTTCTAATTTTACATCTCATTGGCATAACGTCTCAGATAGTTTCTTACATGATCAGCGCCATATTTTGACGTAGCGGTCAAAATGCGAACTAATTTTTTTTATTGCAAAATTCTCTTCCCCATGGTCTGTATAACATATATCTCAAGTTTCGTCAAAATCTGATTACCAGAATGGCCGCTAGAAGGGTCTAACTGGTGTCACTTTAATTATAACCACCCTGTATTATGTTATACTAGAAGCGAACCCACCCAATTTTGTCGGGAAATAACCCATTGTTAGATGTTTTCTTTGTTGTGACATATTTCACCGTCGCTGATTGTATATAAATGATTTTCTATTGTTATGTTTGTGAAGATTATAATGTCATCTAAATACCTTTGCCAGATTTTTATATGTTTTTGTTAAATAGTTGATGATGTTCTATGTGATTCATGTAAATGTTTGATAGTATTGGCGATAATGGGCTACCCATGGGTAATCCATTTGTTTGTGTGTATAGTTTATTGTTGAATTTAAATTGGTTGGTTGTATGTCATTTATAGAGAAAATCAATCAGGTGTCATTGTTGACACTTGTCTGGCTTTTCTTTCGACTGGCCAATGTGGGGAGATGCAGAAGTTAGTAACGTCTCTCAAATCTGATGCGTTCAGTGGACCTGCGTCGCTGTTGAGGAGTTTGGTAGGGTCTTCATTGGTGATAGCGTAGCATTCAAGAAAATTTAACAGTCTAGGGTCTCTCGTGCTATAGAGAATCTTGAAGTCTTCACGTTTATAATCATGTTTGCTTACAATCGAGGACATGGTCAGCAAACCTAGACACAGCGAATATCCCGCTTCTAATACACGCAAGATGTTCACTTATTCTCATCTTCACTGTTCTCCAAAATTTTAGTACAAATGTTCATTAATAATGGCGCTCTAGCACATGGTATTGTATGCCGAAGGATTTTGTAAGGTCTGCAGGACATCATTTTCAATCAGTCTCCTCACATTGAGTGTCGTTTAAAGCAATTGCTACGACAGCATTTCACAGATGCACGGGTGATCAGCCGTCACTTTCCAATGGCATGGCTTTCTCGTTTGCCGGATATCACCTCCTGCGACTTTTGATTGTGGGATTTCCTGAAGGAGAGGATCTACCATCAAAGGCCAGCATCTGTGCCAGATAAGAAGGCAGATCACAAAGGTCAGCTGTGGAAAATATGGTTCTGCGGTTAGAGCACATTGTTGAATATGAATGGGGACATATTGAACAGTTGTAATGCTACTTTATTATGTTATTTCACATTGATGAAGCATATGAAATGTGTGCGGATTTTTGTACTAAAAGTTTTTTATTTAATAAATGTCAAGCGCATCATTTGAATTATCTGTAGTTCAAATTTTATCTCATTTGGACCAATATAACGCATTCTACACCCCTCTGAATTGGGAAAGTTATTTCTTGCTAACCCTGTATTTAATGTATAAATGTGCTCATTGTTATGTAACTTAATGGTTTCTAATATATTTTTTATTGTTGTTGAGTTTTTATTGTGTAATTTAAATTAAAGCATGTTTTTAAAGAATTATTTAAGAATTTAGCTAATTTGTAGGTTGGTGAGTGTTTTGTTGATGTAATGATTCTTCTTTGTGTTGATAAGAGCAACTCTCGAAAACGTTTGTTTAATTTAAACTAATTTCCAACGAACATCAACTTATGGATCAATTTCCATCAAACATCCCAACTTTGGTAAATTATATTTTATATAATTATTTAATTTATTTATTTAGTTAGTTATTTAGTCACAAGGAGTATATCATCAGTATTGTATTAATAAAAACAAATTAAATTACTCCTAATAATTAAGAAAAAACAGCTTCCCTAAATTTATAATCAGCATTGTCCCTGTCAGATAATACTCTGAATAGGCGATGTATAACATCGAAAACTCTTCCTGTTGTTAGATATACCTCTGAACTGCTTGTATATTACGAGGGTTATTCGGAAAGTTAGGTCCGTTTTGTAATAAAAACAAACTACTATATATTTTTTCAAATTTTTTTCTTCACCATCTGAATAGTTGGGAACAACTTGACCAACCGCCTTACAGTCCGTACCTCGCGTCCAGTGGCTACAACCTGTTCCGGGATCTAAAGGAGATCATCGGCAGCCTGCATTTCAGCGATGATGAACAAGTGAAAACTGCGTGACTTTCTTCACCGACGACAGCCTCTAATATGAACTGATCATGCGGAAGTGCATTGAGCGCTATGACAATTGCTTAAATAAACTTCGAAACTATGTGGAAAAATAGTTAAAGATGCCTTATTTTTCGAATAACCCTCTTATTATATGCTGAAAAGCATATATTGGTTTCGCTCTGTTTGTCTGTCTGTCCGTCCGTCTGTATGTCCGACGATTTCTTGAGAATGCTTTAACTTTTTCAAGTTCTTTTTTCGCTGTTCGATAGAGACCCTTCCTGAGCTCACCTGATTAGTTTGTGATTGAAATCGGTCTAACAGACACGTGACTATTGAGGCCCAAACCCCCCAATTAATTTTTTTTATTGGCAATATAAGGCATGTAATATGTCATTCGAACGGGAATGACGAGCACAAGACGAATATGACATTCTTTTCGAATTTCGAAATGCTACATCCCAGAAAATGACCCCAAAAAGTACTAAAATGAGCCCTTATTACGAGCTTTAGCTAAAGCTATATATAAGAATACAAGCATAATCAATATCTTTGTGTCTGGCCGGCCATCGTTTGCACGATAACGTGAAAATGGAAGAACTCAACTGCGATATATCAACTTTTGATGAGCTCTCGTGGGCCCCTTCAGGCACGTGCACTAATGTTAAGAATAAGAACTTAGGGCATGTAATATATCAATTGATTCGTACCGACGAGTCATAAGTGAACACAGTGTTACTTTTTGTTTATCACTTAAGCATTGTTGATGGCAGCTTGGAGCACGTGCCCATAGTGAAGCTTTGTCGAAGCACGTGCTCATTTCGTTTTAAAATTCAGTGCTGTTAGGCTTATTGTAAAATGCAACTAATTAATGTTAGGTCTATTGTTAAAAATGGCTAATTAATGTTAGGTCTATTGTTAAAAATGGCTAATTAATGTTAGGCTTATAGTTAAAAATGGCTAATTAATGTTAGGCCTAAAGTTAAAATGACTATATAATGTTAGGCCTATTGTTAAAAATGGCTAATTA